>CM057822.1:11272709-11622662 GCA_030067965.1 Latrodectus elegans | reverse complement strand
ATTATAGCAAGGTTTCCGAAATCAAGGTAATAATAACACTATAAAAGTTTCGATGCTATCTTTGAATCATTGGCGTTATACTGCCTGATTACATCAATAAATTAATTAAAAAATTTTTGACCATGTATTACAACTAATATAATGGGTTTTTTATTTTGTTTATGGAACTGACATATAATTTTTTAAAAAAGATATGAAATTAATAAAATTGAGCCATACGTTCATACAGTATTGAGCAAGCTGTTAGGTGAATCATTGCTACATTGTGTGATTTTTCAAATTTGGTATGTTTTGATTTCTGTTAGACTGCAATGGCACTAAAGATCGACATGTGCAGTTACTGATACGTCATCAACGTTTTTAAGAAGACCGAAGGCACTTGTGACAGACCAATAACATATTTCTAATATATTTCTTTCGACCGAAAAACAGCTTTATTTCAAGTATATGAAAACACAATTTTATCTCAAATATATAAACTCCTTATTCGCATTATTTTATTTTATTATATTTCTGTGTATCAAATGATTCTTTTGTTGTCAGAAAAAATTCCATTTCTTGTGTTTAAGTGCATCAAAAGCATCAATAATTTTATTTAACGATGTAGCTAAATCTATAAGAAATATGTTTCCTAATTTATGTCTATTTTAAAAAGCATCTTTTTTACCAATTTATATATATCTACTTAAAATACTCAATAATTTTTACATTTCTGTTTAAAAGTGTATGCCATATCTATTATTGCAATAACTGTGATAGGAAAGAATATATTTTGCATTTGGTTATTTTGATTGATATTTGATAAAGTCTTTCTTCTATTCTCTGTACTTAATACACATTTCTTGAATTTAATTGTGTATAAGATGTATATTAAATATATTTAAAAAATTTGATAATTTTGTAGTATATGGATGCATTGAAATATTTCACAACACATTATTATATACTACTTAAATATACAGGTTATTTGAGTCCATGGATAACAAGTCCAAATATTCAACAAATATCATTTAAAGGAAATTGTAAAAAGTGTGCTAAATATATGCATGTTCCTAAATATGAAAATTAAATATCGATGATACATTTTTTTCCATTAATGCAACACCAAAAGAAGCCTATAAAATAGTGATACTATTCTAATATTTTTATAAAAAAGTACATTCAAATAAGAGTACTTTTTTAAAAAAAAAATAAAAAAAAAGGAAATTTTATAAAAATAAAAGAAAAAATATCTACCTAAATCTCAATTGCTCAAGTATATTTTAAGAGAAGATAGTTTTACGAAAAAGAAATAAAATATATGTTCAGCATTAAACAAATAAATGAAAAACGAGCCAAGATTTAAGCGGAAACCATTAGCATGATGAATTTGGAAATCCGGTCTCCTCAGAGATTTGGAAATTGTTATGTAAAGCATTCTTTTACCTCCGGAAGTGATGCATAAGAGCAAAAACACAAGGAAAAATGCATCGAAAAAAACATTTTGAGAAACAAGAAAGTAAGCAAAAAATATAGAGAGAAAAGTTTCTAAACAAGCAAAGATATTTAAATTTTCTGTTTCCTTAATTCGCAGCAGTACTGGAAAACGCAGTACGGGTCTCCATGATTGCAACTGTTTGGTTGCTGGGCTTGCAAATGTTGTCTTATCTTAAGACGGATTTCTATCTATTCTACTTAAGAAGATTGATTAGAATTGAAAGAAAAACTTTGGGGAAAAAATAATTTATCCAACTGTACTTTTTTTTAATTTTTTTTTATGAAAGTTTGCTCAGAAAAAGTTTTGAAACAGTAAAACGAGTCCCTTTTGGGTGGTATTTAGATTTTTTAAAAAAAATAGTTTCTTCGTATTTTTCTGGAGATACGTTCCGTGATCTGAATTTCAATATGTTAAATTATTTGCATATGTGATGCATGTATTTTGCAAAAATAAAAGCATTTTCAGAAAATATTTTAATTAACAGGTAAATAATCAAACATAATTTTATTAATTTTATTGCAGATGATTTTAAAAAATCGAAGGAATCTTCAAAGAAAATATATTTTATACATTTATAATAGTTTATAAAAATTACTTAAAAATTGTTAATGATAAGAAAAATCTCTGCAATATCATTTCTCTATAAGTAATTTCTTTATTCTGTTTCCTATAGAGATTTAATAGTAATCTAGTAATCTGAATATTTGAAAACTGTGACTGTTTTAATGCATTTCATACATTTTAGAATGTATATTTTTTTAAAATATGAAAATTAATAGCAAGGAATTTATGTTTTTATTTAACACTTTCAACAGACAAATAAAGAACTTATTTCTCTAGTATAGATAGAAATAAGAAATAATCATACGTAAAAAAATAATCCTCATTATTTTTCTTAATGAATTGTTTCACAACAACATTTCAACGTCTAAAATAAGTAAAATTTCAATTTAATTTAGTTCCTATAAAAATAATTTTTCTACTTTGACTCATTTTTGATACTGACTTTATTTCGCAATGTGACTTATGGTATTTTCATAACTTATGCGGTACATGCTTTGAGAAAAATAAAATCTTCATATAATGTTTAATTTTAGTGTTCATATTTTAAAAGTAATTATATAAATGAAAATGCAGTTTCATAAACTATTATTTATGAAAATTTATCAGCATAACATTATGAATTCATGTTCAGTAGAGTATTAAAAAAAATAAAAGCCTTGTAATAATTGACTTGCAAGAAATTATGAACTGTAGTCTTTATACATAATTCATTCATACAAACTCATAGTAAAATTTAAAATTTCTTTTCAATTTAATGATTTTATTTTTAATGCAAAAGAATATCAACTGAAGATTTTAATTTAATTTTAATAATTTAATAAAATGTCTACATAAATTAATCCTGAATTCATTATACATGCATTTTTACTTGGGTTAGTTAGTATAATGTTTATGCATAGTATGGCAATAAAATTGGTTTTAATTATTTAAGAATATGTGAAATTCAAAACAATTCAAATGACATTAAAGCATTCAAATTAATCAGTTTTTATCACATTGTATAAGAGAGTAAATAGACAGGCCTTTTAATTATTCAAATTAATCAGAGTTTCAAATTAATAATTGAATAAAGTATTAGGTGAATGCAATGGTTTATTTCACAAAGAAATAATATTCTGGAATATTGTTTTGTGAAACATACCATTGCCTTTTGAGATCAAATTCATGCTTTTTGCTTATAATTTAACCAGATGTGAATACAATTAAATAATTCTTATTACATATCTTGCTATTTTTAACTCTGAGTTTCATTTAAATTAATATTGGTTGCAGAGTAGTTATATATATATATATATATATATATATATATATATATATATATATATATATATATATATATATATATATATATATATATATATATATATATATATATATATATATATATATATATATATATATATATATATATATATATACATATATATATTTTACTTGCATTTGTATTATTACCCTTTCATTAGTTTCTTAGAATTATTTAAGTTTTTACTTAAATAATTCTAAGAAAAGAATGAAAATCTAGAAGTGTGAGATATTTATCTCTTCTATTAAATCTAATGCATTAAATAGTATATTGTGAATGGTATTGTGTTGTGCATATTATTGGATTCAGAGGTATTATCTCAGCAAAAGTGGCGTAAATGAAAAGAGTCTGCTGTCATAATAGAATGGGATCACTCTAAAGTCTGTTCATGATTTTATAGATTCAACTTCCATTTTGGGTATGAACTCTCAGATAGCACAAGAAAATAAAATAAATTTTAAATAACATTCTGTAAAAAATATTAAATATAATCGTCAAATATAGCAACTCCATTACTTTTTAGCAAACTAATATTATATATTTATGCTTTTTTGCACAAAAGAACCAATTCCATTTAGCCGTCTCATCTATGCGTTCAAGTTTTCAGTTTATATGGATTCCGAACTATAAATCCTACATATATCCTGGAAGGGAAATAATGAGAGCTTTTGTACCCAAACCATTTGTTTCAACAATTCCCAGATTTAATTTCTATTTTGGCTTAATCATTGTTATGATAATAACTCTTTGGGTTCTAACTTGGCTTAAATGTTATTAAAAAGACTGATAGAGTTTTTGTAGAATGGTTCAAAAAGAAAATAGTAAGATCTTCAAATATGAAATAAAAAATATAAGCATGACTAAAGGAAATGCAACTTCTTATTAAATTGTCGCGTAGGTAGTTGATGCAATCATAATATATCTTTGGTTATTTTAAATACTTCATGTAAGCTAATAATTTTACGTAACGTTTTTGATGTGTGTATATCTAATACCTGCCAATATTATTTGAAAATATTGTTTGCTTAATAATAGTTAACACCGATTCAATTTGAAAGCTGTAAGAAATCGAAAACCAAGTGATTTAAGATTACTAGTAGCAATTTTCGAATCTAACATAATAGCTACTGGGAAAAATCCTAACTCTTAACCATAGTATTAATTTTTTAACAAAAATTTAGCATTCAAAGGACAGATGTTATATTTGTAAGATTAATTACGATATATATTTTTTATTTCTTATGTTTCATTTCACTCATTTTATAATAAAAAACTAGCTTTTAAAAACAATTATGCTTATATTTGTTACATTAATGACTAACTGACCTATGGGTCAGTGTTTAATGTTCCGGCCTCATAAGCTGTTGGTCACATGTTCGAATCACGTTTCGGGCATGGATGTTTCTATCTTTCCGTTTTCCTGTCCTTTCTTCTGAGATGATGTGTGAATGTGGCCCACACCCTATAAACATGCTTATGCGATATGATATGGATAATGCTTCTGTTTGCCTTGGTCTTCACCGTTTAACGATTAATGAGTATCAATTCCTGACCTTGTTGTAGAGAAGGATTAGTCACCCAGTATGTGCCCACTATCATTAAAAAATTAATTAGTTATTAAAAGTTTTTATTTGTTATATATTATATTACTGATTTGTTTGATAAAAACTAGCTTTTTAAAATAATCAAGTTTATATTTATTATGTCATTCACTATTTCTTTATTTTTTATTTATTATATTACTGATTTTTTAATAAAACCTTTGTTTTTAAAAAAAAACATTCACTTATATATTTTCTATATTAAATATTATGCCCACAATTTCAAACAAAGCATTAGAATGTTTTTACTATGTATGAATCAAACACTACCAACATTTCAATTAAAATTGATTTCACAATATTAGTTTACATTTGAAATCTTATTTATATTTGTGAAATTAAAGCAAAAGAGTAATATAAAATAATGAAACATAAATCCAACGAATTATTTACATTTTCAGATATATGCTTGACATTATGTGTTTTATTTATTATCAATATAAATTTTTGAATCTGTTTATATATATATATATATATATATATATATATATATATATATATATATATATATATATATATATATATATATATATATATATATATATATATATATATATATATATATATATATATATATATATATATATATATATATATATATATATATATATATATATATATATATATATATATATATATATATATATATATGTATATATATATATATATATACTACAGAAAAACACTTCAACACGTTGATGAAGAAAAACATTTTTAAAAAGAAATTATGTAGAAAAATTTTAAGAAATGTGTCTTCGATTATTTATTTTCAAGCAAAGTAATCATTGCCTAAAACACAAAATAAGACAAGTTTTGTTGAAACTACATATGCATTTCTTTAACGTCCATTTCCCAAATTATGTTCCCTCTATTTTATCACATTCCAACGAATACAAAACCAACAAGAAAACAAGATCATAAAAACACAAAGCACAAATATTTTATTCATTGACTGAAAAAAGAGGGATTTGGAACTGGTTAAGGAAACCTCTATATCGCGTTATGTATTAATATTTGCCCACTGAAATATAGAGAACCATCGCAAACACGAATACTTAATAAATCACTAGGACCACACTAGTGCGGATGGAGCAGGGAAGACGATAGGGCTTTGAGGAGCGGTGGGGTGCGGGATGTACGATGACATTAGCACAAGTGCAGGGCATGACATTTCGGAGGCATTGCGTCGTTCGTTTTCGATCTTGCACAAAACCCACTCGTACAGAACTTCCCTAGACCAATTTCTTTGCATTTTCGCGCATTGGTTCCTCTTCTATGCTTCACACGTCATCGGAACCTGGTACTCGCTGTAATGAGAATTATTGAGTGAAGGGAAAATACAAAGGATCAATTTATAAAAAAAAGAACGTCAAGTTCAAAAAAATGATGTAAGGAGGAATCTTTGGAGGCGTTCTTTCTTTCTTTTTTTTTTTTTTCGTTCCTTTATTCTTTACGCCGATTTTTTTATTTCTTTTCCCTAGTCTTGATTCGGAGGTTCCCTTTGAACAAGGAAAGTGATAAGATTGGATTGATTTTTGTGTCAGCGACCGTTTCTGTGCTCATTATTTCTTATTGAACCCCCTTTTTCCTCTAAAACTTCTTTTCTCGACAATCAACATAAGAAAAAGAGGATGGTTTTTACACCACAAGAAAAGAGAAATATAATTTTCCCTCCTTTCTTCATCACTGGGTAAAACCAATAGGGAGAAAAGGAAAAAATAAAGAAAGGAGACGCAAGTTAAAGAATTTTCTTAAGAAAAAATTAAAAATTACCCCGCTAAACATTGTCGCTAGACCTATTTATCTCCCAAGTGGTACTTAGTAAATTGCGTGGCATTGTTCCTTTCTTGCAGGCAAGCTCTTAACTAATCTTGTTAACAACTCCGAGAACAACATTAAGGTCTATCTAGCATGAAGTTTGACGGCAAGAGATAAGGTGCTTATTTTTATTATTTGTTTCTTTTAAATATTCAAGCAATACATGTCCTCGATTCTTCCTTCTGAAGCAGAAAATAAAAATAAAAAGATATATTACTATATTTCTAGAGACGAAAATATTCCTTCAGTTTTTCTTGTTAGTTTTATAAAGTTTAAAATTCAATCAAGAAATTACTTTAAATAAAAAATGAACACTTTTATCTATTTCTACCTCATACTCGGCTATCTATATAAGTCATTTTTAATTGTAGATAAGAAAAATTTTGTATTTAAAAGGTTTTTGACTGAATATAAAATATAAATAAATTTAACTTTCCCCTTTTTTCTCTTTATATAGATAATTATTGACAAAATTTTATTCACATCATGGATTTATTTTTTCCTCTCTCTCTCTTATAACTTATCTTATATATTTTGATTTTAATTTATATTTACTGCAAATTTAATTTAGTTATTATGTTCAAATATTTTCAGATTCTTATATTTTCAATTTCAACCAATTTATATTTTTACTCTAGTATTAATACGAATTAAAAACGTAACTTCAATTGAGCAGCAATTATACTTTTTAATCAAACTACATTATAAATATTAAATAAATCCAAGAACATTATTCTCCTTAAATATTAAAAAAAACTATCGCATTTTACATTTTGTATGATAATATTTATGTGATTGTTTTGTTGTAAATATTAGACAGTTGGTCACAGAAACAGCTACACCCAGAAAAAAAGGGAAAAAAGTGATATTTTTGCACAAATGAGTTGTAATGATAATAACACGCTATTACATTTTCAAGAAATTTTGAACTATAGATTCTGAGAAAGCAACTTAACCAACCAACACTAACTGCAACAATTAAACTTATTTGCCTGGAGTTGATTAAATTTATATTGAATGACATGTACTAGTGAAGATGCTCATGCTTGCTTCGACGTGAAATTAAAATTCTTTTTTGATATTGAATTGAAAATATTTATGAGTTACTTGATTGGCAATCATTAAACAGAGATTTCAAATTGGTGGGTGGTATGGACAACATACTTACCAGGACCACAGATAAAGATCTTTTGTTTCATAGATTAATAATACAAGGGTTTGTTGTTATTATCAGATATACCCTAGTGTAGTCCTCTAATAAAATATAGTCATGAACCCTTCCATGTAATCAGAGTCAGTATGGTGATGCTGAATATATACTGTCATTCTGCGTACTCTGCAATGTCGCAAAACATGTATGCAGTTAATCATGATTATGTAAACAGAACGAGATTCTTTTGGAAATGCGATGTCACCTCTATCCTACGTTTCGGTTTTGCCGTTGATCACACCATTGAAGATGTTATTTTTGTGATGTTGCACGACTATTAGAAACCGTAATCGCTTATCTGATAACTCATGCTCCTGTGAACGCCTGTGATATGTTTACTTGAAGATAACTCTGTTTTGGTTCACATCTTATGATATACGATACGATATGCTATACCGATACATTAATATTATCTGCTTTTTCAGGAGTTTATGAAAACCGAGCTCAGAGATCCAACACGACTTTTTGTATGACCGTCATTAGCCTATCGATGTAATATCCTACGGATAGTCATCAGGCCTCAATTAACGTAAATACCATTATTGCGATAAGATAAAGCACAAACAGAGATTAAATTAAAATTCGATCCCTTTTCATGTAAGAAACGTGTTTTCATGTAAGAAACGTGTTTTCATGTAAGAATTTCCCCACTCAAACAACATATCGGAACAACTTTTTTGTAATCATAGAATGGCATGCAAATGCATTTGGTTTTAATAATAATTTTAAATAAATAAAGTCCTAATGTAGACTTTATTCATTTAAATTCATGGTAATGTGTGCACAGGCGGAAATTAGTTTCATACCTTATCTAAACAAAGATCCTTCATGTCGGCAAATGGGAAGCAAGAAAGGTGCTTGTTCAATGCCCTCCGTCGAGTGTAGAGAATTGTAGATATCATGAGAAAGCTCAGTTGATCAGTCACTTTATTTAATCATAGTACAAAAATACGAAATCATTAAAATGCCTTAGCAGCTTTTCAGTACGGTGTATATTGATTACCAGGTGTATTGCTACTTGAGTATGAGAAGGATCATAATATTGTCATTTTTATCAACAAAATCTTTCAGCTCCATATACATTTTTAAATGGAATACAGTCAATTTTAAGTAACTAGTTTCAATTACTACGAATAATCTTGAAAAATGGTTTCTAAAAAATCATTATTCATTAAATTAATTTGAAAGATGAAATTGTTGGATAAAATATTTTTAAAGCATAGTTTAAGAAATGATACCAACCGTTTTCTAAAAGACTACATAAATAACGGATCACAAACTTTTCGCCTGATACAGCATATCAAAAGTCTCAAATATTCCTTTAAATATACAAATAGACTTCGGTAAAAAATATAAGAAATATCCGTCTATCATTGGTTAACAATGGCCGCGATCACATCTAGAATGTTTTATATGAATGAATAATGTTTTCCAGGATACACTTAAGTATAAAAATTATTATTCAAGAAGCTTAACTGCATATATTTAAATTATTCCGCTGTTTTAATGAACTATATTATTAGATTTAGCTCATGTTACTCCGAAATATTTGTTTTCGATAATTTTACTAATAAGAATTTTCAGTTAACTTTTGAGTAAGAAAATAAACATGCATAATCATTTTGCAGATGAAAAAGTTATGTTTTATTTTAATTTTATACCTCAACATTTCTTATAAGAAAGAAATATTTTTATTAAAAAAATTATAAATATTCTTGTCAAAATTTTATAAAAGCATCCAGGGAAATAATGACTAAACACCATTCGTCTGTCAAACATATGTGGTTTCGCGTAATTAAGTTTGGTAATTTTGAAAATGTGCTTATGGTTCTCTGCATCTATTGTAAAATTTTTATTCCCAAGCATGAATAAAGTTTATGACTTCTTATGTAAAATACATGTTTTTATCGATTTTTATCAAAAATAAAAATGTAAAAGTCATGAATACTTTTATAAATAATGAAAGTGTAATCAAAACTAAACTTTAAATATTAAAGAGGAAACAATTATTAGTTTAACTTGAAAAGAAAAAATACATCATTGTATTGTGTCAGGTAACATTTTAAACTAATTAGCATACAATGATTAAATGCCATTTTAATGGAAGATAATCATAATTGTTAGTTTTCTATAATGAAAATCAGAATATTTGATGATTATTTACTTCATATCAAAGTAAAATGCTTTAATTTTGTTATTTTTAAATAATATTTAAATGTTGTTATTGATGAAACAGAGAATGATCAAAATTATTTATTTTTAAAGGTTTTAATGTTTTTTATATGATAGTAATATTAAATATTATGTTTTTAAGTTGTTTCTTCTTCGGAAACTGTAAGACTCTTTGTTTTTGAAATGTTTTTTCTTTTAAAAACTATAAGAGATATCTCAATAATTTGAAACTAATGTTATAAAACCTATTAAAATAACATAAAATACTTTGCAAAACTATAAAATGAAGACATTTATGACGTTTACAGATTTATTTTGGAGACCACCAAGTCTTGCTTTTACAAAAATTCCTTAGAAAATTATGCTTTAAAGGAAATAATTTATAAATGCAAAATGAAAACAAATAAAGGAAAATATAAATTTTTAAGTAAAGCAAAAGTAGAAACACAAAAGAAAAACTCTTAAATTTGTTTTGAAACACATTATTTCTCATTATTATACTTTCACTCCATTCAATATATTTTAGGGTGTCTATTGTTCAATAGAAAGCTAGTATTTAGCTAATGAAAAAATATTCTCCTTCTCTTGTTATCAAAAATTCTTAGAAAATAAGAAAGATATTTTTTGTTTTCATTTTCATATGAGATAAAATAAGGTATGAAAAAAGAAAGAAAACATTATTTGTTCATAATAATTTAAAATTAAATAATTTTACACTTTATTATTAAGAAATATTGCTATATAAAACAAAGGATAATAAAATACTTTTATTGAGGAAATTTTTTAATATTATTGAAAAAACGACTATGTTTTTAAAGGAAATGTTTTAGTATTATATTTCCTAACTACTCTAAAAACTAAATTATGCTCCAAAAAATAAATTATATAAATATCACTGATTCAAATATTTTGAATGGTCTTAATTTGGATATAATGTAAACATTATGATTACCTCAAATAAAGTTATTTTTGATTCTTTAATAAATTATTTGAAAAAAATGGACATTTAATTTCTTAAATTATATATGAATACAACGATAAATTAAAGAATAAAATTTTAGTAAAACTATTGTTCAATAAAAGCAAGTATTTAAGTAAAAGAAATTATCTCTTATCGTAATCAAAAATCCTCGTAACAAAAGGAAGAATTTTTTCATTTTTCATGTGAGAGAAATTAAGAAATGAAAAAAAGGAAATAATATTTGTTATCATAATAATTTAAAATTAAATAATGTTACACTCTATTAATTGGAAATATTATTAAAATAAATAATATTAAACTATTGTTATCTAAGAAATGTTTTAATACTATTGATAAAATAATAATATTAAGAAAATGGTTTAGTATTATTATATATTTTCCTAAAGAATATACAGATTTATCCTTTAAAAAAAATCTTAAGCTACCTCGAAATATTCTAAATGAGATACTATGAAGTTGAGTAACATATATAAAGCATGTATGAAATGTTCGAATTTATTTTAGGAATAATTCTTGAAAAATCATCAAATCCTTATTCTATATAACTCTTTTAGAGCGACCTTAGTTGTTATGGGATAAGCACCGTGAATAGCGAAAGAAAACTTCTCGAATTTGGAAGCAAAACTCATTTCTTCTCATTATTTCTTTTCCACTTCACTCAGCACATTTTAGCGTCTCCATAATTCGCGAAGAAGAGAAATATTTAAGTAAAATAAACTGCTCCTTCCGTCCCACGACATCAAAAAGTCTCATAACAATAAGAGAATAATTCTCTTTCGTTTTTACTTTTGTGTGAGGGTGCGAGAGAAAGAAATAAAAGAGAGAAAAAAATAGCAAAAATAAATATAAGTCAAAAAGGAAAACTCGCATAAAGCACGAAACGGGAGTATATATAAGAGACAGAAAAAAATAACATCCGAAAAATGAGGAAACGAGTGAAAATAAACAAACAGGATGAGGAAGAGCGAAACACGCAGAAAAAGGAGCAAAAAAGGAAGTAACGCCTTTTGGCTACTGAAGAAGCTGTTTCCTCCAAACGTGTTTGACGTAAGTGAATTTGCGTGTCTAGGCTTGTTTAGAAACGAAGCAAAATGATAGTCTTTTCATAACGGTGCAAGTCGTGACTTCTGATAGTCCACAGGTGCCGTTAAAGAAAGGAAAAGACGGAGAAACACACAGTAAATGGGCTTAGATAAAATTCGATAAATGGATAAAAAGAAGCTACGCGCATGTTTGGTAATGTTACTGGATAGTAACACGAAATACGAGCTTCCTGGGTGTAGTGAAAATTTTATCCAACCATAAATGTTAGTGTGAAATGAAATTTTGAGAATAAATAAAATGGTGCACTTGCATTAGATTTATGGAGCAATTATTAAAATATGTTCAGTTGATTGTGGAATTATATTTTCTAAATCATTGTAATAAAAACGAAACAACTAATCCTAAGTAAAATATTTTCAAAATCTGTACATTTAAAAGGCAAATATTCATTTGCCAGTGAAAAAAGATAAACACTTATTATAATAAGGTAATTTTTTTCAGAACTACTTTCTTTCTAAATGGTTGCATAGCACCAGATGATAATAAATTCTTATTTTTATTCATCTGAAGCAACATTCACTTATTGCTATACTATTTTTGTTAAATATTGTAGTACACAATATATTTTCATTTTTCTGTTCATTATATACCATCAAATATTATCTTAACTATTACTTTTCTAAAATTGTGTCAATAACGCAGTTTTCATCCCTCATTTTTTCAAAACATTAATGTTATTAACCTATTTCTTTACTCAAAAAACAGTTTAAAACACACACACACAAACATATATATATATATATATATATATATATATATATATATATATATATATATATATATATATATATATATATATCGGTGTTCTGTGTGTGTTTGTATTCATAATAAAGTTATCAATTTTTGAATGATTATTCGTGATAAATAGTTGCGTAGCATTATATGTATTTAACCACTCATATTAATATGTGTCTAAAAAATTATTTTCGAATGTGCTACTCAATTTAATTAAAATTCTTATCCTTCATGTACCTAAATACTTAATTGCAATGTGTTATCTTGGACTAAAAATATATTCAGCAGTACCTGCCAAAAATATATTCGCTCATATTTAAGATTTAAGTTTTTAAAACGAAATGGAAACTGATTCAATTTTATTTTTAAGCAAGATTTTTGTCAGTTACTAAAAGCATTTTCCAAAACATATAAGTAAACTATAAAGTATAAGTTTTTTAGTGAAATTCTTATTACTTGTCTATATAATAATTTAAAGTATTAATTATGATATTTTTTATCCACAAAAAGGACTTTCTATTCAAAAGCTCAAGGTTTTAAATAATGTAATAAGGGGGCATGTTCGGAATTAATTGTAAATTGTAGATATCTGCTTAGACTATCGAGTTATAAACAATCCTCCAAATGAATTTATATAGTATGTTTTTATATTTCCTAATTTAATGTTAATTCCAATTTAAGTTTATACATAAGCAGGCTCATTGTGGTCAAGTTTTAATACAAATTTTGTGATAGCAAAATATTCCGAGATCTGTTGCAACCACTGTTGAATAACGGGAGATGCATTTAATACTTTAGCCTTCTGCATGCACGCATGACTAGTTGGGATCTATGAACTTTCATTCTTTCCTTTTCCTCCACGTGGATATAGCTCACTATCATAGAAAAGACCTGCAGGAAAACAACTTATATATACTGCTTACATAACTTTCCATTCTAAGTGAACGCTTTTGTGATTTAACAGCATACAACGGCAGCGAACACGTTTAAATTTCTTGGACAAAACGTGCATAGAAAAGTATGTCTAAAAGTTACAAAAAAGATTAATGTTGAGCATAAGTCCCATATATTTTCTCATATGGATATATTTTCAATTAACTAATTATATTTTTGATTTCATTGATAGAGATAATGAGGAATTCATTTATATTCAGTAGATAGTAGAACCTCCAAATATGGCAAGTACAGCCTTAACCCTTCAGAAGATGATGTTTCACCAGATAATGATGATTGTTGTATGCCTCGATTCAGTGATATTGTAATGCACATCCCAGTTGTATTTTATAGAATTCAAGTCTGGTCTCTGGTAAGGCCAATCCATTTGGTTCACCCTATTATCTGGATACCAATCTATGGTGGACGTCACAACATGACAATTGACACTGTTATGGGAAAAGTTACAATATATATATATATATATACATATATATATACATATATATATATATATACATACATACATACTTATATATATATATATATATATATATATATATATATATATATATATATATATATATATATATATATATATGTATATAATCCAATCATAAAAACTGTCACATCGTTGAAAGTATATTGTTTTCTTGAATTGTAGTGTACGATGTGAATTCAGGATTGCCATGAATTAACATACCTGCAATGACATCTGTACATAGCATGTGAAACACCCCCAAACCATAATTAAACCTCCACATAAAAATTACTACACACACAATACCTTCAGGTAAAATGCGTTCTCCAAACATACATCCACAAACTGTCTTACTACTGGCAGAAATTAGAGCTGGATTTTTCAGTAACAATTACCTCTTTCCACTTATTAATAACCCATCTTCGACATGACTCACCCCACCTTAACTGAGTACAGTAGTTGGATTTTGAGATAGATTTATGTGTAGTACCATTTCTAAGGAAACCAAGCAAATGTAGTTCCTCGCAGATGATATTTATTAAAATAAGTATCCTAGATGCTGCTTGAAATACCTGATAAATGTGAATGATCGGTTGTTTGTTTTTCATTTGAATTCCTTTGGACAGGCTTGCCAATCTCTATCTCTTAGTTTCGTGTATTTGACTACCGAGGGCTGAGGGGTTAGCATTCCTTCCTCATGAGCTGTGGGACCCGAACTCGAATATCGGTTCCGGAATGGATATCAATTTGTCTCTGTGTTTATATGTCCTTTCTACTGAGATTATGTATGAATTATGTCCACCCAATTAACAAGTTTGTGGTGGTATAACATGGGTAAATCTACTGGCCTCTGTGACTTCATTCACAGGTGCCCACTGCTTAATGAGAAAATGAGAAGCAATTTCAGGCCTTGTTGTGACGAAGGGTTCGTCACCCAAATGCCTGTGCTTGTAGAAAAATAAATTCCCTGGATTTTGGGGTTAAAGGCCATTTGAATTTATTCGCCGTTCACTTTTCTTTTCATGCACAAAAGTAGCTTTCGATTTTGAAATTCTTAACTTACTGGGTACATTTTTTTTGGCTTGTGGTCATGTCTATGATATTTGACAACAAGTCATTTCTTGAACATTAACAGCACCTAATTTCTTGACATATTACGTACGACCATGATATTAATTCCATTGTTCTTCTCCACATGAATTTAAATACAGAAGATCAGTGTGTGCGACATATAAGTCCCACAGATATATTCAATTTCATGCGTGTCCAGACAAATATATATTAGTTGATAGAATAATATATATATAGATACATTTACCATCAATTCCAACAAAGATTTCATAATTGATGGTTAATTTTAGCCTTGATAAGTTTTTAAATATTTTACCTTAAAAACACATTAAAATTTCAAGGACTTTTTCACATGAACGAAATAAATTATTTCTGTCTGCAAATAATACTACTAAATCAATAAATCTTACAAAATAAATTTTATTGTCTTTAATTTTAGGGAAAAAGCATATTTTATTATTTAAAGAGATATAATTTAATAACTTATGTAACAAAAATATACAAGATACCATTATTTTATAATTTTTATTTATTGGTGAAAATACAAAAAATGAAGCAGCTGTGTTTATTAAAGTTTCCTTTCTAAGCAAGCAACAAAATATTTTAACTAAAAATATGTTTTGGGAAAAATTCAATTTTTCTTTTGTCATAACTGCCTATTAGTTTTCCTATTGTGCTGTAAACTTTTTCTGGGAGCAACATATTTTGACGCTTTTTACTTTTTATTCAGTTAAAATTCTTTCGCTTTAACGCTTGTATTTCATGTTTTATAAATTGGCTTTTATGTCATATTTCCGCCAATTTCGCCATTTTTTTTCCTGAACTTTGCTCATTTTATCTTTGAATTCTTTTTGAAAAAAGGAAAATAAAAATGCAAAATGTTACACATGATTGAATTTATAGGAACATATATTTAAATAAAAATGAGTTTATCTCCTTTAAAATTTATTACTGTAATTGTAAGCAATTATTTTGTATTTTTTTAGAAAAAGTTTTTTTCTTATGCAAATTTCTTTTACAGACGAAATGCTATTTTTCTTAAATTTAATTTGCTGCCTATTTCAGTGGCAAAAATTTTACTGATGTTTAAATATGTAATAATGGATATTTTCAAGTTGTAACTATGAATATATTTAATGCTGATTTTTGATTCGAATATTTGAAACGTATATTTCTTTTTTCATATTATCTTACAAAGTCATCAATGTTTTAATTTTCCTATGTATTTAGATGATTTAATAAATTAATTTAAATCTGAAAAGTAGTTTTTTTAAATAATTTAATTTTAGAATGAAATTAAAAGGAATATCATTTTGTGTATATAGGGGACCCCATATAAAGCTCTATATAAATTATTGGCTATTTAATACAATTGCCATATAGAGCAGGGAGGGTCAACCTGCGATTCTTTGCTGGATTTTTTGTGGCTTTCGTTAAATGTACCGAAGTTCCATTTCCATTTTTGTGCTATTATACTAAAAAAAAAAAAAAAAAAAAAAAAAAAAAAAATCATCGTTCTATATGTGTTTTCAAAAATGTCTTTTAAATTATCGACAAAAAATATGAAAGACTATGTGCAATGTTGTAGCAAATTTAATTTCCGTCCAAGTTTAGAATGGTATGACTCATGGAAAACTCCGCAAACGAGCATACAAGAGGAGAATCAAACTCTACAACTAAAATAAAAGTTGATGCCTATTTTAGGAATTTATACCAGAATCAAAGTATCTTGAATTAAAATTGGTTCCTCGTAGAATTATTTCCGTATTCGGAACAACGTATTTAAGTGAATTATTTTATTCCACTTTAATATTCGTGAAATTCAAACACCGATGTCAGTATTAAATAACTAAATAGCCTCTCAAAGAATTACTGAGAAGTGCTGTCACCAATAATTCTTCAAATTTTATAGAATTGTCAATAGAAGTAACATAATTGTGTTAATTTTTTCCCCATGTTTTCAGTAAATATAAAATGTCTGCAAAAATTTAATACATATTTTACATTACTCTTAAAAACGTATTTAATTGTGGCTGGAAAAAATTGAGATTTTGAAAAATGGCTCGGGCTATCAAGGATATTAGATAGCCCTGATATATAATTTTGTTCAAATTTTATATTGCATTCTATATATAAATGAATGTGCTGAACTACTAATTTGATAAATATAAATGTGAAGTTACATAACTAGTTCACATTTTTCTAATGTTTTTAAATTTATTTTTATAATTTATATAAGTGACATTTGATCATACAAATACAACGATTCTTATAAGATCTCTCTTAACTTAAAAAACTGCTTAAACTATGTTGAATTTCATATTTTGCATGAGAGATTTTGTCATGTTGGTAGTTTTCTAGATTTTTCCCTTGTGACAGGATACACCTTGCATCTGCAAAAAACTTGGACTAGTTGTAGGATATTAACTTAACAGCATAAGGTTCCTGATTTCATCCTAGTTACTGCTGTACCACGGAAATTGGAAGTTGCATTTCTGCATTAAGACAGCACGTTTGTTGAAGTGAGTGCTTTGCAATTTTCTGAGTTTTCTCCATCGCGACATGTAAATACAAGCCTTTATATTTGAAAATAGGATATTGAAAATATGGTCGATATTAAAAATAAATTAATGCAGGCTTTTGAACGTTAGGCTGTTCGCTATACTGTGTCAAACAAACTATGTGTTCCGAGCTCATCGCGGCTTTGTTGTAAGACAAAATAAAAATCTACTTGACCTGAAATTGCTATTGTGATTATGTATATGAATGCATGTTTATCAAGGAGAGTATGTGGTAGTTTTCGCTAATTATCTCATCGACTTTAGTTGTACATCAATTTTTAGTGGTTAGTCCCTCGTTTATTAAACTTTTCTTATCGCTTCAGCAGATAAACTTTGAATACACACTCAAGCAACTTGAAAGACGCTTCATCATGTGCACATTCGGCATCTGTTTCTCTCCATGCCATATCACTTAATCTGATTTTGCTTGCATCAAATACTGATTTTAAGCTCTCATAATTATTTAATTATTTTTGCTTTAAAAATATAATCACTTATTTTACTCAAGGCAAATTCATTTGAGTATTACATACATATATATACTAATTTTTTTAATTCCAAAACCTAACGCGTCAGTGTGTCAACAAAGATAAACCATTACAAAACATTTTCTTTAATGCAAATACTACAAGAAATGTGTCTCGGTAGCTTCTTCTTTTTCTTTTTAACTCAGTAGGAAGCAAAATAATCAATTTTTTTTATATCGCGTGCATTCTTCTGCTAACAACATTAAAATAACGGTTACATAAAGCATACAGCTAATTTTATAGGACCTCAGACAAAAGCCTCATGGGTGCATTGGTAGTAGACCGGCCCCTCTCCCTACCTGCGTCAGGCGTAATTTCTTAAGACGCAAACGCCCGGAATCATATTACGTTGGAAAGCTATTAAATCTCTGCTTCGTGCTTTTCTGCGTAAGCCACCGTGGTTGGTGGCGTGGAAGGATTTTATTTATTTTCTTCTGGTGTTGCAGGGGCTTGTTGCAGGAGCTTAACTACTCAGGGGGCGTCAGGAGGTGGAATGTTGCTCGGTAATCTCGTCAGAGGTGAATGATTTGGTAATTAATTTTGAGAAAAAGAAGTAGTGTGTAAGGGTAATTCCATATATTAACGTCCTTTTTTTGCCCTCCACAGCTGCTTACAAGCAAGGCAACGAGTAAATTCTGCATCTCTTGTTTTGTTTTTCTTAATAACTCCTGCACCCATTTTTTTATACTAAAGTTCTCTTGGGGCAGTGTGATGGATTAATGCGCATGAATTTATCTTGTCAACGGGTTCCAATGTCACTCAAAGAGGATTACATGGAATGTTGATTTTGTCCTTATATCCTGAAATAAAATCTATCAAATAAATACAGAAAATATATAGGTCTGTTTTGTTAAAAAATAATATTTTAAAACTTATGTGAACTGGTTAATAGCTTAAAATTAAAAAAAATAAGGTCAGAAAAAAGAAGTTTGATCTATGCAATTGCAATTATACAAAAGGTATCCAATTAAATAAACAAAGTTTAGACACAATATGAAAGTCAAAATATTTATTGAAAAATAATTATATTCGTTTAACTTCATTCATTTAAAGATTAGAACCCCCTCTCTCTTATCACTACATAATTATTTTTAAATATGCATATGGGGAAATATGCATGTTGTGTTTGCCCAGAATTTTTGTATTGGATTATCGTCAAGAACACAAACTTCAATTAGTATAATGTATTATATCTAAACATTTATGGTGTCCTGATGACCTTGTATCCTCCTGGAGGTTGATGAGGGATGAACAGGATTAAATCTAAATCTATGAGAATCTGGCGCAGCTTTGTCTTTTGAACCTGGTGTAGGCTTCAAAGTGATAAGCAACAATAGGAAGCATTTATTATATATGGTTACTTTGCTTCAAAATTTAAATGATATCTTCTTCGAGAACTAGCTCATAAAACAGGCGGTCACAGAACTTATTGCCAAAAGAGTTTATTTCAAATAGTCAATATGTGATTCCAAGAAAGCATCAGTAAGATTACTCAAACGACAGAAGTTAATTTCTTTATAGAGATATTGCGTCTTTTGTCGACAGTGTCATTATTCAAACTTCTATTGAAAAATAATAATTTTTGCTAATGGTGGGTTGGGAAGTTTTTAATCATCCTATCCATATTTCGGACATACTTTGTTTCTATTCTGAAAAGACTTTACAATCAAGTGAAAATTTCTTAAGTGATAAAGAACAAGAGAAGGCAATAATCACTTGGCTTAACGATCTGATTTAGGGAAGTACAACATATAAATTTTAAAACTTGTAATGAGATTTAATAAAATTTCAATTTCAGGTGGAGACTATGTAGAGAAGTAAAGGCAGTAGATTTTTATTTATACTACAAAATTGCATTTTCCAATGACTACTTTTTTATATTGTATTTTTTATTTAAAAAAAAAAAGATTCTAGTATGTTGCGTTTTGTATGAAAATGTTTCAGCAATAAAATGAATGAGAACCAATACAGTGCAACTGATAAAATAAATCATTTTTTTATTTTTTTTAAATATGACTTCTTATATTAACCTCAAATTCTCATTTAATATATATTTAGTATGTGTTTTATTATTTTATGGATTTCATTTAAAAATACGTTGAATATTTGTAATAAAAATCTAATAATGTTTAAGGAACACTTTTGAAATCAAAGTTTAGTTAGTTTTCACTATTTTTCCCCACTTTTGCTTGTTATTTCACTGTTTAACTAAAAAAACCTGTTACATCTCTAACAGAGTGATATTTTATTGAACGATTGGAAAAATATTAAATAGTTTATCTAATATTAAATTAATAGTTTATCTTTATTTATCTTGATAATGACAATTTTTTTCTAAAATTTTTATATCAATATTAAAAAAAAATAATTTTTATCAATATTAAATAAATTACTTAATAAAATATTTCAACAATAAGGATATCAGATTTTTAATTTTATTTCGTTAATAACATTTATCTACACATAAAACCTTATCAAATATTTAGTGATTTATTAAAAAAATAAATAAATAATAAACTAATGATTTTAGAGTATTAAAATGACTAGGGATTTTAATTTTCAAATAATTGGAATGTCCATTTAAACATTGGTACTTAATAGCTCACAAATCAACTAAGAATTAAAAGTAAATCCTTTTATTAATCTTTTTCAAAAGTACTGAAGCAAATAACGCGTAAAAGTTTATCTTTTTATTCCATATGCTTCAGTTTCCACAATTTTAGTCATATGACGAAGATTGTATTTTACGCATGAAAACTAATTTAATCGATATTTACAGCTTAAATTAAAGTATGAATTGCTATATTAAAATCCACACATACACACACATCTCACATTATGACCAAACTCATGATTAATTTAATTGAAACTTTTATAGCGATAACCATTAAAAAGTCTGAACAGTTAAGAAATACCAGTAATACAGTTTTGCGGATATTTGTTTATTATTCCTGATTTAATGGATGTTTTAGCTCAAATATCACGTTATGTGGAATTCAGTAACATTTTTTTTAGTGTTGAACAGCAAATTAAAATGGATGCTACTTTAATGTAAATAAATGACTTTTTTTTACATTTTGAAACAATTAGAATGTATATATTTGGAAGATTCAATATTTACAAATTTCTCGTTCAGTGAATGTTACAAAACTTTATACAAACACATTTTTCTACTAATTGCAATTCAAAAATTAGTTATAGCAGAAAATTTCTCTATATCTTCTACTGATTATTAATATGAAAGCATATTTAAGGAAATTAATTATACGCGCTTACTTTTTAATGCATCTAAGTATACTAAATTAAACAATCTTTGAACATAAATCCACAGAAATTGCTCTAAAATTATTTTAAAAGTACCAGTTGTGTTTAGATCTACGCATCCTGAGGGTGAAACTTGGACAAATGAGAGTTGTTGCCAACGCCGCTTAAGTAAAGTTTATCACCATGAATTATAAATTGAAGCCCTCTCCTGGACATTTTCTAATCGCGTTACAATTTTAATATCCCACATCTGACATTTATTAGATTATCCGGAGACGAAAAGCAGAGATGGCTTTTTCGCAAAACGCGGCAAAAATTATCTTTTTCGCAACAAAATATTATATTTTCCTGTCACAAGCAGAGACTTGTTAGGCTGATCGCTATGAAAGCAGGCATGGCTTACGTTATTGGTTAATGGCACGGAATGCCAGAAATTTGGCTCAGAGCCACGTGTCTCGACTGTAATGAAGAACGACAAATCTTGGAAAGACGAGTCAATGCAGCTTTGTCTCTTTTACGACGCGCGGGGAAAATACATCCCCCGCTTTTCAGGAAGGTGACAAAAATGTATTTTGAGAGGATTCTATTGGATTGAGTAAATTTGTCTCAGAAACGGAACTGAAAAAAGTGCCACCAGCAGATAATTAAATATTCATTTGAACATTTTGATTAAAATGATGTCTATTTTCAAAGCATTTTGAGTAGTTTTTATTTTTCTATAAAATGGTTTTATTGATACTTCACGACATGACTAGACCATTAGAAAATAGTGTTTCCTTATGATAAAAAATTTAAATAACAATATTGTGTACATATATATATATGTATATATATATATATATATATATATGTATATAGATAGATATAGATAGTTAGATGGATAGATATGTAAACATATGAAACACATTAATTCAATTCAGGGGAAAAAGTTGTAGTCGCTGTTGCGTGAATGGTGGACTTATTTCTTTATTCTTAAATAAAAATGTTCATCCACAACAAATTTAGTTAATATTTATTCATGCATAAATATTTTATAATCAACTAAACAGATCATATTTTCATAAAATAAATTGTGGTGTTTTGTGTAATCTGTAAACTCACGAGTTTATTCTATACAAAATATGCATATATAAATATAAATAATATATATATCAGATTACAGAAAAGACTTTCAATTCCGATGTATATATATATATATATATATATATATATATATATATATATCGGAATTGAAAGTGCAATTGCAAAAAAAAAAAATAAATAAATAAATAAATAAAGAACATTGGATGAAGGCAACTGGTGACTGATCTAGAATTGTTAAAAAATAATAATAAAAAAAAGGAAAAAACAGGGCCAAATAGAAATTAGGATAAAAATTCAAGGAATTTTTTGAGACTGTTTCACAAATCTGCCTTTTATTATTTCAAGAATATTAATTAATCGAAAATTTTTAGTGTCGGCATAAGCAAGGCAATAGTTTTAATAGTCAAAAGAGATAGTTTGCAAAGAATGCAATTATTAATTTAAATTTCTATTAATTGTGATGAATTTAAAAAGAAAATTAAATTACCCTTGTGCCATTTTAATCAAACAATATAAAAGATGTGTTGTTTCCTCTTCTTATATCGCTTTTCTGTTGTTCTATTGTTTATGCGTTACTGGCTTGAATCAATGGAAAACTGCTTCTCAAATCTAGACTTTACTTCTTACAAAAGAAAATCGTTTTATTAACCGAATGAACTTCGACAATCTTTTCAGACAATCAGTGGCGAACTTCGCTTAGTTTGCTGCCACTCAAAGAATGTATTTTGAAGGTAGGTGACAAATTTATTGACAAGTCGGATTAAAACTGCGGTCTCAATATGATGTGATATGTATGAAACGTTATGTAACATCTTGAATATTTCAAAGTAATTAGAAACGTAAAAAATGGGTAATCAGTATCTCAACTGTAGTGAGAGAAACAACCACTTTATAGATAAAAATATGTAATCAAAACTTGAACTGATTGCAGAAGATGACATGGAAGTAAATAATGCGGGGGAGGGGAATTTGCCAGAATGTAAATTCTTGAAGGTCACAAGCTGAACTGCAGATTAAAAGAGCGGGAGAGGGATTAGTGAATTCCAGAGAACCTTCGTTCTTCTTTATTAGTCATGATTCACTAGTTTTCTAGAGAGCTCCAGTTCTGAAGAACTAGTTGGTGAAGGGATCACCCATCTCTAATAAAAAATATCGAGATAATGTTATTTCTTATGAATGCTTGCCAACCTTTTAACATAAAATACTGCGCAGGAAATCAAATGTTTCAACTCTTCTTTTAAGTGAAATCTAGAGAAACAACTTCAAATTCAATTACAATTCAGAAAAATGGAACAAATTTTTTTTAAAGTATATAGTCGAAATATATCAGTCGATTTTTAAACTGTTTGAAAGTGAATATATTTAATTCAAAAACAATTTATTTGTAAATGTATGGAGATAATATAACAGGTATCAAAAATTTCTTCAAAAGTCAGGAAATGTATCTTGAAAAGTCAAATTTGAATGAAAAAGATATATAAATTAGTTGTTTAAATTCAAAATTTAGTACATTAATTGCACATTTTTAGAATCTAAATACATTTTATTAAAAAATATAAAATGATAAGAAATCGTTTCATTGATGTTCACATATACCACAAAATGTAAGGTATTTGCTAAGTATAAGTCAATAAATTTATTTTATATCATATAAAAATGAAATTCTCTAAGTCTTTAAAAACTAAAGCTTGTAAATATATATTCTGAAATTTAGTTGTTTAAACTCAAGAGCCATGTATTTTTACACACCTTTTTTTTTGAAGTTTTTAAAATATATTTAAATTAAATCAATAAAAATGTAAATGTAGAGATTAAGTCACTTCTTAGTGTTGTTAATCCATCGTCTAGTCTAAAAATTAAGCTGTTGAACAGAAAACTATGAATTAACTAGAACTACAAAGTTAATGTGAAATCTAAAACAAATTTCTTCAAAAGTCAGTTAGTTTAAAAACATCATGCAGAGATATTTAAATCCACAACCCAATTTTTCCTTACATGTATATTTTTTGGCTTTATTTTTCAAAATATACTGAAAGAACAGTTTATAAATACAAATTTAGAGATAAGACGCATTCTTAGTGCTTACATCCATATTTTAACTCAATATTAAGCTGCTGAGCTGGAAACAATAAAATAATTTCATTTCCAACTTGAATGTGAAATCTAAGAAATTTTTCCTTAAAAGTCAAAGTTAAATGGAATATATCATGCAAGTCAATTTAGCGCCGAAATCCAGAGCAAGTGCCTTTTAGTAGATATCAAGCGATGAGTCGCCGAGGGGTGCGCCACCCGATTTCTTTGAGAAAAGTTAGTGGATCAGAGAACTTCCACTAATCAAACGGTATGTACTTTAATCTTAATATCTCAGGGCGAGCAATGAAGATGCTATAATTTATGGAAAGTTCGGCGGCGAATTACAACAGTAGGATAAATATCGATGGGAAAAGCGTGAAAGTATTTAACGACTTAAGTAATTTGGCTCTTCTGGAAAATGCCTTGGCCCCAAAGGGAGAAGACGCAACCAAAAGAGAATCGTTTTGGTTGGGGAAAGAGAAACGAGCTGCTTGAAAGATAACATGCCGAGCTTAAGTTTGGTTTTGGGCCGCGGGTGAATTTTCGAGCAACTTCTACAGATAACGGGTTATGAAAGAAAGAATTGAAGCGTAACTCGGGAATTGGAAACCCAGAGTTGTGTACTTTAAAATATGCTCATAATGCCTATGGTGAGGAAATACCCCGGCTTATAAAATATCGTTGATATAGTCGGCGGAATAGTTCCTTGCTGAATTATTTCACTCATTGTGGGGAAGTATTCTTTTGTGTGAAATGCATATTTTGAATCCCTTTCTGTGTTAGTGAATTTAAATTTCAAGCTCACTAATTAGTATATGATGACGTCATTCGAAAATTTATATTCACTAATAGAATACTTAAAACTTTTATTCTCATATAACAATTCTCTAATAAAAAGTGAAAAATGAGACCTTGGTAAAAGAATGATGGATTCAAGTAATTGATGGAGAAGTGAATGAATAGTTTTTTGTTCCTTTACATAGTTTTGGAGATGTTTCTTTGTTAGTCAAAAAGTTAAACATTTTGAATGAGATTCAAAACTTATAAAAATAGAATAATTACTTAATTGGCCAATGTACAGAATTCACCGGTATATATCAAAATTACATAATTAATTTAAATTTAAATTTAGTTTCATAGAAAATATTTATTTAAATAATCATTTAATATTGTTTTTGAGGATTATTAGAAATAATTACTCTTAAATAAAGTCTTTAATATAATATTGATGTGATAAAATAAACTAGAAATAAAAAAGATAATAGTATTTTAATAAGAATTTATAAAGTTAGAATTGTATATCTCTCCAAACATTCGTAATGCCTACTTTCTTAAACATTAAAATGTCTCACCTAGTGGTAAGATTTGACTTTTCGGGTTGAAAAATTTCAATTTTGATTAAATCTGTTGTTAAAGCTAGTGTATGCTTAGGACATCTATTTTCGAAGTGGTAAGTTCTGTGTTTGATCCCAAATAAATAATAACGAAGGGAATTGTATAAAATTCTTATATTTACTCCATGTAAGTTAACAGATTCAGGTGCCTTGATACCGAGAACAAAACAGCGTAACAACCGCTGTCAGTTGTAAGACTTTCTGTATATTCAACTAATACCACTAATGTTCTCTTAATTAATTAGTTATAAACAATTAGGGAAACTCTTTTCTAATTATTTAGTCGTATTCACATGCCACAAGGAAAAAAACCCCGCACAACTGGTAACCCATGCTTTGTAGCAGATTCATTAAAGACATATTTATACATAGAATATATGAAAACACAGCACCCATTGGTGGTCGAACACCGTAGCTGGAATCAAACCCAGGCCCTTCTTCTTTGATGAACTTTCATTTAATATTAACCCATAATGACCTACTTTACATTTTTTTAATTTAGAGACCTTAACTTCTATGTCTTATTATAAGTGCTTTATGCAATAAAATAACAGTTTAGTTACAAAATTTTCAATTTAAAACTTTAAAATTAAACAAGTATTTAAAGGCAATAAAATAAAGGTACTGCAATTGACATATTTTTCATAATGCACGTATTTGTTCGGTTACATAAACTTGTAAGAAAATAAAATTAATTATATTGTAGCAGAGTATATTATTTAATAATGTTAAGTGCTATGATGAAATTTATAGATTTTTTATTATCGGTAAACATTACACATCAAAATTAATTGAAAAAAGTTTCTTAAAGTAATAATAGAATAGCTTAATTTATCTTGTGTGTGTGTGTGTTTTGCATGTTTGCTATTTGATTTGATAAAAAATGATTATATTGAAAAATAATAGCAAAAATTATTAGATTTTCTAGTTATTGTAAGGCTACACTATCTTTTCCAGGCACTTTAATTTTTACCAAGTTTCTTAGTAGTATATATTTTTGGTTGTGAACTAAATCTCGAAAAACTTAAGCTTGGATGTAGAGTACGGCGTCTTCACCGCTCTTGACGATGACAGATTGACGATGATTGATGATCTCGTCGTAATCACTTTCACTATTTTCAGTACTCTAAATGTTTACAAGCAAAACAATTTCATCATCATCTACTTTATGTCAATAAAGACAAGCAAACTTTTTTCCTTAGCATTAAATTCAGAGGTTAAGATACAACATAAGCTTTTAGAAAACTAGGCTTTCAATGGTACTTTATGAAATAACTAATTACATTAGAGAATGTTTCTTTTTTTCTGAAACAGCAAGTATCTTTAGAAATACTTAAGCTCATTTTCATTTTATTATTCAATTCTATAAAATGTTAAACCACACTCAAATATATAATCTAGTATAATTAATAAAATCTTAATTTAATAAGTAAACGCGCATCAATTATTTTATATTTCATTCTGAATTAATATATATAATGATTTAGTTATATTGAAATAATTCAATTTAAATAAATAATGAAAATTTATAATACATTAAAATTATGTGGTTTCACAATTGTAAACTGATTAATTTACTTCTGTCTGAGTAAATTTCAGAATTGGAACTTATGCAGTGGATTCTCTTAATATATTTTCTGAGACATAAATGAAAAAAATTGATTTGCTTAGCTGTAAGATTTCATTATAAATTAACTAAAATTGTGTTTAAATTATCATTACGTTGGAAAGCAATCGTTATATTTAGAAGATAATATACAATTAAATCATAAGTAAAACAAATTATTAATCTTACTATGTACTCTTAATATAATTAGTTCAAATACAATCACATGAAGAGAAATTCCAGTTAACAAAGTACATCGTAGTAATTCAAAATGTATAATTAATATATAAAACTAATTTACTTTACTTTAACAATACAGAAATTATATTTCATTAACATCTATTAAATCTTATATTTATAAAGTAACAGTGAATAATGATAAATATAGGTACTAATTTCTTACTAAAGTGTATTTAATCTGTATACTTTAAAATAAATATAATCTTTAAAATAAAACTGTAGTTTAATACTATTAAATAGTTAACAAATCTTGAAATATTATTGAAATATATATTTCTTATTTAAATTCACCATCTTTTAATAATTTTAAAACTTCAAAATTAACTCTAGTTGCTGATATATTATAATTATCAATATAATGTTATATTGCTTTATTGATATATTACGTTATATTGACTATTTTTATAAACAAAGTGCCTTGTAAGAGAAAATAAAAATATAATGAATATAAAAATGATGCAAATGAATACTATTATGATTTATTAATGAAATACAAAACAAACGAATATTCAAGCAAAAAAATAATATTAGGTAACATTTTTATTAATATAATTTATTCAAAGTAAAGATTACTTTTGTTGAATTTTGTCAAAAAACTGCGAAATTAGAAAAAATGATTGAATATTCATAAATGACAATTAAAATTTAAAATAATTTTGTCAAATTAAAATCTTCCTGGTATTTTATTTTTGTTAAATAAAATTGTTAAAGGGAAATATGACTAGTTTTAACAGGCAAAAATATTCATTAGTCAAGTATATGGATTCAAATAACTAGATTTTGCCTAAATATGTTTCCAAAGTATAATTTATTAACTGAAATATGAAACATGTAGATTAAATTATGTAATTTATAGTTAAAACTTAAAAAAAAATTCAATTTCATTTGTTTTTTCCACAGTTATAAATATTAAATAATTTTATCAAATTAAAACAATTTTTTGCTCTTTAATTTTCATTTATTGGTTTATAATTTTTTTCTCAGCTTTTATGTGATAGAAACATACATTTTTAGATATGAGTCTCTAACTCGATTAAATCATTCCAATTTTATGAAGCATTGGTTGCGAGAATAGGATAAGAGATTTTGAAAATTTAGCTGCGAAATTTGCAAAAATATTTTCCTCAGAAACTAAAAAATGGAAAACAATGAATACTTTGATTAATGTATATCATTTTATAGTCTATTCTAGTTATCTTCTAACAAGTTTTACTAAAATTTGAAACCCGAGAAATATTTTTATTGATTATAATAGAAAAAAAAGTTATAGATTTCTTTAAAAATATTTTAAGATGTATTATAAAAAGAAAAGTTGCGAATTTAAAATGTCTAACTAACAAATCATAAATTTATTTTTAATTCTGAAACAAAGTTTAGTTATTTTATATAGGATTTTGCTCTCCTTTTCATCACATTTTTGTAATTTTATGTTTATATTATTAAATAATTTTCATTTGTGATCGTTATTCTTTCATTGAAAGCAATAACAAATTGAATACGATAACATTTTATAAATTTAAGCTTAATTGAGTATTAAAGAAAGTATTCTATTTCATTAAAACTGAAATTAATTTTAGAACTCAAAGACTACAATAAAAAAATCAAGTAGTGAAAACTATTTTTACTTCTATGCAATCAAGTTCATGTAATTTAATTAAGTGAATTTTTGACAGTCAAATATTTTAGATGAATCAAAATTTTTCGGGAACTAATTTATTCACTTATATCATTATCATTATACAGTATCAACTAATTTCAATAAAATCAAAATATGTAATTAAATTACTGTAAAGGTGAAATATGAAAAATTGATTTTAATTTTCAATAAAAGTTTTCTCGAGTGATAGATTAAGTATAGTGTATTTCAGGAAGTTTATATTTATAAACTATTGGCAAAGCAATCACTGGGCAATGATTGAATATAAAAATAATTTTATTAGTAGGTTATTTCAAAACTCAAAGAGATTAATTTCAAAATAAATTATTTTTGTAAATGTATGCAATAAATATTCTTCTGATTATATTTTTATTTAATTATTTAAGTATTAACTATTTTTGTAATATTATGTGCATGTATGCATATTATGTATTTTAAAAATTTATAAAAGTGATCTTTAACACAAACACACAAAATTTCAATATCCCTTAATTGGGAACATTTAATAAATATAATATTTTATTGGAAAACTGAACATCAATGTAGAACCTATTCTGAAACGTGTATTCTATTTCGAAATAAATATCTTAGCTAAATATTTTATATCATACATGTAATAATATTAAGAAATATTAATTTTGTAGTTCATTTAATACTGTATTTTAGGGTCCTATGTAGAAAACTCTTTTTTTTCCAAATTCAAAAGTATTTAAAATAAACTATTTAAGTAATAATTCTATATATTATATGCAGTAGATGTTCGTTTTTAAGAATCTGCAATTTACGAACTATCATGAAGGAGCTAATAACAGATCTATAACAGGATCCCATAGAACAATAATAATTTTCAATCCCATTTATAAAGTAAGTTTTTAAAATATCTCTTTTTACAAACTTTTACATGCATTTTGTTTTTAAGTCAAAAATTCTTAATGAAATTATTTTATAAGAAACAAATGAATAATCTGTGAATTTTATTAATGTTTTCGATTTGAAGTCTCCACATAGCCTATAAACCATATAAAATTCTAACTTGATTAAACACGTGTTTTGAAAAGAAAAGAATTATTGGTGAGTATTTTATAGAAAGTAAATAAAACCCAAATTAAGAAGTTATAAATGAAACACGATGATGTTTAAAATTTTCAGTTAATGTAAAATGTGTCTTAGAAATTTTTTCTTCACGTTATATGCAACCAAAATACACACTTATTACAAATAGTCTATTTCATTTTCGTATCTTATCATAGTTAGGTATAACAAGCTCATATTTTTTTCTAGAAAAATGTTTAACATGCTTTACGATTTTGTTTTATTTATTTTTAATTCCGTTATGATAGATTCCCAATGCACGATGTATAAATAATTCTGCATACAAATGAAAGAATATGGAGAGTGTGCATTCGAATTTTATGCTTCTATATGCAGCAATATATATTATGAAATATATATTTAATTGAATAGTCTAGAATAGTTTTATTCTTGCGCAGTCAATCTTTGTATTATAAATTATTTTGTAAAGTGAATAATTATTCTTATGTGGGTGGTACTATTTATGACTGGAAATATCATTTCCCTGGTTACAAAATGCTATCATTGAAAATCACATTAGACTTTTTCTATCATTAGATATCATTTCAAATATATAAATATCATTTCAAATAATATAATGATGGTTTTCCCGCTCAAAAAGTACGTTAGTTATTCTATAAGTACAAAAGTGACAAACTAATTAAAAAGCATATGCTTTCACATCCAAAAATATTTTAAACCTTAACAAATAAAATTACCTTTAGTAATAATTTATATGCGATAAATATTAATTTATATGCGATAAATATTAATTATTATGTAGTGAAATATATGAATAATGTTTTACAGATAACTGATTTGGAATTTATGGAATAAAATAAAAGGCTTTGAAAGTGTTTTAAATTTATTAAACAACAAAATGTGTGATAAAATGTTTAAACAAATTAAAAATATCAGAAGCATTTGAAGGTAACTATTTTTCTAAAGATTTTGCATAAAATATTTTAATCAGTTTATTTGTATTTTTTTATTTTTATACTTTTATTTGCCACTATAAACTCTCTAGAATTACATAGATTGTAAATAATGTACATTATATAATAAATATTGCTTAAAAAAGCTTTATCAATCTTTGGATAAATATCTTTAGAACATTATATGAAAAATAATAAATGAGATGTTGAGGAAAATATGCATGACTAAGTCTTTCATATACAGGCAAATATTCAATGTGTTCTTTTCAAACATCAGTTCAGATGTCATGCTCACCATATGCATGGGCCCAACAAGCTGGAGAAATTTTTGCATGAGTTCTGCTATAAGATACTTAATGATAATAATTTTGTTGCTATGAAGTCTGTATATTTTCAGCACTATTTGCAGTATGCATCATAATATACTATCTAAATCATTTAGCAGTCCAAACAAGACCTCTTTGGTACCTGATGCATCATAATAAAACCAGCAACTTCATGAATAAAATTTTGAAATTTAATACCAAATTTTGGTATCAATAACTCCGTAGTTATGATACTTGGTATTAATACTAAGAATCGAACATTATTTATTTTTAAGAAACAAGACACTAAGTCATCATTGATTAATCTTCATCTAGTATAATATTAGTGAAATCTAAAAGTACTTTTTTTCTTTTTATGAAATATAATTTTAAAAATGTTTTCACATTTCAGTCCACAGTTCTTCATAAATAAATATCTTAGGTGAAAATATATGTTATTATTACAATAAAGGGATGATTTATATAAATTTTTTGAATTTACTGAAAATATTTTTAATAAAAATAAGATATATTATTTACTTTAATATATCTTATTTTTATTAAAAATAAGATATTTTAGTTTATTGAAATATTTTTCATGAATGCTCCAAAGGTTACATTACTTGGATCAGAAATAAAACATTAATTAGCTGAGATTAAAGTAAAAAAAAAAATTGAAACTAAAATTTATAATATATATATATATATATATATATATATATATATATATATATATATATATATATATATATATATATATATATATAATCACAATCCCTTTTGCTTAGATATTTCAATATTTATTTTATTCGAAAAATGTCTTTATTCTATTGCAAATTCCATCGAAATGTCTTAGCATTTCTCTTTCATATGTAAGCAACGTTGAATGGAATTACTGTTATTGTTTTTCCACTACAGGAATTTACTGCCAAAATTAATTTATTTGTGAAATAAATGTTTGAATCTATTTATTGACAAATCAATCCGTATAATTTGAATAAAATATTTATTTTATATGCCTTACAATTATGAGATAGTTCTGGTATTCTGTATTCTTGCAGATTCTTGTTTCTTGATCAATTTAGATATTATTATTTATTTGACACCCTTTAAATCTTATTTGAATTTAAAATTATTATACACTGCATTACATTAAAGTTGCATGGAATTATTTTTTTTATGCAAACGCAAGAAAAGAAAGCAAAATATGGCATCCGAAACAAATTAAGTTCTACTTTTTTCTCAATTTATATTTTGACCTTTGAATCCAAGGAATATTGGAGTTTTTATGTGTACAAACATATTTTTACCAATGATAAATTTTTATCTTTAAGTTAAATATTATTCAGACTTTACTTCAGTATATTTTAATTCTTCACAAATATTTGTTACTTATAGAACTAAATATAAGTTAAATTATAGCAATATTTATTTCCTGTGTTTGTTTAATACAATTATTTCAAAATCAATTTATCAAAATTATAAACATGTTAGAAATATATATGAATATCTAAATATATTTATACTTTGAAATTAATGAAGCTTTGAAGACAAATAATTAAAAGAAATCAACGAAGTGTATTGAAAAATATATTTTACTATAAAAGATAAATTATTACGTACTGAAACACATACAATATTAAAATATAAATCAATAAATTATTTATAATTATAAAAATTTTCTTATTATAACTTAATAAATAAATTATTTATAATTATAAAATTATTTAATGTGATATCGGTTAAATTGTTGTTTATCTTAGTGTTATTTAATTATATTTTTCTCTTGAATTTTTATATGGAAATCATAATATGTACTATTAATGATTAAATTTAATAAAAACACATGGTGTACTTTGTAGTGAAAAAAAAACATGTCAATCCTAAATCTTTATATAAAACTTGCAACTACGGAACAAACTTCCTTTTCAGTTTTATAACTTTTCGTTGTAAAAGCACAAAGATGAGCTTTCGTGCAATAACACAGCGCAGAACAAATTTCGCTACAGGTTGAGAGAATAAAATTTATTTCAGTAAGACATATCGTTAGATTACCACAGACATTCTAGGGAATGCTGTACGCAAGATTGCGCCTATTCTTAATTAGAATTTACGGTATGCTTTTCTAAGGGCGAGAGAAAACCCCCAAGGATTCACGGGGGAAACCTGAGCCTCACCGAAAAGTGAAACAAGCTGTTCAAAGTTCAAAAGACTCGAAAGTGGCTCCCCTCTTCCAAGTTCAAGATAATTACGTGTCAAAGTTTACTGGACCCTTTTATTTCGTGAGCAACACAAACTCTAATTGTTTCAACAGAGTCAGCGCTAGATTAGCCGAGAGAGAAATCTGGTCTGTCGGGGGGATGACATTTTAGAAAAGGATAATGTTAAAGAGGATGGCGGCATTGTGTTCCTCTGCAAGCTTGCCTCTCGCCTACTCATTCCATTCCTTTAGAGTTTTCGTGTCAACCCTTCACCCCTTTCCCCGACATCGTCAACGTCTGGCAAATTGCCAGCGGGGTAAGTACGACAGCAATTGGGTCACAGACATTTGCCAAAAGGTACTCCAAAGAATGGAAAACGATCGAAATAGGATTTCTAAAAGTGGTTCAATTGAAGCAAGGAGTCTTGTTGAGATTACAGGGTTGGTTTCCATTTTCAGTACAAAAATGTCCCATATTTCTGTTCTTGTGGAAATCTATTGACTTGGAAACAATCTATTTTGACACAATTGTATAAAAAATGCCTTATTTCTCCTATTCATCATTTTTTCCTTTGATAGAAAGGTATACGAATGAAAAAAATGTATTTTAGAAAGTTATATAAAAATTATATTGAAAATGCACATTTGGTGTTTAAAAAATAAAAAAAAGTAATATTTAAAATCTTTTATGTTAAGGTACGAAATTATTGATTACATAAAATGAATCGTTACTGTTATCTACACATGTCATATTATATTAAAAGCATTTTACTTATATTAGGAACTAACTTATATTCAACTTATACTGCAGGTATGCTTATTTTGCATAGAAAAGTAACAGTTATTTTGTGATAATTATTCATGCGGAATATTTTGAATAAGAATGTTGAAATGATATACGAGGGTCACTCTGAAATTTTTGAGATATGCACAGACGAAAATTTGCAAAATAAAAATAACGGGTTAATTTTAAAATACAAAGTATTTTAATACAGAAGACAATTTTTTACTAACTTACTTCAACTTGTTTAGCGTAGAATAAATTTTAAACAAAAGAGATAATAGAGTTGACGCGAGAACATTTCCGCGCTATGATTTTCTACGATTTTAAAGCAGGATTAAATCAAGAAGAATTTGTTCAACAGTTGCAATTAGCATTTGGTGATGAATCTCCAGCCTGCGCCACTGTATTCAGATGGTTTAGAAAATTTATAAGAGGTCGCAATTTTCTTCAGGATGAAGAACACACAGGAAGGCCACCGTCGGCAGCAATTCCGGATAATGTGTCTGCCATACGAAAAATGTTAATGGATGATAATCGCTGTACCTATCAAATGATACAGAAGGAACTTAACATTGGATCTGCAGCCATACGCAAAATCATTCATGAAGAATTACAGATGAAAAAAGTAGTTTGCCGTTGGGTTCCCATAATCTAACTGAGCACCAAAAAGAGGAGCATCTTCACATACAGCTGGATTAACAATTGAGTTTCTTAAACAAAAACAAATTAATGTGATCGAAAATCCGCCGTATTCACCTGATCTAGCTATGTGCGACTTTTGGTTATTCTTTATTCGAAAAAAAACTTAGTGGACGTCGTTTTCATCCTGTAGAAGAGATTGATGTGGCTATAAATGCATTTTTTCGTCTATTCCAAGAAATGAATGGCTTGAGGCATTTTATCTGTGGAAAATTCTTCTACAAAAGTGCATTGATGCTGGAGGAGACTATTTTGAACACACCTAAAACTTTGTAAGTATAACTTTAAAAACCTAGTTGTATCTCAAAAATTTCAGAGTGACCTTCGTATATCGTAAATAATATATCTGAAAGAACATGACTTGACACTGCAAACATCAGTTACAATGTCACTATATATTTACAATTATCTATTTTTTAATTGATGCTGTACATCATAATTAACATTCCATTGAAAAGTACACTATGGTCCAAGAATGTAGATGACCACTACACTCATACACCTCTCATCATACTAGTAAAATATCATTGGTTTCAAAGGAAGCTTTAACATGCCTGGGCCATCTCAATAACTTTAACTTCGAGGGAGCATATTATGGAATTTGTAACCTCATCGTTATGACTTCAACGACTTTCACCACTAGGTTATGTATAATGTAAGATATTCTCCAATAAATTAAAATCCAATGTGAATTAAAGGTGCTTTAAAATAAATATTTAAGTATTATTTTCAAATACTCAAAATATATAGAAACGTCATTTATTTTTTGAAAAATAAAAATTAGTGATTTTATTCTGTATATTCAATAATACCAAAAAGGTATATAATTTAATTCAGCATTCAAAATATAAATGGATTACATCACTAGATTGATATTCAATTGAAAATTTTTACATAATATTCAGTAATATATAATTACTGATTTTAATAAAATAAATTGAATTTGTATAGATACATTTGGTTTCTACGAAATCCAAGAAAAAAAACTTAATTTTCTATCAACTGTACTTTTACCACATAATTTGTGGGTGTAATACATTTTGTAAAAAAATATTTAAGTGAAATGTACAATAAAGTCTTAAAAACAAGTAGATATCATATTTCAGACAAAATTCTATAATTATAAATTATACATATATTAGTGTACGATTTGATTTTCCAAAACATAATGAATAAAACTGCAATACATAATACGACACAATAGTAAATGTTTTATGAAAGATAAACAAGATAATAATATATATCCAAAAAAAAGTTTTATAAATGTAGTAAATAATTGAGGATGTTTCGATTTTTACAATTACTAAGAATGATAATAATGAACAGAAATTATTTTAATAATAATGTCTGTTCACAATAATCATGCTTAATAATAAACTAAAGATTTAAATAATAACAAAAAGTAATTTTACAGTTAAGTTAATATAAAACAGCATTTCAAAATTTAAAAAATAATTCATTAGATTTGTTGAATTTATATAAATAATCTTTAATCTAAATTACATGTGTAATTTAACTGGTCTGAAATAAATAGAGAAAAAGCTTGCGTTTTATATTTGCTTAATATGCGGCTGTTGCAGGCAATTAAGAATCCAACAAATGAAGAACTTTGACCCCAATAAGAACATAATCTCTTTTTCACTTGCTAATCCCCTTCTAATGGCATCTAATCGTCCCGACAGAGCAAAGAGCAAAACCATTAAGCATTCACTTAACACTTTTTGTACTTGACCAATACTTTGCTTAGAAGAATAAATAATCCCGCCGTCATACCTTAGATTTATGGTTTTTATATCTCATATATATGTATATATATATATATATATATATATATGAGATTTTTAATCCACGTTTTATAAGCTTTCCTTATTCCATAAATAACCAATATGTTCTCATACTTTCACCGTGAGGAATTGTGAACTTAAGCTATATAATTTTCTATATATAATAATAATATAATATACATAAATAATATAAGAAAGATTTTAAAAATCAAATATATACTCAAAGTATATAAATAATCACTTATTTTTCAAAGTTAAAATGTCATTTTCTCATGTCACCATCATTTAGAAGCTAGAAATCAAAAGTATTTATGTAAAAAGGGTCACCTTAGCCAGTACTGCTGAACAAACTTGAAAATAAGATGAAAATAAGAGTAAACAGAATTATATATAACGCATTAAATACATAAAATAATGCATTTATATAGAAAATCTTTAAATATAATGAAATTTATCGGTGAAAATTTAGCTAGTAACTTGTTTAAAATTCATTTTCTTTTTAAAATATAGGTAAAAATCTTCCCATTACGCAGCTTTAATAACTTTTTATATGAAAGTCATTTATTACCTTTAAATTTATACATGTATTATTTAGATTAAAAGACATGCATTGCTTGCATTATTGTCTTTTATTGTATTTTATTTTTTCTTATAGACTTAAACTGGTTTAAAAAAGAACATATAAGACTCAGTTTTGTTATTCTTGGAATTTATTCAAAGATATTTACAATATAATGATTTAAATTAATTGTGCATTTTTTCTTTTATATTAACGGTAATATGAAGAAACATCCCAATTTTTTAAATACAGATTACCTAAAAGGGTTAACTTTGAAACAGTTATAGCTGGAATGAAAATGTTATTATCATATTAGACATATTATATGTCATGTGTTTAAAACTCACTACTAACAAGCAAGTTTGGTACTCAATTTCTCTTTCTCGATAGACCTAATGAATTTTGTTTTCGCTGTTGAATTACTAATTAAACAAACTCAATTCGATGTAATTATAAGAATATATTTACTCACCCATGAAACGTGGATAATGATATTTGAAATAGTTTCCTACTGTCTCTATAATTAAAGTAACTTTGATGCGATTTGATTACATTGTTATAATTATTCGATAAGATCTAATTAAGTTGTGCTATTTTTCGTTTTTGTTATCGATGCGTGCGTTATCTTACAGGTATGTAGGTGTAATTGGAGTTGACTATTCATCATATAATGAGTAATTTCCATTGGAATAATTTAATCATTTTTGCACATTTTTTTACATATAAATCAGAAGATTCATTAGTTATAACAAATAAAAGAATTTCTTGCTTGGTTTTAAATGCGTATTCTGGAAAATATTATATCAATTCACACGCAATGATTATGATATCAAAATACTTTTTTTCTTCAATAACTAAATTATATATATATATATATATATATATATATATATATATATATATATATATTTATATATATATATTAGTTTTAAAACTCATTTTAATCATTTGATATGTAAACTAAACTAATGTATAATTAAAGTGCAAATAGGCATTTTAAATTTAATTTTTGCACACAAAGTGCATGAATAATTCCTCCAATTAAATACATAATATGCCTACGCATATGGTCTCTCAATCATGCAAAATCATGATTGTTTACATATACTTCCTTTATTCAATATAGTTTATATTTTAAATATTTTACACAAACTATCATTTGAGTGATTATTAGCCTGCATTATACTGAAGCGTCCTCTATTTTTAAGTTCCTCTTGAAGAAGGATCAAGCTGCTCATAAGACTTTTCCTTCAATTTTGAGTTTCAGAACACTTTGCGTCAGCTGTTGGAAACGCACTTTCTTAAAAATCTTTAATTAAACAAGAGGATAAATTGTTTCATTTAATTTTGACGTTAAAATATTTTAAAAAAAAACTAAAATAACATTTTTTGAGATACTCTTTGGAAAAATTTCTTGAAAGCTTTCAACCAATCTTTAATTATGACGTTCTTTTATAGACTAGATTATTTTTTTTAAAGAAAATTATTTGAAAACATAAAAGAAACTTAACTTATCATCTGTAAAGAAGAATGAACTCATCTCTTGTCGATATAGGTTTTTAGTGCGTATTCTATAAATCATCTCTGCCAAAACGAACGGTCATGTCATTCTCGAACACTAAATAAGAGCTTTTTCCGAACATAAAAAATAAAATGATAAGCAGAGTATAAAGTAGAGAGTTATGGCTTCAAGTATTTTTACTTCCCATTTTTTTCGCTTATATTTTTCTCATAAAAATGAGATTTTTATAAACATTGATATCAGAATAAGGATTTAACTTTTTTTATGTTTCATTCTGTGAAAAATCACTTTTCTACAGTGTGTATTGGTCATATTCAGAATCAAATAAAATTTTACCAATTCTTTTGTAGAATTTTAAGACAGAATCTATATTTTGTTCTTATTCATAAAAGACTATTTTTGTCGAGTTTATTGTTTTTTCAGAATATTTCTCCGAATCAACATTCCTAATGCTGCTATATAAATACAAAGTTGAAACTTTATCACCTTAACCAAATTTTTGTCATGCTACTAAAAATAATAAGTGCATATATATATATATATATATATATATATATATATATATATATATATATATATATATATATATATATATATATATATATATATATATATATATATATATATATATATATATATATATATATGTCTGTGTGTGTGTGTGTGTAATATTAAATTTTATTTCAAATAAAGAGATAGTTTGTATATTTGTTATGTATGTTATCATCCTTGAAATATAATGTTTTGCAATATCATGTAGAAATAAAATATTTTACAGTATTATGTAGTCTTATTATAACATTTAATTTATAATATGCTTTCTTTCGGTGAAATAATTAGCGTAGAATGTTAGCTATATTAGATTTATATAACTTTAATAGGAATATTCTCCTCATATTAATTAGTATCATCATAAATTATTTCTTAATAGGTTAGATTCAAAATTCTTCAGCATTATTTTTACAAGAAAATTAAGCATGATATTTCTTAATATAAAATTTGAAAGTTGAAAGAATGCAAAAGTAAAATATTAATTTCTTTTATAAAATCTGAAAATAATACCTTAAAATTTAGAAATAATATTTCAAATGAATGTAAACATTTGATTTTCGTTAATTCTGAAGACAGCTTTGATTGTTACCACATTCTAAATATCAGATAAGTAACTTATCTTAAGTTATTACAATCTTAAATAATTTTTTAAATTATAAAAGAGACATAAACTATTACTGTCCATACTCCGTACTTAAATGCACAGTATTTTCTGAATCGGTTATTTCCGTTTGCATTTGTTTTTCTTTCTTTATTGAGGGGGTCTTCCTCTCATTTCACCATGTAACCAGGGAATCAATTTTAATCAATAGTTAATGTAGATTTTGATTTAATTCTAATAAATTGTGGTAAAAATTGCGGTATTTTAAGTATTTTGTATTTACCGTTTTGAAAATTAACTGATTGACGCCTTTGTTTGATAAGCATTGGGTCTGCAAAAAGAGTTTTCTGCGATTGATGTATTATCAGATGATTTACCAGACTCCGAAAGGGATTTTAATTTTGATAGTAATATAGATTTTCCGGAAAAACGAGTATGGTTTTTGTTCACAAAATCATTATATTTTCTTAAGCTTTATGAATTCAACTTTACGTTATGTAATACTTTAAAATTACATAAAATAAAAAAAACACTTAAATTGAAATTCTTTTTTTAAAAAAATATTTTTTTCATGATATATGAAATTATTTTCCTAATAGTTTAGTTTCTAATGATGAAAATCTATATAAAAATCTCTTTGACAGAAAGAAAAATTGCATATTTCATTTCGCCATTATATTCAGATTTAAATATTAAAAAAATACACAATTTTTTAAGTGATTTCGGTTCACAAATTGAACATTTGCGTATGAAAGAAACTATTATGATAAAAGCTGTGTGAATCTATTTAGTGGAAATACCATGAGGGAGATATTTTATTTGTGTCTGTGATTTCTATATTTTAATAGATTTTTCACACTTCTCTTCAAAATATTTTAAATATGGGTTTATTTCTTGAGTTTAAAATTCATCCCCTTGCAGATAACAAAATATTAACTGAATGTAAACCAACCTAAAACACGAGTTGTACAAAAACTATATTGCGAAGTAAGTAGGTCATTAGAAGTAAACTCTTATTAAAAATTTTATTTAAAAATACAAAGAACCAAATAGCAAAGATATATGTATTATTTTTGCACTTGAACAATGATTTCCATTTTTTATGTTACATTATGTGACAAAAATTACATCTTATTAAAATTCCTTGTTTATGTGTTAGTGAAACAAAAATGCCTATAATTGATGGAATCATTATTACATTTATGAATTAAGGTACATTAAAAGCATGCCATTTATTACTGATGCATAAATGAAATTAATAGGAATGATTTTTCTCTTTACTCGAGCATATTGAGATGAAACAAATGATATTTATTCTCTGTTAGTTCGATGACAAGACTGAAAGAAAGAATCTAGTATTTTTATTGAGGCGTAAAACATGCTCCTAGCTTGTAAAAAAAACAGTGAAAAGAAAAGATGTGTCGCACATTTCCCTATAAACTATCCATTACTGCTCCATTCCTCTTCTCACCCTTTCTTTCTAGTAAGAAATCTAAAACAAAGAGATACTTTGTTTATGTAGAGAGTTCCGAGAGCACGTTACCTCATTTTTATTATCAGAGCTACAAAATGGTGATAAAACAACGCATGCTTTTTCTTGCCAAAACATAAGGTTGTACTCAGTAGGAGTCTCAGTTTATGACTTTCACTCGAAGTCCATCATTGCTTTGATAGGATTTATGATCAGTTCTTCATCTCATACAATTCCAAATACTGGACGAATTAACAAATAATTTTTATTTTCATTTTTTAAAATTTGGTATTATATACATCTGATATTCTTTTCTTTATCATCGAATAAAATAGGAAAAATTTATTTAAATATTAATTTACTTTAATTACAAAGTTTTAGAACTGTATTATGTGATGCATTGGGATAATTGGATCATTTACACTGTATTTTAGATCAGGAACTTCACATTTTGACTACTGATTGTGAAAAATCAGATTTTGTAAGCGTCACGCAATGTGTAAATTCCTATAATTATTGATTTCGGAAAATTTTTTTGTTTTTTATTTCTATTTAAATAAATAGTCACTATTTCCTTAATGGGTATTTTTCAAAAAATCACACACCCACACATATATATATATGATGTGTGTGTGTAGGAATGAGTTCAAGCTGATGATATAGTATCTCTTATTTAGATATTACGAGCAAATTCCAAATAAATAAATTTTCTGATAGTAAATACATCTTCCAAGGTTTTCACAAGTAAATCGCTAATTAAGAAATCATGGTAATCACACATCAAGTACAATATCTCGTTGAATAGACGTATTTTGAAATTTACTACCTTTAAATTTGAAAATGATAAAAATTTACTTCTTAATAGTTTAAGTTGATGACATTTTATAAGTAAAAGTTACTGCATAATTAAATCCCCATAAACTATAATACACCTTAGAGGATGGCCCATAATATTAAGTTAACTTCTGTAAACAATTTAAATACAGTTATGATTTGCTAAAGAATATTTTTCATGTTAGAATGCTTCTATAGAAAATAGCTATGAGATTTTACATTTTTCTTTATGTACCCAGAAGTATTTAGTTCACTGAATATCACTTCCCAGGGCTATTATATTTAATAATATAAATAAAACAAACACAATTGAATTATTTATGCCAAATAAATTTCCAAGCAATATTTGTCAGATGTTAAATGAATATAAAATGTTTTTATAAAAGTGAAAACTATTTTATTTTGTAAATAAGCAGTTGATAACACCCTGAGATTAAATTTTACACTTTATCTTATGCCTATATTATTTGAAACATCAATAAAAAACGACTACAAAAATAAATAAAATAAGTGACCTTATTTTAATAGGTGTCTTACTTCATTATAAATATTGAGAAATGGTATTTCTGAGCATTAATCCGACAAATAATTAACTATGCAGACAAATTATAAACCACTATTGTTAACACGTTTAATTGAATGTATTATATGTTAAATAAAAACTTTATGTGTTTTTAAATAAACAGTTTTTATATGCTTCAAATACGTATGAGCGTAGTAGATGGTTGTTAACAATACATAGGTGCCAAATGCTAAATATTTTTTACTTAATAATATATATATTTTCAATATTTTCCAAACATTTTAATAATATTTTAAATATATACTTTCCAATAAATATTTTCTAAACACTTCCCGATGAAGAATAAAGTTAATAAAATACGAATTTTTAAAATAACAGGAAAATTTTCCTGCTATTTATTAGAAACTCAATACAATCATGTTGTTTGATTAATGAATAAGTAAAGTTAATTAACCTGCAAATTTGTATAAAAAGTGTAACAAAAGTAAGAAATTAGTTCTATCATAGTTAATGTATTACACGAATACAAAATTCTGAAAAATTCTTAATTAGTTAAAAATTTACATTCTAATGAAGTTTATAATGTATAATATTTATTTAATAATCTTATAAATAATAAGAAATTCAAAAAAAAAAGAAATGCAAAAAATTTAAATTGTTTATAAGCACCAGGCTTTATATATATCATTAATTTTAAATTTGATATTTCCTATAATCTAACGAATTATAATTTTTTCATTTCTATTCAAAATATTGTTACGATATTACATTAAAATAATTGATAATAATGGAACAGCATAATTCTAAACTAATTATAATTTAAATAATAATAATGTGCTAGAATTATAAATTTCTTTTTATATATTTTTCATTTATTGAAATGAATGCATTTAATATTGTCATATACAATTAATAGAACTAAAATGTGTATAAAAGTAAATATGCTGTTTTTTAAACTTAAATCATTAAATGAAAAAAAAGGAATGCATAGTCAAAAAAGCCAGAGGAATAAGTTTAAAATAAGAAAAAGAATTATTCATGAACTTTATTTTTTAGACATAATTTAATTTCACTCGTAAAATGTTTGATCAACTTATATTAAGTATAAGTTGTCATATTCAATTAACTGTTAAAATAAAAGTGATAAATTTAATATCAAATCATAATTTTACATTCTATAATCTAAAATAATATTTTAATTATAGTAAAACGCTTTATATAATCACACATTATAAATAATATATAATAAAATAATAATAAAACACATGATAATTTTTTTAAATAACATATTTATTGAGCGAAGTATTCAAAATTTGCACATAACACACATCTAACGTAATCACCAAAGCAAATAAATTGTAATCAAGGAATATAAAGTTTTGATGAGCCACTGAATATTCAGCACTTTTATACAAATAAACCAGAAAGTTGCTTATTTGTAACTTTATTCAGCACAACCGGAGTACCAAGGGACTTCATAAATTAAAATACTGAAAACTCCAGTAAAGTTATTTTTCGATTGTTATTTTCGAAAAAAGCGTTCCGCAGACTACACCACAAAAATTCCCTGCTTCGAAAACCGATATCTCCCTTTCGTGCTCCAAACAATGCGATTAAAATGCATTGTTGATTGTTTATTCTCTCCCTCACTTATCTAAACCCACTTTGTCTTTCCCACTTTTGTTGTTTCGAGCATTTGTCTTCGGCTTTAAATCCTATTTCGCGTTTGTTGCGAAATTTTCGCCCTCGCGAAATTTTTATCCTGAAGGAAACTAATTGCCTCCTTTTCCCGAGAGATGGCGCTCCTCATTAGGCCTCGGTGCAAAAAGCGACCCTCTCAATCAAATTCCGATATCTTTATTACCGTTGGAAAGAGGGCTAAACTTAGTTTTTTTCACCCCATTTCTCTCCATTGCTATAACAAGAGCGTGATTTAATGAAGGCTCTGAACGTGGTGAAGATTGTAATAAAATGTATGCGATAAACTCCTTTAAACTCCCCAAAACTAACTAGTTTGAATTACGACTTAAAATTAAAAATAAAACTAACAGTTTAGGAGAATCCAGCGTATTTCGATGTATTCTTTACTGTGAAATCTGATTATCTTAAAGAAAGGGTTCGATTTAATTAGCTTGCATGTAACAAATATTATGTATTCTATCGAGATCAGTGTTTAAAATTAAATAGATTTATTTGCAGTACAGGGCTATATTCATAAGTGCACATATATACTAAGTAAATTTTTTTTAAAAAAATGTGATAAAATTTATGTTAAAATACATTATTATATTTTTCATTTTAGTTAATGGTCTTCAGATGGAAACATTTGTAATAATACTTGAGATAATGATATATTATTATCAATTTAATATTTTTGGTAGTTTCCTATATGCCATGAAAACTGCATTACTTTACTGCAAATGCACTTTCATTAAAAAAGTATTTTTTATTGAAGCATTGAAAACGCAATCTGTGCCATTAGTTTTCTTTATGCACTTCATTATAAATTGAGTGTAAATGAAATCATTTTGAATATAAATGGTATCATCAAGTTTTATTTGAGAAAAAAAAAGGAACGTAAAGTATTGGAAGTATGTAAATTTACACACACAATCAAACATACAAATATGTATATTACAAAGTAATCTTTCCAAAAAGATATTTTGCTGCACGTACATACACGCGTAATTAAATGAATTTAATCACTAATGTGTATATATCCTCAAATCAATATTTTCGAATAATTCACTCACTTTAATGGAAAACTTTAAGTTACATTCACTTAAATACCGATTTCCTTCCTAAATATGTAATTGAAATATCTAAATAAGTTACTTTCGATGCAAAGCGTATTAGCTCAAATTTCAGTATTTTAAACTAATTGAAAACAGAACTTTTTATTTATTTATTTTTTGCAAGATTTTTGGTAATTACTAAACTTTTTCTTAGTAAACTATAATCTATAAAGTGACACACACACTCATTTTTTATTTCTTTTTCTGTTGTATGTGTAATATATAGAAAAGTTTACAGGGTAAATTATAAAAGCATAGGAAAGTTCTTATTAATTCAAATAAATATATACATGTATACACATAAAGTATGCATTAAGTATTCTTAATTAAATGCAACCTATTTTATACAGTACCAAATTTAAAACACAAGTGTCAGCGAATTGCTAAAACTTTTCCGATACATTTTATGAATGAGTAATGTTTTCTGTATGTGTTATAAACAATAAGAAGTAGGGCAGAAGATTTATAAATAATTTTAGGATCACGTCTACGTTTTAAATGGCCAAATTAAAATAAATATTTAAATAAAAGGCGTTTTAGAGAATATCTGCGATTGCTGTTGCTATACCATTCAACTGCAGAATGTTTCTTTATTGCGTTATAAACTATTCCATGTATATATACATATATATATATACAAAATAAAATATTTTATTCATTTACTGTATAATTTTAGCTTACAAAAACTTCTTAAAAATTTCCTATCAAGAATGGATTCAATAAAAAATAAATAAAAGAAAATAAAATAAAAATTCAGTTTTCCAAAATTAGTTATATATATTATATAACATCAATAAAATTTTACCTTGAAAATTCTTTTATAATATTGAATTTTAAAGGCGCGATAGAATTTATAAATTATGTTAAAATCTAATTAACCTAAAACGATTTGATCTCATAGTGTTATGTTGTCTGCTTTGTTAAAATGTAGTATATGTACAGAGGGAAATAATAAAAATCAAAATCGAAAAATATTCTTTCATAAAAATATAATTATCAAACAGGGGAACATTATTTAAAATATTTTTAAAAACAAGAAAAATATTTTTAAGTAAACAATTCAAACAAAAATAAAACTTTTATTTTTTATTGTTGAATTAACAATTTTATTCTATCTATTTATTGCATTTTTATAGTTATAACAGGACAAGATTATGGATAATCTATATAAATGTAAGAAATTGCATATATATATATATATATATATATATATATATATATATATATATATATATATATATATATATATATATATATATATATATATATGTATATATATTGAATGTATACAGAGTTATTCTAACATTTTTCTAATTTATTTCTCATTCCTGATTAATGTTCATTCTAATGTTAAATCCAATTAAAATATTTTAAAAAGTAAAAAAAAAAAATCGATCTATACTCATATTTTCCTTGAATTTTTTGACACACGAGAATAGAATAGACAGGGAAAGGAAGTGAGATCTGTTCGGCCCAAAGAAAATGTTGAGGGAGGTAGAAACGGAATGGTGTGGGGTTGCTGAGGAAGTAACTGCCGGTTAAAATATCCGGCGGAAGCTTAAGTGATGTGGAATGTGTTCTGAAAGAATTTCTTTCTGAATGTTGAAGAGACTGGAACATTTCATACACTAAACTGCATTCTCCGGACATTAAACAATGGATTCAGACTTCAAAAGGAAACGTTAATAATGGTAAATTGCATTTAAATACTAATGGGATGGCCATTTTCTTTGAAAGTTTATTTCAGAAGGATTCGAAGCTAAATGCTGAAGTACATTCATCTATCTTGCCGGCGGAAGTTTCATGAAATTCAATTAAAAATCGAAAATTTAAATTACGAATTGTGTAACCTTAAATATAAAATATGAACTATTCACCAATTTTATAAAATTTGTTTTTCCATATTTATTAGAAGATATATGAATTATAAATAATATATAAAATTTGCTTTCTTAAATAGTAGCTTCTCTATGTCTGCTTGCATGTTAAAATTACTTTTGTTTTAAAAATTCTTAAATTGGTTATATATATATTTATAAAGTTTTACATTTTTTTTTATCTTTAAAAACTTTTATAATGAAGTCATAAGGAGGAGGTGAGATGCAGCTTCAGTTGATCCGAGGATTTAAGCACTATAATGATAGAAGTCTGTCTTGGCTAGGGTTGGTGTTAGGGTTGAGGCACGTATCCTTCGGCCTATCCTGCGTTGGAGACACTACCAGTAGCGAGCTACTTCCGGCATTGCCTTCCGTGTCATTATTGCACGTAAGACTCACCGCCTCAACAAGGCAGGAGCACCGTCGGGAGGATGGAAAACTCAGACAACGGGAGAATAAGTCACAACAGCAACAACTTTTTCTAATGCTGCATTACAAGATGTATAAATAAAACTTATATATTTACTTATTTTGCGACTATTTAATATTTTATCTAACTGCTTAAGGCTTTGTAAATCATCTAAGTATACACAAGAAAGTTCTTAACAAATGAGCTCCACCAACTGTGTGTTTAGGGAAGAAAGACTATAAGGCTTTTAATAGTCATCAATAAAATAGATTGTAAAATAAGAGAAGAAATATAAAAAAAATCATTCTTGTTCTATGAAAATAACCTTAAACCAGATCTTCTTACTTTGAAGAGTGTGATTTTCCACACATCAATTGCGAGAATATTTTTTTTAATCCTTGTTTACATTAAATTAAAATGTATTTAATACTGTTACAGTTGGAGTATAATCCATCATGTCTTAACTCTTTTGGAGACAAAGAAATGTTGTTAAAATGACGTAATTGTGACAAAATAAATTATTTTCTGGAGAAATGTTAAACATCAGAATAATAGCTCTAAACCTGATAAATTAAAATCTTACATATATATATTTTAAATATTAGAATTAAGAAAAAGAAATCACAAAAATATTAATTTTGTAAATGTAAACACAAATAAGGAAAACATTATATCAATAACTTCCAAAATGTCAATACGAATTCTACGAAAATTAGTGACATGAATTTATATGTAAACATAGGAACATTCGCAAACATATAAATGCATATCATAAAATACAATTAAGATGTTATCTAATAATTTTAAAATAAAACAATATAGGAAAATCATTTTTATAAATGCAAATACAAATTATAAAATATTCCTTTAACTAATAATTTATTAAAAAAGTCGATTTATTTTATAATAATAATGACATAGACAAAGTAAAAAAGAATATGTAGACACAATTTCAAACTGTATGTTTGAACAATTAAATCAGAGTAAAAAATTATTATTGAAAATAATGGGAAAGAACAACACAAAACCTGGATTTAAGCATCCAAAAGATCAAGAAAATATGGAACACATGAAAAAAAATTCAGACAAACTAAGACAGATTTTTGAACATTTTATTCCTAAAATGGAAAAAAAAAATGTTCAAAATTTCCTCGTAATGATGTAAATACTAGGGTTGCCAGAATGAAATTCTCCTAATTCTTACTATCGATCTATCTTTATGACGTATTAAAAATTCTAGTTGCCAGAAGACATCCGTGAAAGAAATTCCGAGATTCAGAAAACTGGCATGATTGATCATATGACAACTGTGCCTTATTATTTCACATTAAATTTCAATGATAAATGTTTAAACTTAGATTTTTTAAGTGCAAATAAGTTTAACATTTTAAAAGACAAAATCTTGCATAGTAATGTAAAAGAAATAAAACTTGCAAAGTAATATTGGAATAGTGTGTATTTTATCTTACCATTTTTTAATATATCATTCATGATATTTTTCGTAAACTTTAACAATTATAATATAAGTACTTCTAAGATTCAGAAAAATGTTCTTTGTAATTTTAATTTTATATAGATTTTTATTTTGATTGCCTGATTTGATTTTATGAATGCATTTTTACACTAACTGCCCAGATAATTGTTTAATTATTTTTAGTTCCTATATTTCAAAAAATGTGCATATAATTCCACATTAGACAATTTTGGTTAAGCAAATGTGTGTATCAGTTTTAAATATTGTATTTTAAAAAGTATTACAATACTTGATTTTGACATTATTTGTAGTATATACAAAATACTTATAATAAAAGTTACGCTTATTTTTGTTTAAAATAAGTTAAAATACACTGTGAGCACTTGATAGTTACTAAAATGTTGCTTTATGTTAATTTATTATTATTATTTTTTATTTTGTGTATAATTTTGGAACTATCATAAGATATTTTTGCGAATATATTTTCTCTCATCTAATAATAGAAGTAATGTGTTACATATGACTATCTATTATATTTCTAAATGAAATTGTTTCTTCTAAATAAAATAAAGTTTAATTTTGACGAAAAACCTATGAAACACTGTTAAAATATTTAAAATAAAATGAAAGGTTTAAAGAGCTCAAACAGACTTTGAATCTCAATTTTCTTCCCTATATGCAAAACTCTGCAGAAGAAACGCTTATCGAAATGCAGCAAAAGCAGAATTGATTCTATCCAAAATAGTAACACGGGCTTTTATTTATTCCACCTACTTTGCGACAGATGGAAAAGCACATGAAACTTTCAGAGTGAAACATGAAACGTTTCCGAGTGATTTATGATGGTTCATTGTGAATGAAACGTATTATTTTTAAATTTCTTCTCTGAGAGACTACATCCACTCGTAATAGATATTGCTTAGCTTGGAAATACATTTTTTGAAGAAGAAATAATTTATATATCTATATCTATTTCACGCACTGTTGGGTTACTTCAAAAAAGAGAAGGGTATAAAATTGAAAAAAAAAAGGCAAGATTTTAACTGATTGGGTACCAATTTAAACTTTCACCAAAAATGATACGGGATGCCGTATGGAAAGGTACCATGTAATGTTTTAAGGAACGGCTCAAGAATTTATTCGGCTGGGAGAAGAAATTTCATTGATTCCTTTCACAGTTAGAATCACGGAAAACGAATTGGGCTATTATTTAACGCATGATTTCACAGTGTGAATGAGTATGAGGTTGATAAAAAACATTGCTTTATTAATGACGACATATGTAGAATTATTTTATTAAAATGGAGAAATTTCAATATTTCTTAGAAAGATATTTGAAACTTCGGAGTGATGAGCTAATTTTTTTCTGATTTAAATGTATTTGTGGTATAAGTAGACACACCCTTATAACGCTTTTTTCGAACATATTTACAGCACGCAAAAAGAGGGATATGTGGTTAGCGTTCCAAACTCCCGAGATGTTGGACGCTGGTTTAAATCTGAATTTCGGCATGTATGTTTCTTTTTTCAGAGATAATGACTGAATATAGCTCACCCTATAAACGGTTTTGTGGTATAGTGATGTGAGTATTGCTACTCGTCACCATTATTTGGTTCACAGGTGCCTACCGGGTAACAATAGTAGCGGTTTCGGGCCTTGTTGTGGGGAAAGTTTAGTCACACAGCGCCTGTGATTTCGAAAGATTTGATTTAGCAATTCAGGGAAGTTTTTTAGCCCTGTTTTAAAAATCTGATTATTATTATTTCAACAATATTAACTGAAATATTTTTATATTGTTGGCGTATGCATGGTAATAGTCTAAAGATACAAAAGAGATGGTTTACAAATGTATTCAAAAATTGAAACAATTTACGTTTAGCTTAAACCATCCTTACAATTATAAATTCCTCATAACTTGGATGTTTTACATGTCTTTTTCATTTTGTTTTTTCTGCTATTCTATTGTCTATGTGTTAATCACTTGAATCTATAGAAAACGGCTTCTCAAACCAATGATTTGTTCCTTATATAAGAAATAATGATACAAAATGATATTCGATGCTATTCTCAAACAGTCCATGATGAAATTCGCTTTGTTTTCTAACGCTCGAAGAATGTAATTTGAAAGCAAGCAGCAAATTCATCGACAAGTCTTGTTTACAACGCCAACTCAATACGATGTGACATAAATTGAATGTTATCTGATGTCATGTTTATCTTAAGTCAATGAGAATCGTAATAGAAAGTGTAATTAAAATGACAACTCTAACGAAAGCAATAAAAACTTTAGAGTTTCGCCAAAAATTACCCTAAAGAATATTTTTCCCATATCCGCTAACTATGAAATGAATTTCGTAATTTTAAATAAAATATAAATTTAAGAGATTTTGGTTAAATACATCACTTAGTTCAATAATGTTAAATAAGATGATCTGAATTTCTTATAGCTGAAACATTTAAATTCACCTCTGTGATCTTTGTCCACACAATTGTAATTAAAGGCTATTTTTAGAGAGCCAATAAAAATATTCTTCGCAAATAAATTCAAGCTCTCACTGAAGTATACACCGATTAACCTTAATTTTTAAATTAAAGTTTTATATTATATAGATAAATATGAGGGTTACTCTGAAATTTTCGAGATATGAGCAGACGAGAATTAACAAAATAAAAATAACGGTTTAATTTTAAAATACAAAGAATTTTAACACAGAAGACGATTTTTTATTGACTTACTTCAACTTGTTTAGCATAGAATAAATTTTAAACAGAAGAGAAAATGGAGTTTACGCGAGAACATTTTCACGCAATGATTTCCTATGATTTTAAAGCAGGATTAAATCAAGAAGAATGCATTCAACGGCTGCAATTATCATTTGATGATGAATCTCCAGCTCGTGTTGCTGTATTCAGATTGTTTTGAGAAATTAGAAGAGGTCGCAATTTTCTTCAGGATGAAGGACACACAGAAAGGCCGCCGTCGGCAGTAATCCTGGATTATGTGTCTGTCATACGAAAAATGTTGATGAATGATAATCGCTGTAACTTTCAAATGATAAAGAAGGGACTTAACATTATACCCGAAGCCACACACAAAATTGTTCATGAAGAATTACAGATGAAAAAAGTAGTTTGCCTTTCTGTTCCCCATAATCTAAGTTAGCACCAAAAAGTGAAGCGTGTCAAAATCAGTAAGGAAACTCTTAAATTTCTAAATGATGGTGGCCACCATAATTAGTTTTTAAAATGGTAACAGGTGAAGAAACGTACATACCGTTTTTTTGACTTTCCAACAATTCAAAAAAGCAAAGTATGGGTCTTTGAAGATGATTCCACGCTGAAAATGGTGAAAAAAACGCGCACTGAAAAAAGTGATGTATACCGTTTTCTTTAGAAGTACGGGATTGGTCAAAGTCATCAAGTTGAAAGGGCAGAAGGCAATAACAGCAAAGCGGTGTACCACTAAATGTCTTCCAGAAATTTTACAAGAACTGAATGTTAGGGGATTAATGCTTTACAATAACAATGCATCTTCACATACAGCTGGAATAAAAATTGAGTTTCTTAAACAAAAGCAAATTAAAGTGATCAAACATCCGCCGTATTCACCTGATCTAGGTATGTGTGACTTTTGGTTATTCTTTAATCTAAAAAAGAATTTACGTGGACGTTTTTTTCATTCAGAAGAAGAGATTGATGCGGCTATAAATGCATTTTCCATTTATTCAAAGAAATGAATGGCTTGAGGCATTTAATTTGTGGAAAATTCGTCTATAAAAGTGCATTAATGCTGGGAAAGATTACTTTGAATGCACGTAAGGTATTGTAAGTAAAACTTTAAAAACCTAGTTGTATCTCAAAAATTTCAGAGTGACCCTCGTATCTGTAAACATGCTATTCAGATTTAAAAGATAAGATTACATCATAAAAAATATTTTTATATCTTATTTTCAAATATGAATCTGTAATATATATATATATATATATATATATATATATATATATATATATATATATATATATATATATATATATGATAAAATTTTCGTACCAAACCATCAAAACAATTTATTTGATTTCTTCATAAAATATGTTCTAATCTCACAAAATATTTTGAAAAATGCTTTACCAAATAACTTATTCCACAGAAAAGATCTCATTAAAACAAAGATTTTTATGAAGTGCTCTTTAAATAATTGTTTTTTCCGCAAAGAAATATTTAAAAATGGGCGTGGTATTTTATTTCTTTATTTTCTTTTAAAGTAGTTACACATCATTATTTTCAGATAACTTTTTTATGAATATATTGAGGAAGTATTAAGTAAATCTAATGAAAACATAATCAAACTATCCAACCATAATTTAAATATCTACAGGTATAAAATTATGAATCAAATAGAAACGAAATTTCCCATGCATATGAAAATGCAATTGGCTTTTTTTTTTTTTCTTCCTTTTTTTTTCTTTTTTTTTTAAATTAAATATTAGCAACTTATTTTGAAAATAGCTTCATCTTAAGATAAGTAACTACAAAATATTTTATCAATATTGTGAGCACATAAAATAATCTCAAATATTGAGGAATAAAGCACAAAACAGTTAATTAGGAAATCGGAATACTAAATTTTGCATAATGATAGCATTAATTTTTTAATATTCTACATTACGTAAGAATTTGATGTCAATTTTTATGTAAAAAAAAAGGTTCCTCTCGCTTTCTCGATATCTATCACGCATCTGCGGAAATTTTAAGAAACTGTCCTCAGTATGGAGCGCAGATAAGTTCCTAGTGCTTGGCAGATTGAGAAAGATTCTTTTGTAGTCGAAGTAAACACACTACAGTTCCTGAACGCAATTTAAAACGTCATTTTCTACCTGATGAACATCAGAAAAAAAGCAGCGCGCAGACATTAATTAATCGTTCTCCTGTTCAGAAACTAATTAAGCTAACGAGGGGACATCCTTGACATTTAAGTCTTAATGAGACATTGTGTTAAGAAATAATTTAGTTTCACTTCCCCTAGCAAGTGAGGGTGGTATGAAGGAAATAAGAAATACTGAAAACTAGAATTAAGAATTCCTAGAGTGTAGCGGAAACTCATTTTTATGTTTAAAAATCTCAAGAACTTTCAAAAGTATGGAAACACATTCTTTTTAGCTTGTCACTCAGAGTTGCTAACACCTGCGAACAGATTAGTTAAGTATTTTTTTCCCTTTTATGAACACGTTTAACGTGTCAAGAAATAAATCTTATATTTAGTAATTAGTTGAAACTAGCTTTGTGAGAATATACATAAATGTAATTTTATACCAAGAATTCTTTTATGTACATAAATTGAGAAATTTAAGTAATTGGAATAATGGAAATTATCTTTGAAAATATTTATAATGTGTTTCTTGCTTAAAACTATTTTAACAATTCCTTTTAAATAAAGAATCTTTTATTTCGATTAAAATGAGATTACAGATGCTTTAAAATAACCTATGAACTAGATTGAAATGTATTTGTTCAAACAAACGAAACAAATTAGCTTTTCTTAAAGAGTAATGAAATTTTTTAAATAAGTTACTTTTCGACAATTTAAAATTAATTGATGAACCTAATGTAATTACTAATAATTTGTTTATAAATTAATTATTAATATTGAATTGAATTCTTGTTTTGAAGACTAATAAATTAAAATACTTGTGTTGTTGATTGCAAAATTATTGTTTATACATTATTCTGGAGTGTTTGAATCTGAAATTTCAATATTTTGAAGCCTATTTTTGGCAAAGAAAAAGCTTTTAAATCCAAGAAATTTTAAAATACAATCAATAATGAGGTCAACCACTGAACTTGCGCTCTCTTTTTCCTGAACCAGGTCTTTTTCCAGTACCGGGACATATGACTCCCATCTCAGCCTTTCTATTCTCAGCATAACTATTTTTCGATTGGGTATAGTGCATGACCTGCTAACTCTTGAGAATGAAGAACTTTGTTTTTACCAACAAGGCTTACAATGATTAACTAATCAGTTACACATTGTTTAAATTATCATTACTAATCAGTTACACTGTTTTTTATTTGTTCTGAGAGGGAAATAATAAAAATAAATAATGAGTGTTGCTACCATGAATGACAAAAGTTCTTACGACTCATTATAGCAGGGAAAAGGCCTTAGGTATGCTGTTAAGACATGACAAACCATGTGGTATTTATTGATATCTGAAGTTAATTCAGAACATTGACTGATGTTATAATCCGTGATCATTTCATTCTAATTAGTGAATCGAAATGTTACATAGATTATAGATATAGAAAACAGACTTGCCAAAAACATAAAATCATTTTGGGGGGAAAAGCAGTAGTATTAAAATTTGTTGAAAGTGACGATTGAACTTCATACATTATCACTCATTAGAGCATTAAATAAAGAAAGGTAGCAAAAACTGAAAATAAATACAGATCATAAGTTACAAAATCTCAGAATATATTTCTGAGATTTTAGACTGGGACTAAAATGTACCTCAAATGCTTATTATTGGTATTTGGAATTTGGTAAAATACAACTTCTTTCACCCGGTTATCCATCTTTATCACTAATTTTGCCTTTATAAATATAAGACCATCCTTTTAGATTTAAAGTTTCATGAATGTAAGAAGATCCTAAGAATCTTATTCTGTAAAGCAAAATACGTTGAATAATATGACTGTTACCACTTGCTATGTTAGGAACCGTATTTGTTATAACCAGGTATATCAGTGTGGGAACAGATAGCAATGCTGCTAGTTGTGTCGAAACAGATGCAATAAACACAGTTGACCAATCAATGATTCTGTATTTCACATTCAGATAACTGCTAATAGCTTACTTCCAACAGAATGCTTAAAGCTAAGTTCACAAAAATGGTAGTCATTAATCTCTGTTGGCAAGAATGTTCTTGTTTCAAAGCAGAAAGTATTGAGTAGCAATTGTTCTTGTTTCACAAGGAATAACTACATACAATAAATTAATACCATAAATTTAACACAAATAAATTGAATTAATATGAGATCAAACATAATTTCTAATAATCTATATATTATAAATTAAGTGTTAGGAAGCTTTAGATTATCTATAAAAAATTCTTCAAATTATATGAATGGTAATTCAATATTTTATAAATGTGTGTGTGCAGTTGCTTCTAATATGACAATGAGTATGTATAATACCTAGTAACTTTTAGGGATTAAATTGTGACTTTGAGAATATTACAGTAATATTCTTAACATATTTAATTATAAATGAAGCACCAAATTTCGTACATATTATTTACAGAATATCGCTTAAGTAATTCAATAAGTTGGCTGAAAATGAAATATGTGATAACATAATATATTCTTTATCAACAGAAAAAAATGATGTAGTAAAAGTAAGTCTAAATTTATCAAAACAATTTTGAAAATTAAAATGAAAATTATTTTAGTCATGTGATGCAGGAACCATTATTTTGCATAACTGGGATATTATACATTTTAATAAGAGTTAATGTTTGTAAAATAAATGTAAGTTCGCTCACTTGTTATCAAGATTAATAATTCAAACAGAAATCGGAGGAGCAGTGATAATTCTGTTGAAAATTTTCCTGTTTCATATAGAAAAGTTGTAAATGAAACGTTTTCATTTATTTACAGTGCATGAAACATCATTAATTGTGCGATCAACGTCTATAGAAAATTTCTTAAATTGACGATATCAATTGATTTCAAATGAAATATGAGTGTTGATTTTGTGTGAATGAAATATCTTCTAAAAAGTTCTACTAAAATAAAATCCTTTATACTTTAAGAATTGAAGTTTTAGGATTATAAAATCAATTTTATATAAAATGTGATTTAATATTTTTCTGAATATGAAACCAAAACATGCAATAAAATATTTTTTGTTCAGAAATCTACAAAATATCATAAGATTTCAATCAAAGTTTAAAAATAAATCTCAATTTTAGCAAATAAAGTACCACAAATTTACCAGAACAGTGCTTAGGAATGAGCAACAATCAGTCCTGAGGTGAAATATCAATTTCTCTGCGACACCGCCTGGCATGAATTTCCGTTCCAAATGAAATAACAAGGGTCAGAATCTCTTCCGTCCGAAGGGACACAAAACGCACTTTACTGCATATAAATGTAAGCATTTGGTGGAATGGACACATATATATTTGGGAGAGATGCCCCCTCTCTCCAGAAGTGAACGGGTATGTAGCTTTCACGAAAGGACCCAATCTAGAAGACGAATCGAAAAGAAGGGTGTAGAGGAGCATATTTGAAGATGATTGCCCTGGAGGTAGTGGCAGCAGGAAGAGATTGGCTTTTTGAAGAAGAACCGGTATTCGGGACATGTGACAGCACAACTTTTCTTTCCAGCTACTTATTTGTCCCTTTTTGCTGGAGTTCTTTCTTTCAAAGAGAAGTGCCATCGATTATTGGATACTAAAAAATGGTGATTGAGGGACACTTCTTTCGCTTCTTTTTTGATCATCTGAAATATTTGGGAAAGTGTTTAAAATTATTGCTGACAGAGGGAAGCTGGTTTACTTTATGGATATTTGGATCCATTTGAAATGTTTCTATTATTTGCAAGTTAAGTTCATTATTCATTTTAATGAAATTAGATAATGGCTAGCAGTTAATAGTTGAATTTTAGGAACTTCGTTAATAATATAGAACCTTGTGTGATATATCTATGCAATATTCTTCTTTATTTGCCTGCGTTGAAAGTCATTGTGAAAAATAACCTTAAGAATAAGATATTTCCACACTTGTATATATATATATATATATATATATATATATTAACTATTATTTAGTTACATTTATATATATATATATATATATATATATATATTACCTATTATTTAGTTACATTTATATATATATATATATATATATATATATATATATATATTAACTTAATGCTAGTGTTCATGAATTCATGATTAGACAAGTCCCACTGAATGGATAAAGGCATTTCATCCTAGAAAATTACATCTCCTTCAGTAAGCAAAACTTGAATCATAAAATGGAAATGATCAGCCAAATTGTATCGATAATTCCCTCCTGTTATCCTTTACTTTCATAGTTACGATTAGAGAAGCAGAAAACTATAACACAACTACCCATGTCATGAAATATCAATCTACATGTCTACATGTTTGACATTTGGAAGGAGACAAATACGATCATATGCTTGTGCAAGAATTCTTTTAACATGCATCTACCCTGTTGTCAGGAGAAGTGTGAAAGTATATTCGTCAAATCGTATTATATTCTTTCATTTAACACTCAATCATTCAAGTTTTGAGAGAGTGGCTTCATTATAGACAATGTTTGATATCAACATCTGTGACAGATTATTTGGGAATTGGTGTGTTTGTGTACTTATCCTTTTTATGAAGGTGACGTCTAACTGTAATTATTGGCACTGGATAATACATAAACTGATTGAGCTCTGAGGTCTCTTTTTCTGCAGTTAATACCACTTTACGTACGGCAATCCGCTTCAATATTCCTCAATCTCTTTCGTTGAGCTCTGTTTCAACTATTATTTTGCAGACTTTGTCTAATCGCGTTGGATGCATGCTATAGGGACATTAATAACCAAACTTCCAAAACCTCTTAAAATTGTAATTTTATATTTCATACAAGCTTGTTTATGCTAGACATAAACAAGATTAGATGAAAAACAAGCGTCTGAAATAGTGCCTCATTGAAAATTTGATAGGCACGAAAATTTACGCATTTGAAAAAAATACCCGAGGATTACAGAACTTAAAAAAGGTTACCATACCCTGCCAGGATATAAACATTTCTATGCAAAAAATATTGGTGCCTCTGTTATATTTTCATGTTTACATAGTTAATTCCAAAATAACACTTTTCCACAAGTTTTTCCGTTATTTTGATAATTACCAATACGTTATTGTAAATCTTTCAATATGGATAATGCCACTTAAATTTTGAAACTAATTTCAGAAATTTTAAACTTCTAAATGCATTTGATTTTAATTCCTTACGGTGTGTATTACCTTTTAATAAAAACTAATGATAAAATATACATTAAAACTTATAAATTACCATTATCTTTCGATGATTTTGCTTTAGAAACTAAATTTTTAATAACGATTAATAATATTTATTTAAATGTGATTACTAAATGCTCTGCATTAGTTAGCTCTTATTATTATAATATGTTAAATTTTAATTTTATTATATTTAAAAAAATGTAATTAAATGAATCCATATTTATTAATTTTAAGTCATTTTTTATCAATTTTATATAAGTAACAATTAACTCATTCTGGAGTATACCACGTTCATTATATATACTTCTTAGTACAAAGGAGAAACATTTCAGGTGAAAGTAAGAGCTTTTGAATATACTTGAAAAAAGAAGAATATTAATCTGTATGCATAACTAAATATGACAATGTTTCCTTAGAGTTGAAAGCCAAATATCTTAAATAAATATGTCATAAAGTATATTTATTTAACATTTAAATAAAATTTAAGAGGAAATTTTAAAAAAATAAGAAAAGTTTTTATTGACCTAGAGTGAAAAATGTCATGATTTAGCAACTAACAAAATGCTTAACTCAATGTGCATTTAATTAAATTTTTCATTATTTATTATTAAATAAATGGATTTGATTTATGATGCAAAAAACTGAGTTTTACTATAACTATACTGAATGTTTGAAGTATAAGTAATATTTTTTGTAAATACACATACATAATTGAATGAATCAACATATATTTAATGCATTTACTGACTTGTATGTATACATAATTTAATATAGAATATAAATCAGAATTATGATAGGAATGTTTCAGCTAATAGTAATTATTGAATATCCTCACGAGTGAAAAATATTTTATTAATATACATTATGTAACTTCTGTATGTAAAAATATTATTAAATAGCTATATCAGTATTTATTAGTATTTTTAAGTTCCATGTAAGTATTTTATCAGTATATTTAATTAATAAGATTTAAACTACCTTTTTGAATTTTACATATACAAATTCTATTTTGCCTATAATTGTTACAAATATGCGAGTTTTTCAACACCATAAAATGTCCTAGATTGAAGATTGTGTTAATATACCATTATAATTAAATGTAATGTTTTTATCCAATATTTTGTAAGATTGCACACTTTCATTAGTTTTATGTAAATACATACACATTTAATTTATCTATGATATAATTGATATAATTTATGGCTATTCAATAATATTCTTTGGCACCTTAATGCAAAGCACATTATAAAAAAGTGCAAATGTAATTGAATATTCCAGCCTTACTTTAAATTTAAATATATGCATTTCACATCATTATATATATATATATATATATATATATATATATGAGTAAAAATTCTTTTGGGGAAATAAATAATTGCTGTAAGACTTAGAAGAAAGATACCGTTTGTCAACGGATATGCATAATTTAATATACATTTAATTATTTAAAATTTGTGCAGTCCAATTTTATGAATACATATAGTTCTTATACATCACATACAGTTGATATAAAAACTGCATTTTTCAGCATTCAATAAAAAGTTGTTGAATATCCTGGAGCGAAAAAATTTAGAATATAACAACTGCAAGAAATGCGTTTTTTTCCTGGCAGACACCAGTAAATATATCGATACACAGTAATAGCAAAGGGAAAAAATCTAACAAGACTTTCGTCGCAGCAGGGTGGTAACCAGCTTCTTGCTAAAGTTAACCACATTTTGAGGAATATATTTATTATTTTCCTTTCTGGTGGATTTCTTTTTTTCACCAAAAAACGTCATCCATTTCCTCGCCCATATGATACAATCACCCACAGACTTTCTCACTTCAAACCTCGGTGACGAGATTAGGGGTTGAACAAGGCCGATACGAAGAAGGACCTTTCATCCAAATAAAAAAAGTAAGGAGTAGAAAAAAATAGATGGCACCGGTAACTTAGTAAAAACGGTTGAAGGAGTACTTTTTAAAAAGAAAGTTGCTAGAGTAAAAAATGATTTATGGTTGCTGGTTTTGCCTTTAGGGCTTTCATTGTTACATACATGCTGTTGTGGTTAGAGTGTGAAGATTTAAGGTTGTTTTTTCATGTCAGGTTTCACCGTTTCGAGAAGAAGTTTTTATTTACATTGCAAATATTCGAAGAAGGTGTGTTTGATTCTAATACTACTAAGGGCTGCTCTCTAGCGAGTATCCTTCAGGAAGTAAATATGCTTCGGCTTTTGTGCAACCAAAATATATTTGTATAAAATGCCTTGCCTTCTTGGAAAGTGTTTGAATTAAGTAAACTAAACAACTTGCCTTCAAGGGGAGGTATTGAGAATATACCAAAAAGTTTTCAAAGATTGTTTGGTGTGATATTTTGTATCTATTATTATATGATATGTTACATTTAAATCAGTACCCTTAAGTTAAAAAGTTCAATGATTCGTAACTTCATTTTAATTCAAATAGAATATTAAAGTATAATCTAAGTAGAAGAGATTTGGTCTACTGAGAAGTGAATTTTTATGATGCAAATTGGCGGAAAGTAAACAAAAATCTTCTTAACAATGATGTTTTCATTTTTAGGTTATAAAGATATTATGTCTAATCTTTACAAAATGACTATTTGGATAAATATTTTTAGGCATGAAGTAATTATGAAAGTTTTAATTCCTTCTCCAGATAGAAGTTTTAATACCATAAGCTATACATTTATCATTTCTTTCATTTAAGGTTACAGATGCTATAGATATTTAGAAAAGTTAGTTTGTAATTTCCAGTTGTAGGAAAACATCAGTTATTCACGCAATTTAATTATATGCATATTTCTAAATTGTAAAAATAAGATGTCAAATCGTAATGACAGTCTCATAGGCATATAATTTTATTAAAATAAGATACATTATATATTTTTTAAAAACCATATAAAAAGATTCATGATGCAAACAGTACTATTATCAGTTAAGCATTTAATACTACAGTGAACAATTAAGATAACGACTCATTTAAATATGTTTTTAAATGAAAAATTTAGTTTTTATAATGTAAATTGGTAAAACACAAGTAAAATATTTTTTGCAAGAAAATTATACTTATGTTGGCATAATGATGCAATAAAGACTTGTATAATCACAAATGCCGAAATTGAAAGATAAATGAGATTGAAACGATAAAGTTATGATATCATTTTCTTAATGATTTCATTAATGCCAGGTAAATAGAAATTCCAGAATACAATGTAAAAATATAGTTCTACTAACTTTTCTGTATCTTAAATACTAGTCTTATTAAAGATATTAGTGTTAAAAAATTTCCAATTTAATTTCCTTAATCATTGAAAGAAATTTTAAATAAGTAAAAGCACTTTCTAGCTATATAGGTAGGTCTTACGGTTGAATATAAATAGCTTCAGTTCAAACCAGACATTTTTTCTGCATTAATTATTTATAATATCTTCCATTGAATTATAATGAAAATTAATATATTTATATATATATATATATATATATATATATATATATATATATATATATATATATATGTATATATATATATATATATATACATATATATATATATATATATATAAATGAATGCATGATTATATTGACTAAGCATATTTCTTATACAACTTCTTAAAGATTTTCTTGAAGCAATATATAAAATATTCATTCTTAAATCACACTAATATTTGTTACACATTAATAATAGTGTGAAAAAAATATATCAAATAATTTTAAGGAAATGAGATAGTGGGAATGAATTCAAACATAAAACGTAAGTGGAAATAAGTTTTAATTTAAGAGCTGTTAAGTATATATATATATATATATATATATATATATATATATATAAGCAATTTACGAATAATTACTTAATAATTGTTAGCATAGTTACTTAATAATTGTTAGCAAGAAAATAATGACCAAATGTATTTTATATCTGTATAATAAATAAGTTTTGTGAAAAATATTATTGATTTACTTTTCTATTTTAAATTTCATCTGTACATTGCGTGTATGCATTGATACTGTGTAAAGCTAGATACAACTTATTTCAATTTATATGTTATTATCTTTTGAACAGCAACGTTATCAAGTATTCATCATAACATATCTTTTAATTGAAAAAAATCTTAAGAATGTAGGATACATCTACTTACACTGGAAACAGGACAGATTTTCCGAAAATGCTGTCAAGATTAAACCAGCCATTATTAGGAATTTACATGCCCAAAATATTTATTACATTTTCATGTGTTGTTAGTATACACAAGAAGACAAGCAAAGTATTTAATTCATGTGATTAAGTTTACAGAAGCTTCATATTACTACTTCAATTGATAAAATGCAGTCTAATTTAATTTCCAAAGTATCTTTACTTTTTTTAAATTTAAATGGCTTAAGAATAATCTGTTAATTATTTCATATAATATATTTTATCTAGAGATATAATGTGATGAAAAATTTTAATATTTCTAAATCTTCAATGTTCAGGTATTTCGGTAATTTTAAGTTTCCAATTGTGTTACTACACACACACACACACACACACACACACACACACACACACACACACACACACACACACACACACACACACACACACACACACACACATATATATATATATATATATATATATATATATATATATATATATATATATATATATATATATATATATATATTTACTTATATATATGTGTGTAATTATATATGAATGTTATGTTTACGTAAAACGAAGGAAAATAATTAAAAAAATTATGATAAATTCAGTTCGTAGAAAATGAGTTACAAATTAAATATTTAATCATAAGTTTTTTTGAACTGTGATTGATTTAATTTTAAGGAATTTAGAATATTTAATACAGATGGGAAAAAAATTAATTATTTAAGTCATTAAAATGCAGTTTTCTTCTAGAAAATATTATATTTTGCAGTATAGAATTTAGTACATATCTACAAAATTCTTAAGGAATTTAAGACGAATTTACAATTTTAGGAAATAGAATTTATAAATATTTACATTTATAAATTAACTCTCTTAGATTATAACTGTTTAGAAATACAAATGTTGGGATAATAATTTTTCTTATTGAATTTTTAATTATGGAATATTTATTTTGGAAACTGCGAGTGGCTTTGAAACAAATATTTGATTTCAGATATGGTTCTTGAAAATTTAAATGTTGCTAAGAACATTTTGCTTATTTACAGCAGTTTCAAATGATGTTTGAAATATTTAAATAAGGACATTTGTAAAAAATTACCACAATTTCAGTATTTTATGTAATTTATTTGGAAATGTATGCGGTAAAATCATTTGTTAAATTTGATTTCTTAATGCAAGAGTTAATTTTTTAGATGTTATTTTGATTGGGTTTATGAATAAGATACCTAAATGCGTGCAAATTTCTGAAGTCTAGTTGTTAAAATATATTTCTATATACCTGAATATATTTCTAAATAGCTGAAATCTCATTAGTAATTATGATACAGCATGTATGATGCTTTTCTCCGAGATAAAATTTTAAGATTAGTCATACCATCACCAGCATAATATATTGCGGATTCAATGCGACAACAAAAATTGCACAGTAAAAAATAACAATTATCCTACATTTACTTGACACGGATTATTTCTTCTTGTAGAAATGTCCAAAGTAATAAATCCCAAAGGAAGAAAATACTCTAAAAATTTCAATTTATCAGTCATGTCAGAAATTTATACAAGAAGCAGGAGCGCTATATATATATATATATATATTCCGTTCCTTAACAATGACTACCATCAAACTGTAGATACAAGATTAGTATAACACCATGATTGCTGGATTAGTGATAGGACCTATCATTAATCACGGTAAACATACTAAGCAGCAATATCTAAAAGAATTAAGCTTATAAAAATTTTAAATTTTCTTCGTTTATATATAACAAGTGCAACAACAAACGTAAGTTACAAAACTAAATTGTAGCCAATCAAATTTTACGAACTAAGCAGCATTACCGATGATAATTCGGATTTTTTTTCTATCTTCATTTTCAGGTTTCAATTTGACAAGGGGGCAGCAAAGAGCCTGAAAAAGATAGTATTCTTTTGAAGGAGAAAAAGTAAGGAATTGAAAGGGAACAAAAAGTGGAACAGGCTTTTGGCTGGCAAGCGCTCAAAAAAAATTTTTTTTTCTCGCCAAGTCGTTAATCTTTATTATCTCGAGCAAGATGGCGAAAAGTGCTGAACGATAGCGAACGAGTCATTTTTCATCTGCAGAAAAACCGCCAAAGATTGCAGAAAATGCGCGAGAAGACATAGCTATGACGTGGAAAATCAAAATTGCGGGTGTGAAGTACTGTGCAGATGAACGGCGAGATTATGAATTTCCGCTTTCTTTAAAGGGCTGTGTTATTTGCAAGTGTGTGTTTTTTGATGTCACTTTGTCATTTATTTCTCTTCACCACTGATTTTTTTGGTTTCGTGCAAATTTGCATTGGTTAAATTTTTTTTCCTACTTCTTATCTAACATTTATTACTTCAAGGGAAGTTTTTATGGATCTTATGCATTCAAGGGAGTTTCTTAATTATGCTATACATATATCATGGCTTTAGTGGAGTTACGCGAAATTTGTTTGATTTTGGCAAACTAATGGAAAGGTCTTTTAGAAAAAATTACAAGAAAAAGAAAAGTTCATTAATATTAAAATAATAATTCTGATGATGTCTTTGAACAAGAATGATAAGTCTTGGCACTAACACGTTGAAGAAACGATTACTTTATCAGGAGTTTATGATGATTTATAATATTTCTCTAGTTCAACAAAAAGTATGCCAATTTTTATATTTTAAGATTTATTTTTTAATTTTTGAAATTTAAAATAATGTTTATTTCAACGAAATATAATTCGTTAATTTTGTTCATATTACTATTCATTAATCAACAAATTATTGTCAAAATATTGATATTTTTAAGGAACATGATTTTCAAGTGTTATAATTATATAAATATGCAATGCATTACTTAATAAATAATAAAATAAAAAAAAATTATATTCAACTAAATTCTGTACATTATTTTATTAAAAAATCTATAGTACAAAATTTATTTAAAAAAATATTTGCGAATTATGGTTGACAATATAGTTTAATTTCAGAATACTGATTTGAAATTAATAATGAATTCAAATAGTTCATAGGTGGGAAGGCTTACAGATTCAACTTGTACTTAGATAGATGTGCGTCAGTATTTTTTCCTATTTTATTTAAATCCTCGTGTCTGTGAAAATGATTAGCATGCCGTATCTTATAAAGAAGAATTTAACACAGAAGTAATAATAAACCTGTGAAGATACGTTGTAAAAGATCTATAAGCAATTTTTGTCACGATCGAAAGAATTTTAAGAATGAAGGAAAATTAAAACCACAGTTTGAGGACTATATTTATTTTTAAATGAGTGTTTTTTTTAACCTCAAGTAATTTTATACTACTGAAAGTAATTAGGGATGCAATTTTTTAAAATTTTATTAGAGAAAATATAATAAAAAGGACTATGCTCTTATCTCTCTCTCTCTCTCTCTCTCAAACTAATAGTCGATTCTCGAGACAAATTTGGAATAGTTAGGTAATCTATTTTCCAACATTTCGATTTTGCTTTGTATCTATAGTGTGTGTAAAATGTATTCGTACAGTACGATAATTGATTTAAAAGCGATCCATTCATAAAAATTATAAACATAAATTCAATTTTAATTAACTATAAACATATAGTAGAACATATTTTCCCTAGTTGCATGTGAAATTTACACGAAAATAATTTTATACATAAATAAATATTTACAAAACTGAACTAATCCAACATCTTGTGGTGTAAAAAGTATTCATACATCATACATATATACTGGCCACTATACAATCATAATATATCAACTAATACCTTGTATTATATCCTTTAGTTCGAAAAACTGCCTTGAGTCTCTTTGGCATCGACGGCACCAATTTTGCTGTTATTGAGCTAGATATGGCGTCCCATTCTTTATTAAGAGCTGATTTATAGTAATTTTTATTAGAAATATGTCTGGATCTAATATTTTTTATCAAGAACGTCCGGTAAATTCTCGGTGGGGTTGAGGTCCGACGATTGAGGAGGAAATTTCATGAACTTTGGGGTGTTATAATGTATCCAGAGCCTTGTGCTTAGGGTTGTATGCTTGGGCACGTCATCATGCATGAAAACGTAATCATCATTCCAGCCCCTTTTTTGTTGCACTAGGTCCTAAATTATTGTTTAAAATGTCAATATAAAGTTGATCATTCATAATACCTTTAATAAAGACTAATTTGCTCACCCCAAAAACACTCATACACCCCCAAACAAGCAGACTTCCATTCCTGTGTTTCACTGTTGGTACTAAATTCTTAGGACGTATTTCTGCATTGCGCTTTCTCCATACCATATTTTCCCCGTACAATCAAAATATGTTGTATTTACATTCGTCTGTAAAGATATTCTTTTCCAAGACATCTGGATTTTCATTAACGTTTTGTTGGTGAAAGACAATCACAACATCTGAATTTTCTCACAAACAAAGAATTTTCGTCTGACAACATGGCCATGAAACCTTCATTTCTGCATGCATTTCGAACAGTACTTACGGAGATTACTGTTTCTTTGTTCCTTAGTTCTGATGTTAATGTAAGAGCACTTATTTTAGGATCCTTCTTTAATAAACATACCAGAAACCGTCTGTCAGATTATGTCAATAGACATGATCACCCATTACGAGAACTGGTTTGAACCCTTCCAGTGGCAGTAAACTTTTTTTATGATTAACTGCACAGTTGAACGGGGTCTACCAACCAGATCAGAAATTTTGTTGTACAATTTACCATTTTAACAGAACTTTAAAATCAGTTCTCTTTCGGAAACACTTGTCTCTTTACTTTTACGACCCATTGCGGAATTTCTAGTTTCTCATTACATTAAAATTTCCTCTGAAGAACCTTTTAAGTAACTTACAAGATGACGTCAATTAACTACATCTTAATGGCTAAGCAAATCACAAAATATAATTTAAAAATTTAGCTTTTCTTTTAGTTTACGAATACTTTTTACACCACAAGATGTTGGATTATTACAGTTTTGTAAATATTTATTCATGTATAAAATTAATTTTGTGTAAATTTCACATGAAACTGATGAAAATATGTTCTATTATATATTTATAATTAATTAAAATGGAATTTGTAATTATAATTTGTATGAACGGATCTCTTTTAAATCAACTGTTGCACTGCTCAAATACGTTTTACATTCACGGTATATCAAAAATGTCCCTGATTTAAAAAAAGAAAATTTAGGAATTTATCATAAGCCAGTAAAAATTTGAGTTTCAATTTTTAATTTCAACCATTCTAGTAAATTGTATGACTTTCAAAAAACAAAGATGTACACTATTTGTGTGTGAGAGACTTACTTATAATCAGTTCAAATAATGAATAACTTCATTGAATATTTAAATACTAATCCCTGTGTAAACGTGAATAATTTGCATTGCCTCAGAACCTTTTACGTTTCAAGCTAACTAAAAATGTTCTACTGCAAAACATTCCGATAAATTCTACTACCGAGTTATTTCGAAATAAAAATCAAGTAAAATACTTATAAATCGGAAATAATATTCGTTAATCAGGAAAACTTTTAAAACTGAAGATTGCGTTATTCTGAGAGGATTGAAATGAGAAACTGCGCAGAATATTTGCTATGTATTTCTGTCATCACAGTAAATGTTCAAAATATATCAACAACCGATGAATATTTATATATTAAATATCTAATATCTTCCAAATGTCTAGGGAATAATATTTCCGTGAAATTGAAAACTAAACCTAATAAAATGCAAAATCATGATTTCTATCGCGTCATGGGAGATATTTCTGAGATAGATGAGGAGCATGTGAAATTTATAAGCTTCGAAGATGTAATTTAGTACAATCTTCAAGCGTTTTCTAATATTATGTTTTCGAATATGAGCTGTATACATCGAATCGCTTTGGTGACTGAATAATGATGTACATATGTTCTATAAAATTTGCGACTAGATACAATTTAAACGAAATGTGCTTTATTGATAATATTTATAGATATAAAAAAATCAAAATTCGTGGATATTATTCACACAAACGAAATATTTCCCAAAAAATGGATTTTTTTTTTTAGAAATGATTAACTTTTCCGATATTAATGATAGTTTCAAGAAGAAATGAGACTTTCTATAGACCAAAAATAAAGTTGCATATAAACGACATCAGAATCAACGAAATTATTTAAACTAATCCTTTGATAATAAGAATAATGAGCGAATGAAATTCCTTTTCTTTAAAATGAATTCAAAATATTCTATGGGATAAACATCTGGAAAATATGCTGGCCATTCCATTGCAAATAATTTTAGATAAAAGGAAATTGTCAACTAGTTAACCAAGATGCTGCTTGATGTTATCATCCTTCATAATGAATTCCTTGTCGCATATTAGGACAAAAAATAAAAATATCTCAAGGTCATATTTTTACTTGTTGACATATTTTGTTGTTGACAAAATAAGAATCTCTAAATACCTTCAAGTACTGAATATAAAAGACATAAATTCCTAAAGAAGTTCTATCTTCCACCTGTCAGAAACGACTGGGATTAAACTTGCTTTCCAAAGAGCATAGTCTGAATATTTACACAAATGATAAACCTTAAAAGATTAAATTACACAAATACCTCATGGATGTTTAGTTCAAAGTCAGAAGAAAGTAAACTGAGGAATATCTTATTCAATCATATTATTTATTGAATAATAGTTTAATATTCTTCAATATTTAAAGATTCATTGAAAGTGTTTCTAAATTTTAGGGTTAATATATAAAATTAAATTAAATACTTTCTTAAAATTGTAAATATAATAATACTTTCTTAAAATTGTAATTATAGAATTCATTTTCTGATACTATTTTGTCATTTATGTAACAAAATTGGTGTTTTAAACCAAAAAATATTGTTGAGTTTAACTTGATGAATAACCTATGAAGTTTAAAGATTAATTTCCCATGATAATTAAATTGCAGTTAAAATAATTAAACCACATTAAACTTCTTTTTCTCGCATGCATTTTTCAATGCGTTAAAGTTGAAGCTAATAACTTAATGACATTAAAACAATGCTTTAATGAAAAGAAAAATTATCTTTTGACGTGATATGGAAATATCTTGACATTTTATTTTTAATCAATTATAATGTATTAAACAAGCATTATTTTTAATGTTTGGTTAAATTTCTGCATTATTCATTCATTGTATATTCGAATTCCCTTTTTTTTGCAATGTATTTTATTCCTGTATTTTAATTCATTTAATTGACAAATTGAAGAAATATTCTATACCAAAATTTATTTGAAATATATAATCTCTATCAATTGCAAATGAATAAATTATTTGTATTATTTCCCCCGCATTCAATAAATAATTACTGTTATAAATACTTTTTTTAAATATTTTGAAGTTGAGAAAGTTTAAAAATATTGTGAAAAATATTTACTATAAAATTTATTAAAATTTCATTTATTTAGTTCATTTCTAATAAAAAAATACTTTTTTATACAATTTTTAAATAGATTATTTTCTTACCTTCAATTTTAACATGCTAATACTACTCCTGACATTTAGAATTTAGTGTACATATATAGTCTTAAAATATAAAATAATTTGCAGAAATTCACTAATTTCATGGTTAATTTGGCAAATAATTTCATTTTATTGCTTAAGGAGCAGGTGACTAGTCAATTAATGGAAACTACTTGTTGAGTTCATTTACACTTAAGTGCATATAGTTCCTGAAAATGGTAATATCATATTAAAATACAGGGAGGGGTCTTCCGTTCAGCTTAATTATATTGTTAAGATGAACTTAGATATTTAATTTAATTAGTCTGGCACATGGTCAAGATTCCTGGACGTTTTCAAAGTTATTGAAATAAAAGTAAAATAAATGAACAAGGTGTTCAAGATTAGATCTTTAAATATATTGAGGGAAATGTTTATTGCACAAGAAGGAAAATTTGAGAAAAGGCTGAGATTGATTAATTAATTTGGGAAATTAATATAGAGATGACTGTAAGAGAAGCTTAATTATAAACTGTGGAATTTAAATAACGTGAAAAATGATCAATTTTAACTCTAATTTAAATAGTATACTTTTAGAAAATTCTTTGTCTGATATTTCTCCAAGAAAGTTTTTAAATCTTTATTTGGTATACTAACTTATTCCATAACCGCATTTAACTTATTGTGTTAATCATATCTAAATATCAACTGTTTTATTAACTGCTTAAGTATCCCAATATTTCTATAACATAAAATCCGGATTCATTAAAATTTCTTCTTTTTTATGACATGCTGCTTTCACTTACAGTAAAGCTTTTTGCTGTAACTTCAGTCAATTTATCCAGTATTTTGCTAATTGTTAAATTAAATGAAAAAATGATGTTTGATAAAATTAAAACTTCATTTTTTTAAACCTGCGATTTTAATCTGTACGTTTTTTCCTGTTTTCTGTACGTATATTTGTCGAAATTTTAATTTATAGGAGCATTTTAACATTAGTGTAAAATTATTTCACAATAAATACACTCATTAACTAAAGAACAAATAAGAAAATGTAGAATATTGAATCCGTAATGTATAATTAGTAAATCACCATTTTTATTTATAATTAATTAATTTATTAAGTTGAATATTTATTAGGAAAATAAAGCATGAATTTATTTACAATTATAATATATATATATATACACACACATATATATATATATATATTTGGTAATAAAAAATAATGTGCAAAATCACAGTAACGTATCACTTGAATTTCATACTTGTTAGAAATTACCATTTGGATTATAAATCACAAGTATATTTTAATTAAAATATATCTTTGCATTCCATTCAAGCATTATCACAAAAGTAATACCACATGTGGAATTTGCTTATTTCTGAATAAAATAAATATGCTATTTAGTTAATAACATTTTCCAGAATATCTCAAACAATAAAACAAATATGTAAATCATTTGCTACTGAGATGATATTTGACTGGTTAGCATTCTCCTGTTCAGTTCAACAGTTTTTGGGTTCAATTCTCATTTTTGAATGTTTAATGTGGTTACCCCGAAACACATTTTAAACCATAAGTCCAGTTCTATTTAGCCCTTACTATTAAAAATGTAATATTGTGGAGAAACAAATGGATTTCTGCGAATTATATATCAATTAAAATTAATTGTTGAAAAAAAATGAAAAATTATTTCTTAATGTAATTATGAAACCCGATTTGTTATAAAATTTATAAACAGCTATTATTAACATAAATTTACATTGCTGGAATTCTTCATGTTCCCTAAGGAAGTTTCTTCTAAATCATATTAAAAAACTTATGACTCATAAAAGAACATTTGAAATCATAAGTTTTAATAATCACTATCATGAAAGTTTCTATAAAATTAAATGCGAAGCATATAAAAATAACCAGTTGTTATAAGAAATACAGGAAAAATATGATAGTTTAATAGTTCATAAAGATTGCATTAAAAATGGTTCCTAGGTTTGATAGCTCACAATATTATGTATAATTCAGCGTATTTTGTAAATTTTTCGATTGATTCTGTTAGTTCTTTTCATCTTTCTCAACTAACCTCCACACAGCCGAGCCTTGTATATAGAAAGATTGAATATGATAGACGATTCTATGTAGAGTAGGGGTAATTATATAGGCTGATTATATTGTGTGTGCACTATCATGCTTCATTGCACCTATCAAAGATTTGGGCTCTACCAGTTGGGGTACCAAGGATAGGACTCCCAATCCCCTGATCTACTTTCAGAAGCATTATTTTACTAGAAGTATATTGAGCATATGACGTTTTCAGCATGACCCAGTCAAATTATGAAAACAATGGATATTTGTAAGGTCGTGATTTGAGATCACAACCTTCGGAAAATTTTATCAGATAGGAAATTGCATTGTGGCCTTTCGAGTTACAAATGAATACTGCAGCTCTGAATTACACCGCAACAAGCTATTCTGGAGTTAAAATCACCATATCTCAGCTCTTTATTTTCGCAAGCAAAATTCTACAGTCATAAAGAAAACAATCCTGTAGTGCTTAATCTAATAACAATCTAGGATGATCTAGGTTGCTAGGAAATCTAGGTTGCAAAAGAATAATGTCTAATCCAACTTCCTGTGAAACGGTTAACAATAATGATAAGAAAATATTACTTATACATTCTAAATGTCAAAACACTTGTTAAATCTGTGTATAAAATGAAAAGAATTCAAATAAAAGAAAAATATTTTGGCTATTGAAAATTAAAGGCCGAAAAAAGCATCCCTTAAATACCTGTTATTTAAAGAGTGAAGACAGGACTATAATATCATTTTCATAATAAATTACTATAAATATCAATGTGTAAAAAATATTATTGCAAAACTGCATATTTATCATTTAATGTTTAAAAAAGGAGAACAATTTTATAACTGAAAAAATGCTTCTTCACTGCAGAAGGTGAAATATTGAAATCTTTTTTAATGTTCTGCGTATGAAATTACAGTTTATTCAAAACAAAGCAGCAATATTAGTTTGCGCGACAGAGGAGCGCTGTTGCTTATCTTATCTCGCAGTTTATGCGAGCGACAGGCTGAATCGCAAAACTGAATAGGTATGATAATATGGACCTCATAATCTGGTAAATCAAGATACATTTCATCGCATTACCGTTATCTGTGGCTACTTGCAAGAGCGGAAGATTTTCCGTCGGAAAAAGTAATAAATTAGCCTTCCATCACTCTTCTGCCTTGATGGTAGTGTCAAGGTGGATCTATAAATCGAACATTCAGATATTGCGAGCTCCGCGTCTTTCACCGGCGAGAGATTAATATCCGCTGCATTGCACCTCCGATCCTTGCGCATCACTTTTCTTTCTCTGCCAAGGTAAACAGAATAATACTGCAAAGATTGTTTTTATGGAAAATGAATAGTTATGAGGGTCATGTTGGGAATAGTTTATCACTACCCGTGAGAATATTCTCGAACGAATAGGTGCACCAGAATAAATATTGTATTCAAGCAAGTGCACAGGAAAAGATGCTAGCAGAAAATTATAATTTATAATTGAAGTTTATATCAACAATTACATCAACCGTTTATGGTGATATATGTATATACACATACACACACCAACGTGAAGAAATTAATTTAGAGAAAAGAAAAGGTTTAAAAGTTGAAAAAGTTGATCATATAATTGCTGTTACCGTTTTTTGTCACATCAAGATCAACAGTTTGATCAGAGCCATGAGACACAAAGTTTATTATTATATAATAATAGTTTATTATTACCTATACACTTCTGTTAGTCAGGGATATAAAACATAAAATTTAATGTTATATAATTGTAGTTACTAATACCACAGTTAATTAGAGCTTTATCAAGGCCATGAGATTTAAAGTTTATTATTATGTAGTTACTGATCCCCCATTGTTAATCGGGGCTTAATAATTTCAATGAGGCATAAAATTTATTATATTATATGTGTAAAAAAAAATCTGGCAAACAGTAAAGCTTCAATAGATATACTGCTGTTTGTCAGCTCTTGATCAAGACAAGGAGACATAAAGCTTATAGTCTTTGCCTTATCTGGGCCATTAAAACCTAAGTGTTTACACCCTACAGAGAAAATAGTAAAATCCTGTGCAATATATACTAATGTTTTTAGAAAGGAATGTTTTTACATTAAAAATGACATTTTCGAAATTCGAATGCAAACACCAAGAAGATTGAAACTCAAAGTTGTCTTTCTACTCGCAAGTGCATCTTTCTTATAAGAGAACTTTGCTGTAATGACTCACATGCCCTAGTCTCCATTAATGTACGTGATGTAGTTGGCTTGGCCAAATATAGAACCGGAAGCCTGCCAATAATAAAGAGTGCGATCTTCTTTAACGACAAAAATGATATTATCTGACCTATGCAACTTGGAATGATATTTATATTCAAGCGAACAGCATAATTTTGTGTCAGAGAGAAGAAAAATGCATAAAGTTTAATAAAAAATACACTATTTTGTAATATATATATATATATATATATATATATATATATATATATATATATATATATATATATATATATATATATATATATATATATATATATATATATATATATATAATATTATTTCTATATATGTGTAAATTGTTATGAAACAAGTAAATGGTTATTTAATTTTCTGCTTCTTGCAAATTAAATATTTATTAGAAAACCTGTTGAAAAAAATACTTGTTTAAAGTTATTTATTTTAAAAGTTAGACACATTTTCATTATCATTGCCACTGTTTTGCTTTCTTTTGAATAGCACTAACAATACTCTGAACATTTCTCCCAACTTTCTGCTGGAAAGTGTAACAGAAACTGTCATATTCTCGTAATCTCGGACAACGAGAGACTGCGAAAACTGTATCTTTTGCAATATGGTCATTAATTCCAACATCAGTTATACAATAAAACCAAAGGGGGAAACTTAAGACAATGCTTTTAGGTGGCAATTCATTTTTTGCTGAAAGGGGAAATTTGAAAAGGAAGAAAAGATTCTTTCTGTTCCGGCTTATTAATCACTGGAACAGGATTCGGGTCTTGATTAAGGAATCATAAATAATCATTTTTACTGAAGAAGACACTGTGAAACCATTATCTTCAGAATAAATATAATATTAATTTGATAATTTTTTGCTACGGTTGTGGTATCAAGGGAAACATAAAGTGGACTTTCACCCCTCCTGAAGTGGTATTTTGGAATCATTAAATTAGAAACATTATTATTGCATTAATAGATCACTTTGAAATAAAGCTAAGAAAGAATCGGAAATCATAATTATTTCCCATTCCTCCGGAACCAGTTTTTTTTTTGGAAAATTAATAAGGCAAAAGAAGGGAAAAAAAGGGAGAAATTATGTTAATATAAAGGAAAAGGGATGGCACTTTCAAGGGAAATGCATTTAAGCTCGAGTTGGAGAAATTTAATTACTACAGAGTAATGGCAGAATTTTGATAACCATGGTTGAATCCTTTGGAAAATTCAATTTTGTGTCATTATCCACGGGAATGAATTCTTAGAAAAGAGAGAAAGACTTATGAATTATGGATAGCATTTACCTAAAAAAGCACAGAAATTATATATTTGGTACTGTAAATAATGTAAAAAGATGAATTAAGTATAAAAAATAAAATAGAATTATTAATAAACATTTCATTTAATTGAATCTTTCATTTTTTGATCAAGAAGGGTTCATTAATAGGCTTGGTTAGATGCATAAACACGCTGTTTACTTTCTTGTAAAAACATTTACCCAGCAAATGTATCAAAGAAACGTAAATAAAGAAACAGGAAATCTATTCCCAAATGTTTATAAATGAAAAAAAATTATTAATTATAAAAATCTTTGATGTGTTGATTTCTTTATTTCTTATTTTGAATTTGATGCAACTCATTTTGTCACTTGGATTAATGTAAAGTGAACTTCTTTATGTATTAATTTTTTTATGTATTAAATATTCATTTATTTCACCACACTTTACTTAAACAACTTCACTGAAACCAAATATGCTATCATTTTTAATTTTAATTTGATTTTTAATGATTGATAACCTTGTTTTTTAATTAAATATAAAATTCAAAAAACAAGGTTATCAATCAACCTGTTTACTTTTCAAGATTTAAAGGTTTTTACCTGTGTTTAATTTAATACTCTTTAATTATAAATGCTTATTTTTTTAAGAATATATTTGAAATATATCTTAATAGGATTGAAATAAAAAATAAGTAATTGTAATATAACTTTGTTAAATATAATGCAATTTAGAAATTTGATTCATTTATAAGTAATCGAAAAGTTAATTGGTATGTAAAAAAAAGGTAAATGAAGACAAAGCAAATAGAAAAAAAGCAATTAAATATTATTTATGCTTATATATCATATGCATTTTCAAAAAATCCTACATTTTATCGACAAAATTTTCAACATTTTATAAAATAAAAATAATTACTATGCCTGATTTTTCAATAAAATCTGCATGTTTCTGTAGATTATCTGTGTCTTGTGTTTTATATCATTATTGTGGATATCATACTACCACAAGGGTTTTACTCGCAGTTTTTGCCAATAATGTTTCAGATCATTCAATCTTAATAAATATAACTCATTGGAAGAAAAAATCTTGAATATTTATTATTTTACCAAACATAGGAGTTAATTATCCTTCATGAATTAATTATATAATTCGTAGCCTTTTAAATATTTTTATGACATTTAAGGATTTATATAATTTATGTACTTTTTATGATTTGAAAAAAAAAACGATTTGAAGGATATTTTGAGTTGTTGAAATAATACCTGATCTCAAACTGAATTGCTGTGAATGAGCCATGGCTAACGAGAATGCTGGGTAAACGAAAAACATTATATTGCAAACAATGTGGCTCTCTTTAATAAATTCTTAAGAATATAACGGAAGTGACTTATTTTTTCTGATTTTATTTCATAACTTATTTAACTATATAAAATTATAAATATAAATAATGAAATTTTTATAATCATTCAAAGTTTTATGCATATAAACCTTTTAACATTCAATGTTCCCTGGTATTTGCGAACAATTTTTAAAAATTAAACTTTGTAGAAATTGTCTCTCACTCATCAAAACTAGATGCTTTATTCCTAATGTCAATATGTTATATGGGCAAATATATTTACTTTATAGTATTATAGAAGATATCACATATTTCTTTCATTTTATACTTGTATCATAAGCTGTTTTAGCATTTTAATGTAAAAGCAAAAGCGCATTTTCAGTATCCTGAAAAAATTATTCTATTCTTCTTCATAGCCTTTTTTGTTCCACATTTAATGCGAGAAGATTTTTATACAGTAATGTACCTATTTAATAGTGCTTTTGTTTTGCATTTGATGAACGTATAATAAGATTTCATCCGGGTTAGGAGCTTAAAAACTATATTGAAAATTAAATTAATGAAAATTTTACGCAGTTCTTTTCGTTACTTAAAAGGAAATTCTCTGAAAATATAAAAATTTGTACACATTTTGCTATGGTTTTGTAATCTAAGCGCATCTGCGTATCCCTATTATTTTTAATCTTTATAGATAACATACTGCATACATGTAACTATATTAAAAGTATGTAATAAATCCATTATTGCTTAACGTTAATTAATGATTTATTAAAAACAATTCTTTTAATTTTTATTAAAAATGTTTAATTTAAATTTACCAAATATATAAAATATTCTCTTGCATACAGTGAGTGCAAAAATCTTGCAATAGGTTGAAGTATCCTCATTTTTATATATTAATGGATAAATACAAGTGCATATTTTAAATTTTCAGTTTACATTAGTAAGATAAACGTATGTAAATTTCAGTTGAAATTACTATAATTAAATGTAGCTCATGAAATAGTTGACCTATACTACTCTAAAAATTCTATCTGTTAGATGTCCAAAATTAGATCAAATTTAGCAAAGTAAAATTTACTTTCTTTAAAAATATATGTTAATGCAATCATGTTTATGCTTTGATGTGGTGTGTCTTACTTACTTCATTGAAGATCATGGCAGAAAACTTAATTATCTTCAAATGTTGAATCAAAAGCATTTAATAAACGCCTAACGACTTGGAATATTAACGTTGTGATTCCATTACAGTTATGAAGTTAGTTCCCATTTCATCAAGGAGAGCAATGTACTGGAAAGTAGAGCATAGGAGCTGAATGCGATTGCTCACGTAAGCTCAATAGAAGAACTGGTAATAAAATTCACGGCTCAGCTTCTTTGAATAAAATCTTTTATGATGATGAGCTGCGACGCGTTCTGAAGAAACCACCAATCAGCAATATGAAGAGAGGTTTAAAGGGAAAGTCTTTTCTCTCGTTAAATATTTTCGAAAATTTGTTTTGCTTTACATATTTGGTCGTAATCAGCTTGCCTTAGGATTGTGTTAAATTAAAAAAAATATATACATAGATATTTTTTTTTACTGACCAAATATTTTGGCAGAGGCTTTAGCTTTTACCAGATGTTTGTACTTTGATTGTTATTATTTAAATGTGAATAAAGCCAGAAACTGATAAAGTATTAGTTTTACAAAAAAGTTCTTGATTTTTTTCTCAGAAATTAATTCATAGTTTTTTTATTTTAATAAAACTTATATTTTTAATTAAAATATTGTATTTTTTATTTTAAAATTTGTATTTAATCATTATTTAATATGTATTTTACATTTTTGGAGGAATATTTTGTGGAAAATTGTGTGATTTTAAAGTACTTTCAATTTTCTTTTTCAAAACATATCACACTAGTCAGAACAACTTAGCAAGAAAGTAAAAATGGTAAGTATTCTCACTAACAAATGCAAACCATTTGAAACATTGAAAATTTAATTCATTATGTTTCCTCTGACTCTGCTGATATGTTTGATTTGATTGGTTTTTTATTTTCTCAACACTATGTTTAATTAAATATTGTATTATAGTTTAAAGTGAATCCCAAACCATTATAAATATTTATCTTCGTGGTGAGTATCAAACCAAAGAACTAAGGAACAGAATTCTAGAACGCTAATCATTGGTCTGCAAACTGGCATTCCTGGAAGGGGATGAGGGCAACAGTATTACGGCCAATAACATTGAGCTCATATCATATCATAACAGACGAAATGATTTAGTGTATAAGAGGATATTCAAAAATGTCAGATTTTATTTAACTAAATAATAATTGTTGCTCAGTATAAATTATTTACACATTTAAATTTATGTAAAACCATAACACAATTAATATATGATATTTTATACATTTGTATAAGTACATCCGGTATTATCTTTAATTTCTTAAATTTTGTATTATAAAATGCACTTGCAAATCAAAGAATACATTTATATATACTATTTCTTTTTATAATTTGTGGATAAGCATGCGTGTACACGACGTGCAAATTTATTATATCTACATGACTGATGATCAGCAGATAGAATAAATGATTAACCAAGAGTCTGTTTCGGAGAACAAGATGCAGTAATATTTGGTAACAGAAATTGGGGGAACATTAGTGGTAGTCCATTGGTTCATCTGAGAGTTCAGTTGCCCAAAAGCATATCCGCAATTAACCTTCACATCTGTCATCTTTGGCACAAGGTGCACCACATTTGGACAGTTGATGTGATTTCAGAAAGTCCGAATTTGCCATGCATCGTATTACCACTATTACCACGTCGTCACGCGTACGGTTCGGAAAATGCTTCTACCATTGACACAAATTCAAATATTAATGCCTATTTGGACTTAACATAAATCACTTCGTTTTTGTATTAAATTAACGATTACAATATTTTCAGAAGCCCTCACACATCCTACACACACGATCTCTAAATAGCACTGTGCTCCAACTGTCTTTGGTGATTGATTATTTACTGTTGACGTCGAAAGTATGTCGTGGTTTCATTAATGTGACTGGATTGTGTATGTAGCATGGACGGGACGCTACATCTAAATATTAGATATCTAAAAGTGGATTTAATATTTATGTATCTTAAATATTATATGTATATTTATTCAGATATTTTATACGAAAACATCTAGAGTGATAGATATCTAAAAGTGGATCTAATATTTATATATATATACAGATATATATGATAAAAGCATATATAATTACATTAATAAGCATACCAATTATGTTTAATGTGAAGATGGTATTTTCATAAAATACCAATTGCACGATTGATTATAAAGATGGTGAACAATCAAACATGCAAAAATATTTACTAAAAAACAATTAACTAAAGAAACCTATTGTTGAAATTCTTCCCGACATGGTGCAAGAGATTATATGTATTACCCATTTAGCGCTGTAAATATATTGCTGGTGTCAGAAATCATTAATTCAAGAAAGTATTAGTAACTCTTTACAACAAGTATGTGTTATTTTACAATTGTTTAAATTTTCCTTAAAACATCCATACTTTTACTCTACATCATACTTTATATAAAAATATTTTTTATGTGACAAAACATTTGGTTACAATTATATTTATTCAGGTTTTTTTGTACGGAAACATCTAGAGTGAAAGTATATTTCTTTTTGTTGTTTAAGGATTGTCTGATAAAAATATTTATTTATTAAACGTATTTAATTAAATAATTTAGTTTTCTTTGCAGATGTTAATTTAATAAATTTTAACTTTGAAACTCCTTAATTAATTTATTTATTTTTAATTTTAAAATAATTTATTTTTAAACGTACTTTTGTTTAATAAATTAATTTAAATTAATTGTATTTATAAAATTTATGCTCAATATTTTCATGATACAAAATAAGGCTCGTTCAGAAAAATCTTTCAAATGGTATTTCATTAAATATAACACCTTGCCTATATCAAAATATTGATCAAAATATACATTTTTTTAAGAAAAATAGTGATACAAAAATTTTATTCTTTAAGAATTCTCACAAGATTCCGATTATAATTATAGCAATTACCTAAGGTTTTAATTCTAAGAGAAGATAAATTTGTTTTTAATTTCAAAAAAATGATAAGTTCTTAATTATTCACAAAATTATAGCAGAATTAAAAGAATACAGAATTAAGTTTAATTTTGTCTCATAATAAATGTACTATTTTTACAACACTTATAGAAAATTCTGTTTCTTCAATTCTAAAAAAGTTGACAATAGCCACCATTTTGAATTCTCTAAAACGAGCCCTCGAATGACTGGAATACAAAAAAAAAAAATCCCCGACATTTTCACCGGACGCAAAAGGGTCACAATCGTAAATGTAATTTACTGTTCCTTTTTAATTCTCAGAGGGAAAACAATGGGCTTTTATATTTTTTCTTCCTTTTCCTTCGCCAAAAAGGGAAAAAGAAATAATTTCTGGAGAGCAATTTCTAACTAAAAATATCGACTTTGAGGGAAGAGATTATTAAAGTCCTCCTCTTCTGAGGTGGTTGAAGGAGGTGGGACAGGAGTAAGGAAAAGTTGTTGAGTTGCGTCGACTTTCTGAAAAACTTTCTATTTTATTTTGCCTCCCGAGATAAGTTAGAGGAAAGGGTTTATTATTTTAATCTTTTAAAACTCTTCTCTCTCAGCCTTTCTTGGTTTGCGCTCAGTTTAAAACTCAAGCCAACTGTGACCGTGATGATTGATTGCGAAAATTTCTTTTGTCATTTTCTCTGAAGAGCTAATCGCACAATCTGTACATCATCCATCATTTGTTAGCAAACGTTTATCCGATAGAGGGAGTAGTGATGGAGGTATAGGAAGCATTGCTCTGTTGAAAAAGGGCACGGCCTCTTCTTCGAAATGCATACAAATATGCCAAGCTGACTTCCGTCTTTGTCTAAGACCGAATTCTCTTTGAAGTTTAAAACGGGTTAACTAAAAGAAGGGGAAAAATGAATAATTTCCTGACACGAAATTGATTTTCATTTTTCACGATATTTATTGGTTTTAACAGCCTTTGTTAGTTATTGTTCTATGACATTGAAGGATAATTAAGGTTACGGGAGCAGATAAGAATGTAAAGAATAGTGTTTCTCGTAACAAAATTTGAAATTATTTCTGTCAAAATAATTTTGAATTCATGTCTAATCATATTTAATAGCATTCATGTCTAGGCATTTTTAAACAAAATTCACCTATAAATACTTTTTTTTAAATATCCACGTCTAAACTGTTTAAATAACATTTTTAAATAACTTCCCAGAAGTTTTGAGAAAAATTGTCTGCAATGACTTAAACATTTTTTTTCACTTACACGTAAAGTTATTACACTGTAATTAATACATAAGATAATGTCAAATATAAGACATTTTAGTTTTTGGATACAAACTAATGCTTTCGTGTTTTAAATATAACATTACTTTGCTTAAGTTAAAGGAAATCTACTCTTTTAAATTATTAGATAAACAATAAAACATTTTCGCTCTGAACGCATTAATTAAAGCAAAATATTGTTTAAAGTATTAATTTGCATTAATTAAAGAAAAAATGCATCATTTAGTATTAAAATTTATTATTAAATGATGCAATTTTCATTTTCTATATAATTAATACCTGATATATTTGATTTAATACACAATGTGCATAATTTATGAATAGCATTTTGGTTAATGCAAATAAAGGTGTTTCTTCTTAAAGTCATTTCTATTTTTAATGGAATTCGGGTTTAATTTAAGAATTATTAAGGCAAATTATAGTTTTAAATCTATGCATGCTAAAGTTGAAATTGTATTATTTTTATTTTCTATTTTACTGCTGATTATGATAGTATATAAAATTTATTATTTTTTACACTAATAAAGCATAAATGTGTTTTGAAAGGACATGTGATTTTATATATGTGGATCAACAGCCGTGACGTAAATGCCTCGGTTATTTACCAGTTTGATGATTTTCCACTGTATGTATTTAAGTTTCTTTTTTGTTTTAAAGAACAATTTATATTTCCGTTCATTGACATTGTATTTAAAGAAATTTCTTCTTTGTTTTTTTAAAAATAAACCAAATTTTCATGTAAAAGAAAAATTAAAGCAAATAATTTCAAATTCTTTGTCAAGACACACGCACCGAAAATTATTTGCAATGAAGTTTTACAAAGATAAATCTATTTATCTGAAAATTATTTTCAAAAATCAGATTTAACTTAATTTAATAGTTAACAAATCACTTAAACACAGATAATGATGCAATAGTTAATTTAAATTTTTAAAAATGCATTTAATACACTATAGTCTGTTTCATTGCAATATAATTGATTGAAATGGTTACACATTTCAATGTAATACGTTATCTTAAACAAGAAGAAATAATCAAAGTATTATTTTTTCTTCCAATCAAGAATATTGAACGGCATAAAATTATCTTTTAATTATGTTATCGTAAACCAAAACAGTTATCATTTTCATTTTATTTATTTTCCTAATTATTTGAAGAGAAAAATTATTCTCGAATAGAAAATTTCCCATCGATTTTTACAGAATTAAAAAAAAGAATAATGGACGGATTCTGGAACTATAGTAAATTATGAAAGACATAAACATGCAACATTAAATTTCAATTAATGAACTTTAGCTTAATAATAGTATAATAGAGAATTTTAGTCATTTAATATAAAGCGATGTTTTATATTAGTTGAATTTTGCTACCTCAAATCACTCTCTCTCCGAAAAAATATGTTGCTTATCACTGATATTTTGTTAGTGACCGCAATTATTAATTCACTAAATTATTCTTGCACTTTTAAGTTCAAACTATGATTACAAAAACAAATTCTCATACAACTTATGTAATAATAGCAATGCAACAGATTTATAAATAAAACTAATAAATAATTGTTATTGCTTTTTCTTAAATTTTGTTGAAAAATTAAACGCAAATAAAAAAAGCATTTTTCATATATTAGGAATAACTAATCTGTGAAAAATGTTGTAGCAAATTTTAGTCTGAACTGCTATTACATTAAATTGAAGTAAAAATGTTCAATATATTCTTATTTTTAAATAAAAATATATTCATGTGTTACTATATGGATATAATATTGCAAGTATATAGAGAATAATTTATCATATTTATTATAAAAACTAATTTATTTGTTCCCTTGCAAGTTTACTTTTATATAACAATTAGTATAAAATATTCTCTACAGCTTAATATAATTTTAATATGTAATATAAGAAATTATGGAGAATATTTAGTTAATGTGATAAAATATTTCTTTAAAACACACAACTACCAAAAAATAACTAAGGGTAATTTTAAATAGGAAGATGAACTTTAATTCAAAATTATGCTTTTCTTCAAAATCAAATATACAAGAAAAATAATTTTTGTATTTGAGAAAAAGTAATTTAAAAATTTCAAAGAGTTTTCTCTCAGAATTAAGATTTTCTATTAAAATTGCATCGTTTCTAAAAATAATGACTTTTAAACTTTTATGATGCGCTAGTTTTGTTTTCTTATACAGTGTAAAGGAAATCACATCTTTCAATATTTTGCAAAATAAGTAATCTGAGAAACTATAGCTTTTCGCTAGACTAAAATTAAGACGTTTTCATAATTGAATGATACGTTTCTGGGTACTAGGCAATGTTCTTTCAAAAATTGTATTTCAAATAACCAGTGTATTTACTTTAAGAAATTGCATTAATTGTGTACTAATGAAAATATTTATTGAATTTTCAGAATCTAAATTAAAAATAGTATAATGTTGAATTTCTTCTAAGTTCATTATCCATTGAATTTTTATTAATAACTATTGATGTATAATATTGCGATATTGTAATAATACGTTATATAATAATACAATATGTATAAGCCGAAGAGGATAATTTATTTTCATCTAAATAAAAGTTAAATAGTTTTCTCCCAGTATTATAATATTATAATAGGAAATAATTTTCAATTTTGATTTAACTTCGCATGCAACTCACTTTAACGCCCATAAACCAATAATACTAGAACTTACAGAGCACTTAATAATTGCTAATACATTTTTTTGTAAATTTGTAAAATAATAACTTTGATTAAGTTTAATTTAATTAAGTTAAAATAAGCTTTTAAATTATTAAAACAATGATTTTTAATTTCAAAAGCAATAATCAATACATATTATATTTTTGGTAATAAATCAAGTAAAACATTTAAACCCTTGATCATACACTTTAAAAAATTACTTTTTTTATTTCTTTCGTAGAAATTTATGGTGAAAAAAAAAAGAAAAAAAAGAGGTGAAAACACTAAAACATAAGTGCAAATAAAAAACGAAAGACGCACATGCAAATTTTCTTTTATGTATGTGAGACGATTTAACTCTCCAGTTGCGAAAGAAAGCGAAAGTGACAGATTACTTATTAACGCATGCAAAACTATTCCTGTTATAAAATTCCTGCTCTCACTGGATAAAGTGGTTTTAGTGGTAGGCTGATCGATGTCTTGAAACATCATGACCAATAACCATTACCCCACCATTACCGTTATTGACTGTAAAACCATTGAAGCGATAGAAACTGGCGATACTTTACTTACAGCACCAGATGCGCAGAATGGGCAAAACGATAAAAGCATTCGGTAACCACTTCGCTCCTCTGGAAGGTCATGCGCTTCTGGGCACTTGAATTGGCAGAACAGGAAGCCGGGGGAAGAACTTCCAATTCTAATATAGAACCCAAACGATATTGAAAGACTGAAGTGCGGTTATTAAATATCGAAGTTCCAAAGTGTTTGGGAAGTCTTAGACGCTTGCCTTTAAATATGTATCAAAAAGGCTAGCGGTGTATATCTTAAAGAGAGAACTTTATCCTCCAAATCATAAATGCCAGTAAGAGTTAATATCAACTTAAAATCGCGCAGGAGAATAAATCTGGCAGCTTAATAGTAACTGATTTTAAAGGGTTTTCTTCTTTTCCTTTCTTCACTTTATATTCAGAAATATTTAATTTCTGTTACCATCCAATACATAACTACATGCATATATATTTCATATACATGAATTTGAATTAATATTATATTTTTATTTTCCAACTGCATTGATTTTTAATATTAAAACAAGTTAAATGGATCTATTAAATGGATCTATTTACATATCTAAATATTTTAAAAGCTCATATTACAGTAAAATTCTATTGAATACTGTTGGTTATCATATTTTTATTAAATTAATTTGTTACGGAAATATGTCATATTCATGTAATATAATTATTTTGAAAACATTTTCGAATGTTAATGCAGTTTATAATTCAGTGAGAATCAAGAAAAAGTAGAAATGTTATATATTCATGCGAAAGTATTTTCAAATAATCAAGTATATTTTTTTTTCAATTATTTATTTAAAATTAATTTTCATTTAAGTAGCATATTCTTAGTTGATATGCTAATCAGAATAAAATTTATTCACAACTTCAATAGCAACTGAAACATAAAAATAAATTCATTCTTTCATATGCAAAATGCCTTATTCAGTAAATACGGTATTTTATATTCCGAAATAATTTGAAATTGTTGAAAAGAGGATTTTTGAGTAAAATGAATTAATGAATTTGTACGTTATGTCACATATATAAACTGTTATGCTTAGAATATACTTTTATTTATATTGACCTCAAATACATATTGAATGAATAATATACTACAATAAATAAACAAAAAAATTGTAATTAAATTTTTAAAATGCAATTCTTTAAGTTTTATATTTGATTAAAATGGCAAAGAATAAAATACAGTCGCAGTTTTTCATTATCTTCAGGGTACTATGAATAAAATTTTTGCAATAGCAGTAAATCAGAGTTCTACTTTAAACATTTGATTTTATTAGTTTAACCATTCTCATTAACGCACATTAAAAATTTCTAAGCAAATTATGTAAATGAATTGCTAATTAATCTAAATCTAACGTCTTTTCCTTCTTGCCATAATTTGAAAAACTCTTTCACTATATATAATAATCATAAGTTAAAATGAATGTTCAGTAAATGTAGCTAAGGCAGTCAAGCATGAAGGAAAAGATCCATTCTTAAATCACCAAAATAAATAAAAATTGTTTTTAAGAGAAAATAACAAAAAGCATCTTGAAAAAAAATGCTTAAAAGGAAAGAAGAATATAAAGGAACAGAAGGAGAACGCAAGTGAAGGCAAAACTTTAGTCAAGCACAAACTGGTAAAAATAAGAAGAAAAAAGAATGAAAGAGAGAAAGAACAGAAGAGAAAATGATAAGAAAGTGAAGTGAGTCATCCGGTTGTCATGGTAACGCTTGAAATGCGGGATGAGGTTGAAAATGAGAGTTTGTTTCCTCTCCCACACCACCCGCACAATCATCTAAGGATTGGATTGTTAAGGTCAATCGATGCCTGATCGGATCAACCTCAAGGTCGACTTAGTTGGTATAAATACCCCTTTTCTAGGGGTATATATACCCCCAGAAAATAACAGACGTTAACATAAATAGTAACGATAACTGTGAAGTGGGAAAGTAATTATTAAAACATTTCTCTATCGTTTGGGAATGCAAAATTCATTTTCATAAAATGAACAGTTTACAGTAAAATAAACTGTAAGAAAATTGTTTTAATTTTTAAATATCTTTTATAAATAAAAAGGAAAAAAATCCAATCAATAGCTTTATTAAACAATATTATATCACATATGCAATTAATAGCAAATATTCAAATTCCATTGAACAAAAATGTTACAGATTACAATTTGTGATGATTCAATTCTAAAGGCAATTTTAGCGCAGTGTTCTATATAATTATAGACATATTTTTTTAATGCTCTTAGTATTTTTTCTGCGGGTTCAAAACTAGAAGAAATAAAAATTCAACAAGTTTAAAATATTTATTTGATAATTTTTAATATTTAGCCAATAGTAGTATTTCTAATAGTTTTATTTTGAAACACTTCTGAAAAAAAATAATTTGTAATCTTTTCTCTTCTAATATAACAATGAAATACCAGCAACTAAAGTATAACATTTAGTTGTATGCATAGTTTATATATATATATATATATATATATATATATATATATATATATATATATATATATATATATATATATATATATATATATATATATATATATATATATATATATATATATATATATATATATATATATATATATATATAAGTTAAAGAATGAAAATGAAGTTTTGGTACAAAAGTTATCATAGTAACAAATATTTCATTTTATAAAAAAAAAGTGATATGTATAGTAATTACTATTAATATCTTTTTTTAAAAGTAAAATCTATTTTTTAGCCTAGCGTTTGTTCTATCTTATTTATTCGTTTATTTTTTTACATTTTTGCAATTAATATTTTAGTGTAAAATCAGAGAAAATATGTTTTATTTATTTAACATTTAACATGCACCATATAATAATATACATTAAGTGGGAATAAATAACTCTATTCATTTGTGTCCTAAACTCATTCTAAAAACACTCTGGAAACTATAAAAGGACAACTTTTTGTTGCTTTTCTGCTCTATTCTAGTAACAATTTTTACAAGATAAAGTGTAGTTTAAAATGAAGCGAAATATTGGGTGAAGGCTTTTGAAAAGCTTTCCTCAAAAATATGAGAGTAATGAAAGCTCCTTTGTGACAAATTCAATAAGTAAGAAGTATTGAGCTTTTATAACAAAAACAAATGGTTATCAGTTATTGGTTTTTGATGCATTTTTAGACTAGAAGATAGTTAACGGTTTACTGTTAACCGTAAAACAAAGGTAGTTAAAATGTTAAAGATTGCAGAGTTACCTGAAATTAAACTTCGTCATCAAATATTTTGCGAAATTCAAGGGATACCCTATTCTATACCTTTAAGTTAAACAGTTATTATTTTTTTCAGTTTCATAAGTTATCTTGTTTTGTTCCAGCTAGACTGACAATATGAGTCGAGCTGCTCCACTTTTCCAAATGAACCATATTTTGGGGTGGAGTCCGACTTCCTCAGTACACACATGCGCGTTTATAGGGTAGCAACCATTCACAACGCATTCATACAAGGAAAAGACAAAGACAAGATTGTTAGAGAGAGAATGTACAGCCATGCCCGAACCGGGATTCAAACCCAAGATCTCCTTATCCGCAGTCACGCACGCTGACCACTAGACAAGTTAGGTGGTATAAGTTATCTTAATAGATTTCAATATCTATATCTACAATATTTGCATCAATGTGAAGTTTTTAAACTAAGATCTTCAAAGACAAGAACTGACTTTACTGAAATTTTATAAATGATTAAAATTTACTTATTAAAAATTAATAAGATATCAATCGCTTCCTAAGATCTATTAAACATTTTAATTGGTGTTGACAGTCGTTACCTGTCTCACAAATTTGAATGTAATATTTTGTTATTGTCATCAATATTAAGTTTCTGTGGTTTACAAATAATGATTAAGGGAATAGATTTTAAAAAAAAAGTCCTATAATCTCAAAAATTGAGCAAACATCCAATCTCCTATGTAGCAAATTCATATGAAAATGTATTTCATTCTAAAATTTTAGACGTAGAATAATATTCCATGTCTTCAGATAACTGAAAACATGGAATATTATTCTACTATTAGAAAATGATTGGTTTTATATCACTTATCAAATGGCTCGCGTATTATGTTGTAAACATAATACTAATTTATGATAATATGAAAAGTTTATTTAAATATTGCCATTTGTACATGTTTGAAATACACATTCATACATTATACACATTTAATATGCAGAACTACATATTCGACTACAGAATTAAAACCAGATCATTTTAAGTTTAAGTAATTATTGTTAACTTCATGAATCAGCTCATGTATATATCACTTCAAATAATATTTATAGTATACATTAAAAATTATTTTTATCATCATAATTTTCTAAACATAACTAAAAACATAAATTATGAGCATTGACATTTGCTGTTAGTAATAATTATAATTGATAGGAGTAGCTGAGGCATTTATAGGCATATTATTTTCATCTTTTTACTAAATAAAGGCAATCTCTATTAAGTTTCCTATGGATGTTATAATATGAGTGTAATCAGCATGTATATCTGAGTGAAATATACCATTGTCCTTGCATAAATTTGTTTTCATACCGTTCCCATATTAAATTTTTAGTTAAGTTATTAATTTAATAATATATATATTGTCTAAAATATCAGAATATTTTAATGTCTATTTGTGTATGGGGTACTTTTTATTTTTTAAAAAAATAATGTGTAATGAATTAATTCATTCATATGAGTGCAAACTGAATTCAATTTGAGCGTGTCAAAACTGTATTTGCAAACAGTAATTTAATCTATAATCTTAAAATCACATTTCCCACACTGTTACAAAAACTAGTATGATTTTTTTTAAAATTATATACCTCCTGATTTGAAAGCATTATAGGATAAATTATTTAAATTAACATAAATTTAATTGCATCCGTCTAAATTAAAAGTAAATTATTTTGAACTCACTTTTAGGAAAAGGAAAGAATTTAATACAAGTTTAAAGAAATTTGAGTTAAAAATGGGCTAATATCTTAATATACTAATTTAAAAAATATTCACATAATTTTAAAAATTATCAATGAAAGATTTCTTTTCTACAAAATAGCATCTCTTCTTGGATTTTTAATTGACTACATAAATTTTTCTTTGATTAAGTTAATAAATTTTTGCTTACTATTTTTATAAATGATAAAAAGTAAATGTAAATTAAATTATATAGTTTAAAAACTATCACAATATATAAGCTGTAGTCTTGGAAAAAATTAAGTTTGTTTTCAAAAAAAAAAAAAAAAATAAATAAACGACGCTTAAAAAATTAAAAATTTTTCTTCAAAAATATATGAAGTTTTGTATTTATTTTTTGAATAGAAATCACCTTCCCTCTTTGATTAGTATTGAAATTAAAAATTAAAGTAAATTTAAATTTTTAAAATACATATATTATAAGTGTTTAGATAATATGTAAATAAATTAAAAATTATTTTTCTAAAAAACATGTAATTTTATGTAAATGTGGTTAAATGAAAGTTAATAGAATTTTGATTTTTCTCTTCACATTGGATTTAATTACTTACATCGCTTGATTAAAAATACACTTGATAAAAATTCATGAAAGAAACCTTAAACTTTAAATTAAAAAAAATTGTCCGAAATAATATGGTAATATTTTAGGAATAGTTTTCCTCAAGAAATCCGAAGTTGATTTTCAGATGAAAACTTAATTGACAATTAAAAGAATCTTATTTTTTATTTCCTAAAGTACATGACTTTTTGTCCAACGTACATTCTTTGATTGGGATATCTTTTCTATCCCGATTTGTATACACTTGTTCAATCAACTAACACCTTCCTCAAACACAATCTGGACATCCACAGAAGAAAAAAAGCGAGGACTAGCCGGACTGATTGCTTTAGTTTACCTAACAACACCTACCTCGTTCTAAGAGCAAAAAAAGAAAAAAAATCGAAAGATATCCGAGAAAAAAAATTTTTACTATCCTCAAAGAAAAACGACAAACCAGTAAAAGAAACGTTTAAAGAGTAAAAAAAAGAAACGCTGAAGAGAAGTGGAACTAGCGTCCTTCTAACATACCGGAATCTTCTTATACGAAGCACTTGGACTATTTGCCGCTCTAATGGAATCTGGCAACGACACTATCTCTCGCCCAAATTCAAAAAAGTGGATGATAATACTAATGAAAGAGTACAAAAAGGAGAAAAAACACTACACGGAAATGTTTCTCAGTTCAGATAATAATAAACGATAAAAAAAGGAAAAAGGGAAAATGAAAGGGAAAAGGCTAGGGAAAAAGTTACTCTCTGTTTTACAGGTACGGAAGTCGGAAGAGCATTTGATGATCATTCGACTTAAGTAACGCCGGTTGGAAGAAGTAAATGTTTTGTCATTATGGAACTTTTCGATCAGCACAGTAGAGCAGAACTTAAGTGCTTTCAGTCTTGTTCTTCCTTTCATAAAGAAAGTCTGAGGGAATGTGCTTTTAATTTTAAGCGTTTACTGTGGGATTTTTGGGCAAAAGCATGGATCAATACAGGTACCAAATACCAATCAAATTTTATTCATTTAAAACTAGCAAAATTTAAGTACAATAAAATATTATTTAAAAAAATATCATTTTATTATAATGTGGATATTGTTTCTTCTTTTAGAAGGGAAAATCAACATAGTACAGATTCTATTATCTGATCTTAAAGAAATAAAAAGAAGCATGAATAATGTACTCAATTTTGGCAACAGTCTAATTTTTACAAATTCATTTTCTGTAATGTCACAAATGAAATGAGTTACTTTAACATTAACTAAATTATTTTTTTATTTATTTTACATTGGAAAAGAACTTTAAGAAAACATAAAATCATACTCATGAAGATTTTAGCACACTAAACAAATATAAAAGCAACTTCGTAATCTAAAAATATGCATAATTAATGTTATTATTTATAATATTAACATATTGCAGAGCTGAAACAAGTGAAATGAATTCTTTATTTCAAACACAATAACCACATCAAAGTTTTTATATCGTTAAAGAGTTTTAAGAACATCAGATATTATGACAAATATAACTAACTCATAACTATTACTAACTCTGATTATTTTTAATTAAAGTAGAATATTTTAGAATATCTGACTCAAAATTCAAAATTTAACACAATAATGCCTGTGTCAAGTTTTTTTTTTTTTCATCTAATTTCATTTTATAAAGAGCAGCTTTATATTATCAATGTGTGCATTAACACATCAAAATGATGTATGTAAAGATATTTTATTATAATTAATACAAATGTATACAAACAAGACTTTTATATGTTTGGTGCCTTTGAAAGAAACATTTAAGGACAACAAGTCTAAAAGTCAAAATTGTAAATAAACATGAAAGATATGACTATTTATTTCAATCTAGTTGTAAACTTATTTGATATATTTGTATATAGATGGGTTACAAGTGAATTAACAACTTGAAATGAATACTGAACTACAGAAATAGTCGCACGCGATGTGAGACTCGAACCTATAAAATGTTCAAGCACCTTAAGACTTATTGACATTTAAATCTTAAGAATATCTTGACTTTAAAAAAATATAAGATTGTAAAAAAATGAGATGTTTTTGCTTCGCATACGAACAAATTTATTAAAACGTATAAATTTAAACTTAATGTGGAATTAAACAATAAGTTAAGATTATTTTCATTAAATTGTAAAAAATTCTTAAAATGCTCTTTTTAATTGAAAATTTAAACACAAATAGATTCAAATTAAAAACAGTTTTTAATATTAATTCAATTTTCATATTTTATTCATTCTTAAACTCAATTGATATCGAATAATAGTTAATTTACAGTTACATTTAAGTTTAAAATATCTCTAAATTTTATTGCATTATTTAGCCATAATATTTATAACATTTATATAAAGATAAAAAATATATTATAAGAATTATTAAATTACTCTAAAGGGAAGTAATATTAACTTCATTTTCCACTAACTAATCTAGAACAATCTGCGAAATATATAATTATTGTCAGATTTGAGGTGTTATTCATTTATTTTAATAATTTATGATTGCATTACGTTGCTTTGTAGTATTGTGAGCATCGCGAATTTTATTTATTTATTTATTTGATATCTTACATAATATATTTCACCCGGAGTACAAAACATTTTTGAACAAACCTTAGTTTATAATTTCAAAATAACATTCTTTTTATCTTAAAATCTAACTGCACGCGCATAACTAAGCAGACTTGAAGTCTAATTTTAAACTAGTTTCCATTTTCAGAGATGTAGAGTGTTATAAAGCTTGATACGAAATTAAATTATTTTGTGCATACACATATGCAGTTTCATTTTTTTTCTTTCCTGTAAGAAGAAACACGTTTCTGCTCTCAAAATCTCCCTTGTGTTTCCATTAAAATTGTCTCTTTTGTTTTTTTGTTTTTTTTTGGAGTGTTTCACAAGAAAAACCAAATCGAAAAGTGTGAGATGAGGGAGGAAAAAAAGGGTAAAAAAATAAAATGAATAAAATAGGCGAAATTCAAAGCGTAAGAAATCCTTTTTGACTCTCCGGGTCTCTGCTTGCATAAAAATATAATAATCTAAGTTTGTTTTTATGCGCATTTGTTTCACTTGTTTTTTTAAGAATGTGATCCTCACTTATGAAAGGTTCTTTTATTAACATATCATTTCTGAATGTTTCTGCCCTTTAGTTTTTAGTTTTATTTCTGTAACAATAGATATATCAATATTTGCTTGCTGGCATATAAGTACTTATTATACATGTACGTCTCAAATTAATTATACTGGTTAAAACTAAATGTAACAAATGAGTAAATGGAAAAAAAATAGTAAAAAATACATTTGGACTTTCTATACATTAGAAAATTTATTGTTTTGCTTCAATATCAATAGAATTATCAATATTTGTTTGCTTGTATTTAAGTAGATATTATACATGTATGTATCCATACAATTATATTGGTTAAAACTGAATGCAACAGTTTAATAAATGAACAATTTTGGTTACAAATACAGTTGGAAGGTACTTAGAACATTCAAAATAACAGTTATTGCATCAAATAATTTCCGTGGAATTGTGAACACGTAATGTGAAATTTTAAAATAAACGTGTATTTCTTTACAAATAATGTGTCATTTATATGTGAAAGGTTATTAAATTTACTCATTTTTTAAGGATACTAGTCTTGGGATTTTATAGCACATACAGTTTTGTATATATATATATATATATATATATATATATATATATGCGAAGAATTGATATTATGTTTAATTTTTATTTTATGTTAATCACACATGAAAATAATCGAAGAAACAAATTTCAACAATAAATAACTAAAAGATTCATTTAATTTATAATAAATAAAAGCGTAAAATTATCCAAAAAAAATTTTATTGGTGTTTTTAACATTTATTTGTCACAAAATCATTTACATATATACGTTTTCATTTCACATGCATGAGCTTTTCTCATGAAAGATTATTCTATTTACAAAACAGTTTTTCTTTTCTCTAGAGTTTTAATATCTCGCAATATACATATGTATTTGTATTAGTGTATTCATAAGGAGTGTCCCTTTAACTATGTTGATTAAAAATTGAAATATTTGTAATTGAATAAATCTAATTAAATACGTAATTAAGTCGGGAAAAGTTGTCATAAAAAGTGATAAAATAATTTTTGATATAACTATTTTCTCCTTTGGAAAAATTACATAGCATTATATAAATGATACCTAAATAAGCAAATTTTTACCAAAAATGTGATTTCTGATAATAATTCATTATTTATTTTATACAGTTTTGAATGCTTCTGCTTCTTAAAATATTTTCTTCTGTAAAAAAATTCAATGTATACCTATACTTAAATATATATATATATATATATATATATATATATATATATATATATATTACTAATGTTTGCGCAAAAAGCAACACCAAAAATATAATTGAAACTACAGATTGTTAATAAGACAAATCTTAGCAAAATCAGAAGTTTGATTATCGGCTAGTGTTGGATACCGCGGCTACCAATCGTCTCTGTGTATAACCAAAAATATTTTTGATATATACTTGGAGTATAATTGAAATATCAACTTCCATGTATTGCCCTGGTTCAGCAGCTTGAAGCAAATGGCGTATCCTGGGCCTGTTGTTGCCATCATTTAACATATGCTTTCGAATAGTGATAGATAGGGAATGAACTGATCAAAGAAGTAATGAATTTTGAAAAGTAAAGAACAACTCCTAAACTTTCGTGCTTAAGGTTCAGTGCATGCTAAAGGGATTTGCGAGTTAGTGAAATACAACAATTCCCTGAACCATGAATCCAATTGCAAGACCAGTGTGGCAATGCATAACTCAACAGTTCAACTATCTCTCACGGCATACATACATAGCAGTGTAGGCGAGCTAAATACTGTTAGGTTAACAGGCTTTAAATATTTGCCTATTACCAAGTGCCTCGTAATTTCGAATGCATCGTAATTAATGCTACATAAATAGACATCACATTTTACCGTAGACACGTCCCCAAGCCTTGGAACCCTTGTAACCCAGTGAGAGAATGCACGTGGTCACCCTCCCAACCACTGGCTACGGCAAATTATGTTTCACTTTGCGGATCTTAAAAGGAAGCGGTGTGAAGCTACTGAGCCTCTAGAGCTCTTATCTTTCCCTTCATTAAATTCAAACTAGATTCCGATCATCCTGGCGTTGCAGACAAAGACTCGTCAGTTACAATAATGTCCTTCCATTCCGTTGTCCATGCCCAACGTTCATCGCAGAGTTGGTGATACATCCACCTTTAGCTTAGAGTCAAAGGTAAACAAGGCTTGAGATGACTTGTAAGCAATCTAATCACCTACAAATAACGCCTAATGGTAGGACTGGATACACTGAATTTTTACCGGTGACGCCAGTGGATACACCGATGACAGGCTGAATCTTTGACTTCTGTTGTGACTCAAAAGTCCATCATTGTCATCAGCACAATGCGCATTTCTGCGTGCATGCTGTGGTTACAGAACCGCTTTACATTTGCTTGGTTTCATCGTCTGCGGATTTTCATCAGTGGAACTCGGAAATTCAGGCGAAAGATGATATCTACTATAAGTCATAGTTAAATAGCATGTGAAAAAGAAATACAGAAAAAAAAACAATTACCATAATTTCAAATCGGCAATCTCTTCCTTTTTATTTAGATTTTGCGCGTGGCACTACAGGCAACCGAGACGTATGTAAGCACTGCAATGTTAATAATATGATTCTTATTTCATCAAACATATGTTGCAAATTTCACATGATTTGAATGTATCCGACAAAATGTCGCAATGTAGGTGGCTAACAGTATATTTTTTTTATATTAGCATGAAATTCAAATTTAATAATAAAATTTAGTTTATAAACAATTCTATTCAAAATACGAAGAGATTACCGAAATAATATATAAAAAAAATTGATAAATCTGTTTTATTCATTGCATTTACTAATATATTCATTAAAGTATTTATATTTTTATTTTGAGGAACATGCTTCTTGTTTCATGTTATTTTTAAGGTAATCATTATCTTTTTTGTAATGTTTCTGATCAAATAAAATTTAATTCTGTTATAATAAATACTTCGAGACATGCTTGTTTGAATACATGTAATTAAGTATAATTATTGAATCATAATTGCTTAAAATTAGAACTAACACACTTTAAATGATTAAATCTAATTTAATAAATGATATGACAGTTTGAAAGCCATGTACACAATAAAAAATATAAAGTGAAACTGTTATTCCAGTGGTACATAAAAAAGTATTAAGTTCTTATTGCATAAAGTTACCTTCTCCTGATCTGACTCCATTGTACTTTTTCATGGGGGGATACTTGAAACAGGAAGTATATGCGACCCCTTCACAAAAATCGCAGTACTTTAAGCGACGCATTAGGGTCACGTGTTCCAATGTGTCACTCTGTATGCTCCAATGTATGCAATGTGATCTTCAAGCTAGGTTCCAACTGTGCATTGAAGCTGACGGTAAGAAGTTTGAACATCTTAAATAAAGTATATTGTTATAACTATTTGTTTGTTTTTTTTTCTTTCTTAGATCGTTTTTTCACATCACAGCGCAAAACAACAAATTCGCGTTTTAGCCGTTGTATTCTTCACATTAATGCCTACAAGGTATCTTTTCATACTAAATCTAGGATGCTCTTCACTTTTGTAAATCACTTTTTCTCTCGGACTTTGTGGACATACTGTGTGTGAGTATATATATATATATATATATTTATATATGTATATATATATATACATATATACATTTATATATATATATATATATATATATATATATATATATATATATATATATATATATATATATATATATATATATATATATATATATATATATATATATATATATATATATATATATATATATATATATATATATATATATATATATATATATATATATATATATATATATATATGTATATATATATATACATATATACATTTATATATATATATATATATATATAATACATTATATAGCATTTAAGGTAAAACATATTATTATGTTGTAATACCATTCGATACTTATTTTCTGTCAATATTTTAAATTTTAATATTTTCTTTCAAAATATTGAAGTATTGCATTTGAATTAAAGGAGAATTTAAAAGAATTATCTAATTTAAAAACATATTTATGTATTTCCGTCTCGAGAAATATTTTGACTTTACTGAAATACTTTTTTCTGTCTTCAAAAAGAATGTTAAAATGATCAAAATAACCAAAATGAAAGCAATTTACATCATTAAAATCTTTAAAAATGAATTGTATAGTTAATGTAAAAAATACTAAGATTAGTTATGAAGTACTTTTTTGGATGTTTAGTTATGAAGTACTTTCTGTTAGGAAAATGTTAGCAATATCTCATAATATCTCAAAAGTATAAGCTATTTTATATTCAAAGTATTTGCGAAGAATTTTATAAAAGTTTACCACTTTTTAAAGCTAATGTAAGTACACTTTGAAATTGACATTTTATTTTAAAATCCAAAACAACAATAAATTTAGTAACAATAATATTTATAATACTCATTTTCTCTCTTTAAAGGTAGATTGGTGTCTAATTTAATGATATTTTGGAGAATGATGTAATTTCCTTAACTTATGATACCAGAAGGGTTTCCGCTTTGGTTGATAATCCGCTGAGATTTAATCCTCTTTGAAGACAGCAAAGAGGATTTAAGTAAACAGTCTTAAGTATTTGTCGATATGAAAATATGTAGTTTTGTTTTCCAGTTCATCTGAATTACAAAGCTACTTTTAAGTAATTAAGTGTATTGCGTCAATGAAAACATTACAAAATTCAGTAATATTCAATAACTTATTCTTTTGTTCTCTCAAGAAGATTTGTTACGCTACATAATGTGAAATTGTATGAGATTTACAAAATTGTTTGCGAAGATTATTTCAAATGCTTTCAATAAAAATCGGAATCACTTATTTGAATTAAAGTCAGAAATGCTTTTTAATTTACATGCTATTTCTTTAATGAACTTTATTTCATTTCGTTTCGGTCAAGCTATTCTATATTTTGAAGTTTTTGTATATAATCTAATTAGGCATTCTTTTTCTTTTTTTCTTCAATAATATCTCGAATTGAAAAATAAATCTCTGCTCTTAAATGTTTTTAATAAATATCCGCATTCCTTCTTCAACGAAAATTTCGCTTTTAAAGAATAAATATCCAACAAATTTGTTTTTCATTATAACGTATTTTATTTTGGAAAACGTGCTCTCCTTTGTATACCTGCCTACATTATAGTTTTTTTATTATGAAAATCTGCCTTAATCTTTAAGAATACACAATTTTCATTCCTTAAACTTAGTACATAAACACAGACAAGTGTATTATGACACAGCCCTCCCTTTAATTCTGCAATTTACTCTTCCATTCATCGGTTGTAATTTCATTAATGCACTGCGTAATGTTGGTTATTTGAAAAAACATTAATGTTATCTCTATACACATATCAGTAAAATATTTTAGTAGTTTTGTAACAAAAAATCTGATTATGTTATATCATAACATTAATGGAGTATTAAGTTATGCTTCCAAATAATGAGTTAGACGATTAAATATTTACTTTTTAATATAAATTTGAAATGGTATACTTTATTTAAATAACAACGTTATTGAATTGAACTCTAAAGACGTACACTGATAAGAAAATTCGAACTTATATATATATTTTTTTATTTTGCTAGGTATATAATAAAAAAATAAACAAAAAATCACTGAAATTTCTAATTAAATTTAGATCAAGAAATAGAATCAAGAAGATTGTGAGGTATTAATAACATAACTATATTTATAGTCAATAAACACATAGTCATATTTTTTTTATCAAATCAAATTGCTACGATTCTATTGAGAACATTCAGAATTAGGCGTAACCTTAAAAGTATTCTAAAGTAATCTGAAGTCAAAAGAATCATGATATTCTGAGCATATCTTGAACTTTCCATATCAGATGATCAAGTGTCCTGAGCATATAATCCTAAATTCAATAGAATAATTCAGAGTCAAAAATGACATGAAAACATGATCGTTACAAATTTCAAATATTTAAGTCAGTCATCAACACTACATCAACAATACTTTGGACAAAACTTTTATTCTAGACAAGGAAAGAGAATGCTGAATTTCGTGACTCGAGGATGCTTTATCTGAATTAACTTAAGCGGCCTATACTTTTTGTGATCCTTCATTCACAGTTTTCTGAAGACCAGCGAGATATTCTTATAAATAAAGCTTTCATGTGTGTATTAAACAAAATTCACATGTCAGTTTTAACGCTATTTGTGATCCAAAAATACAAAGGTATCCTCATTTTGATTTTTGTCAGTAATCGTTTAATATAATTTGCGAGAGCTGTTTACAAATTAGACTGGTTTGTATTGGACTTTATTCAATCATTTGCAATACTACAATAATGTACCAACGGGAAATATTGCCATTCATGTTGATATCATATCGTTTCCTATTCATCTGTACTAAAAAATTTTAAACAATTTATTCTTACAATTGAAAGAGTGAATAAATCCTATTATATGATTGTTTTCAAATGTGTTCCCATTCATTACTTTGATGACATAAATATTGATTCGAAGGAATATTTAGTTTTGTTTTTTAATCTATGCTGTGATTTTTGGGTTGTTCATATGACATTTGTAAGCATGGAGGATTGATATGACATATATATTGATATAATGTTGTTAACACTATATATACACACACAACTATACAATTATCCCTTTATTTTGTTAACTGCGTATTTTGAACCAATTTACGATTATGCTCTAGATTTATCTTTATATTTTAATTATATGCATAGCTTTGTAATATTTAAATTTGTCTTTTTGAAGGATTAATTAAATACCTAACAATAATCGCTGTTATGTACATTGGGTTACATTTTATGAGATGTTTTGAATTCTTTGAAAATTTTTTTCTGTTATCAGCATATGTATTGACTGCAAGGGTATGTTTTACTTATATACGAATAACAAAGCTGCATTCTATTGAGAATAATATACTAAAACTATTTTGTTTATTCCTCTATTATAACATTTTAAGCAAAATTGCTAACTAAATCAAGATTTATAAGTTAAAAAGGATTTTGAAACACTATAATTATACATATCTGAACTCACTATTAAAACCGTGATCATTAGAAATGAAATATTGAACACAAATCTTTCCGTTATAATTTGAATATAAAATTCTGAAATGATTTATTAATCAGTTTATTTAGACTTAATTACTTTCCATATAGTATATGTATTTTTTATTTTATTTTCTCACTTGTATTTAAAATAGGATTTTTTTTTCATTTTCTATAAAGCGAAGAAATTTTTAAATTTTAGAAAAAAATATTATTTTAAATAAATTTAACATAATAATATTTTTTCTTATCGTTTCGAGCAACAATTTACTTGAAACATTTCAGATCGTCAAATTTTTGGAAACGTTTATCAGCTTATACAAGACTGTGAAAAATTAGTGTTCTTTTATTCGCTATTCAAAATATAACGACAAACCATTTGAAGTCAAATGCATTGTTAAATAAACTTTTTCCTACATATTTTGTATGTTTAACAACCCAACAAAGTTTTTTAATTTATCCTCTATCATCAGTGACCCATTTTAGAAATTTAGTACAATGACATCCTAGCAGTATTTAGTATGATTAATTTGTTGCACTAATGAACCGGCCATTATATTGTATAATACTATAATAGAGTTGACAAATGTGGACTCACAGTTAATATTATAAGTATCCATTTAATATAATGTTATCAATCTTGGTCATATTAACCATTTCTCACTTTAAATGTAAAATACCATTCTAAATTACAAATCTATCGACGAACAATTCTTTCATAATGATGGAGTGTGTGGTTTCTTGTAGTTCGTTCAACTTGTGAATTTCTGTTGTTCAATAATAAGCTGTAGTGCTCGTACAAAATTCTAAGAGCTTTGTTAATTTCTCATCGTTACAGAAAATAAACTAAAATAAAAAAATATGTTTCAATTTATTTATTTAATAAAATTTATTTTAAAATTTTTTATTTATGTTTCTATTTTAAGTTATATTTTAAAAATTATCAACACATGTACTATATACTTTTAAATGTTTAATTGCATTTTTGTACATTGGGTTAACTTCAATTTTTTGAATCATTTAAATATTTTGAATTTATAAAACTGTAGTTAAGGAAATGCTAACTACAAAATTCTTATTTGTTTACTGCTATTAATAGGATTAAAAATATACATTAAAATATATCTTAATTTTGCGGAAGATATTGTATACTCAAATATTAACATTGCATATACTTAATCAGAAGCTTATAATTTTTAATATTTTAATAGTATAAGACTTTATAAATAATAAACTAGCATTATCATGTTTAAGCAATAATCTATTAACAGACACGGAAAACAATTTTTAGCATTGAAAATGGTCCAAATTACTTTTTATTAAATTGTATAGCGATACTCATTGTCCTTTTTACGACACATTCTTAGTTCACAGTACAATTTCTCAGCTCGCATATCCACAGTTCAATTTGATTGTTACAATTTATTATAAATATACTTTTATGAATATCAAGTATAATTTTTTTTACCAGTAGAACTGCTAAGCCATATAATACAGCGTAATATAAATAAAAAAATATATATATATATATATATATATATATATATATATATATATCATTGAAAAAGTATATAAGTATCATTGAAAACCATTAATAAAAATTTTTAAGACGTTTCCATATAAATATATATATATGTATATATTTATATGGAAACTTCTTTATATATATATATATATATATATATATATATATATATATATATATATATATATATATATATATATATATATATATATATATATATATAAAGTTTCCATATAAATATATACATATATATATATATATTTATATGGAAACTTCTTAAAAATTTTTATCAATATTTTTCAATGATACTTGTCTCCTTAAAATATTTTAGAGTTGAGCCTACAAAACGCGGAATTTCACTCATTTCTAAGAATTTATCTCCCAAAACATTAACTAAACGTTAACTAAACATTAACTAAACTTTTTATATGCTTACTTGTTCAAGATAAGTGGCATATTCACAATTCAATTCCAGATTTTAATCAATATTTTTGATTTATTTTGAACATTTAAATAAAATCAAATTTGCTTTTAACATAGAAATGGACTACAGAAGAGAAATAGAGAAAAATTACAAATTTTGATTTACATAATGCTATAAAATATTTTGTATGCTTTGGAATAAAACTTCACATGAAAAAGTCATTCTTAGAAAATACATGAAAATATGCTATGGAATAGTTAGGAAAAGTTTTAAGACAAAATAAATATTAAAATAACTTGTATATTGTAATTTATTTAATAACGTAAACGTAATCTAATTAAAGTAATTTAATTTAATAAATTTTTCGATTTACTCTTATTTAAGTTCTTCAAAATGCAAATAGTCCTGCAGAAAGAAGATAATTATAATAATTATTTTAATCTTTTTATAAAATGAGAGATTAATGGAATATATATAATTCATCACATTCACCTAATGGACGACACATTCAGTCCATTAGGTTAAAAGAAAATGCTGTCTAAAAATGAATATTCTATTATTGTGTACACTGATTACATCAGAGTTTTTGTGTTAACACAATTGGAATACATTTACTTCGGCAAAAATATGTTGATAAGGCAAAATAGTTGTTTATATACATATACATATATATATATATATATATATATATATATATATATATATATATATATATATATATATATATATATATATATATATATATATATATATATATATATATATATATATATATATATATATATATATATATACATACATATATATTTACATATATATACATATATTTATAATATATATATAATATATATTTACATATATATATACATATATTTATAATATATATATATATATATATATATATATATATATATATAACATTTCTAATAATTTTAAAAAAATGTGTAATAAATATAAATTGCATAATAGCTATTGAAAAATTCTAATAGAGCAATCATTTAAAACTGTTAAAAGAGAAAAATAATTTAGGACTTATTACGTATTGGGAAAATGTATTCATATAAATATTACTATTTTGTTTTATTTTGTAAGTTAAAAATATTATACAAAGTAAATATTTTAGTAACTTTTGTAATTTATTAATATTTTTATGCTATTATAAAACATTATTAATAATAGGAAAAGGTGTTCTGGCAAACATAATTTACTTTCAATCATATTCGCGCATTCAATCATGATGGAACTAATAAATTATTACTGGTAACTAGTACGTATATATATATATTTGATAATGCATGCTACTATTAAATTATTAGCTACTAAAGTAAAATATTTAAATTACCTTGAATTGCATTTAAAACTCAGTTTTTAAGAAATATGTAAAAAATTCGAAAACATTTATAAGCTTCTTATCTATTATAGTTGAGGTGTAGAATAAGAGAATAAGACATTTTCTTTTGGAAATTGCAAAAATACAGCAGTATTCTTGAAACATTATATAAATACTTATATTTCTATCAATGATATTTTAACTTTTTTATTATTTTAATCTCTTTTTCCTCCTTACGAAAAATAGGATATTTTCCCTTAAAATACTTTGATGATATTAATTTTTTGAACAGTGTTTTAACTCATGAATTTTTCATTTTCCAAAAGCACGAGTTTAAAAAGGAAAGGAACAAAATGCCGTATAAAAATCTTTTCTAAAAAACAAGAAAACAGAAGTTCAAGTAAAGTTATTATGAAATAAAAAAATATGTTATAAGAAAGCATAGTTTAAAATAAAGTTTATTTATTTATTTTTTTTTTCATTTTACATCAAAGGGTTTTAAAACAGTATTCCCAACTATCTTAACATTTGCTCAGCAATAAACTCGGAAAGAATCAGAAACGCAAAATTTCTTTGCCAAGAATATAAAAAATAAGAAAACGCTAAAAATATTTTCCTAAAAGCCGAATGTATGACGGAAAAACCACAAGATGCTGTTTTGAATAGAAAACTAAAGTGGGAAACAATTTCGGCATGAGAATGAACCTCAGATTTTCCATATTTTCTTAAATTTTTCAAGTTAACTTTTGTGTTCCCTTAAGTTATAATTTCTGTGATTATTTAACATTCTATAATTGCTTATATAATTAAGATCGAACTTATTCAAGATTAAATGATAAATTAAGTGAATTGGAGATACGTAATTTTTAGATTTCAGATTAATTTTTTTAAAAAAATATAATATTTTTAGATGACTTTAAATGGAAAATACTTTGGTTATTTAAAAAAATATATAAATATTTAGTTTCTTATAAAAATCTTTACATAAGGGACGATATAATTTAAATTATCATCATCATAAGGTATTATGAATGTAAATTTTTAAATTATTACGGTTTTTATCTGAAAATTACTATAATTTCTTCATCCTTCTTTAATTGAAAATATATTTAATATTCTCCTGAAAATTTATGGAATTTTCTTGATTTATTTTTTTTAGAATTCTTTGGTTGCCTGATAAGGTAAATATAAAATAAATTTATTAAAATTTGATCAAATCATTTGTCATAATTCAAAATTTGTTATAAAGTTTTAATTCAAAATTAAGTTGCAGGAGAATGTAAAACTATAAAAAAAGCTTCCTTATTTTATTTTAAATAAAACAGAATTGGTTCATTCATAATACTTAAAAAATTTGTAATGTTTTATTCTAAAGCTAATTTTAAATTAATGAGTTTTTTTAATAGAAATCATTTAATAAGTAATACTTAAAATAATATTTCATGATTAAATTAAAAAAAGTTATCAAAGGATAATTTGATATAAAATTTCTTAAATGTTATAACGCATTCACTTATTTCAAATAGACATCAAAATTTATAGAAGCATAGATTTTTTAATGAACTATCAATATATTATAAAAATATAATAATAATTAAGTTTTCTTAAAATATGCTCTTCAGATATCTAGGCTTTTTGAAAGGGAAGAATTTATTTAAAATGCATTGATACTAAGATATTGATGAATTTGAAGTTTTCACATTAAAATCACACAAACAAATAAACTATAAGTAATCTATAAATGTGTTAAATGTTAAAAATCACAAACAAGCAAAATATATTAAATAATATATTTCACTTAATCCTTTGACAAAAATTCTTTTATTTTAATTTGATCTTTGCTATTTGTTGTGTTTCTGAATCACACGTGAGTATCCATAGCGATCCATGAGTGAAAAAAATACGGTCCTTCTATTACTTGTTTCCCATAATATAGTACAAGCCATAAATGATTCCCTGCTATGTAACTGGCTGAATATTCAGGGCGGAATACAGCTCATTTAGTGTCATCGCTAATGGGAAAGGGAATGAGTGGGCTCTAACTGTATCTAATGCGCCATCGGAAACCCCCACATGAAAATTCATCCAATCCATAATATGCAGTAGATATGTTTTACAGCAAATACGCGAGGGCACTTCAATTAGTCCGATGCGCTGTAACCGAGGAAGACGGCCGACGATAAAATTCCCAACCCCCATGTCTATTTCAAACACAAAGGATGTAACAGTGTTACTTTAATCCCAGGACCACCCCTCTAACTTTACTTCAGAGGGACCGATATGTGTAACAACTCCCCTTTTACAACGCCCTCCATTCCCTTCATTTATTCAAATTGTGAATTAGCATTCTAGAGGCGAGGTTTTCGTAAATTTGCATGGTGACACGTGATCATGTGCTTTATAGATCCCCATAACAAAACTTCATTACTTATATACATATATATATAAATATATAAATATATATATATATATATATATATATATATATATATATATTCATTATCTTTTATTGACTTCTACACAAGACACTAATCAATAACTAATGGAATAATTGTGTTGTCAGGTTAAGACAAAATTTAAAATAATATTATGAATAACCTTATTAAATACAATTACACTCATACAGTTTCACCAACAGTAATTTAAGTGTTCAGCAAAATATTAATGCCTAATTGATGTGTAACCATAATTTCAGCTTTTATATCAATCTTTGAGATATTTTTTTTCTATTATGGAAACATTTTTGAGTTTTCTAGATTTTGGAATTGCTTGTTATCCTATATCAATTCGAATTTAAATCGATTTTTTTCATGCATGATTTAGTAAGATATCAGTTTCATATAAACTGTTCAAAAATAATGTTTAAGTTAAACAAGATAACATGCAAAATTCACCATTTTGTGCATATTTACTGTTCAGGTATCATAAAAAATTTTATTTAAAACTTTTCAAGTTCATATTTTTTAATTTCTTTATTTAATTAGTTAAAAACATTGTTATTATCATAAAAATTTATATTTATAACGTAAGCTTCATATTCACACTTAAAGCTACAATAATTCAATTTTTTAAACCATAGAAGAATGATTCATGCTAAATCATTTAAGTAATTTTAAAATACGCTCAAAATTTTCATTGAAATTTTTATTTATGGAATCAAGCGAAGTTATCTTATGAAAAAGTAACATCCTTTATAAACTTAGAACGCTCTTAAAAATCAAACCCTCATTTAAAAATAAAGTATATATACTGGAATTTCAAGTTTGAAAATCCAAACTTAAAATATGTTGCATGCTTGCAAAATGTTGTAGTTTATAACACTAAATATGGCAATGTTTTATTCAAAAAGAATATATAAAATTTTAATGAATTATATTTAATCAGTATTAAGAATACTTTCTTTCTCTTAAGTTTTTTTCTCTTTCTTTCACTTATTTCTCTTTAATTTACCTTATGAAAACTTTCTTAAGAGAAATTTAGACTTATGAAATATAATTTCATGAAATCTTACATATTTATGCAAATTTGTTGCAGGGAATAAAACGATTTCATAAAAATTACTCTTGAAAATGTCACTCTCTCTATTCTAAAACATAGTGATTAAATAGAAAGTTAAAATGAAATATTTCATCAAAATAAGCTGCATAAAATTTAAAAGTAAATAAAAACAAAAATAATTATCATGTAATAATATTTTATTTGAAGAAAATATTTCCATTAGAGAACTTTAAAATAGGTGCATTTTCCTTGAAATTTTCACCATAATACTTAAGCAAAGCTGTCACACGGTAAAAATAATGATCCTAAGCTCCTATTGCTCTTAGAAATGTTACTAAATTAGCTCTTTTAATGAAGAATAAAAGATACATTGACTGTCACTCTATTTTTATCATTAATCAAGTGGGTAATTGTACATTTTCAATATTTAGCTGGAGTAGAAAGGGCGACAGTGTCTTTATTTCATCAGGAAATTGGTTCGTGACAAAAGGATGAGCTTGAGACACTCCATCTTCATGGAAACGGTCAAGTGTCAGGAAAAATATTTTGAAGACTGTAAGTGATTGTAGTATGACTGATTATTATTCATTTAAATTAATTTATCTGAGTAAATTGTAACAAAAAATATTCTATCTCTCTGTAAAAATGGTAAAATCCCATATATATATATATATATCTCGCTTTTTTGAAATGCAGACGTTTTCGACTCAATTCCATGTAAATGTAAACATTGTTAGATTTTTAAAACTAACACATTTCTATTTGTTCTTAAATAAAATATTTATCCAGAAAAATAATTTCATAAAACAGTCTTAAGAAATCAAATTACCAATCAATATGTATATATTTTATCTAGGAATAGTGTCACCAAATATGCCTCACTATCTTACAAAATATTAAATTAGCTTTCTAATAGTAGATGGACTATCATATATTGTATACGCGCAAAGTATTTTGAGCTTCATCATCTGTCCAAGTCTAGAAATAGAACTTAATTTTTATAGCAGTCACTTACATTTCTGCATTTTGTAAATCACCTAAATCTAAAATTATTTCTAAGCAGTATACACGAACATTTAAATAAGGATTTTACACAGCTTTAAGGAAAATACATTGCGTTTCTATCTAATAAAAATTCTATTACTCATACAGTACAGAGAGTTAAACAAGGTTAGTCCTCAACATTTAAAATTATTTTGAAATGGGCAGATCCTGAAAATACGCAAACAGAACTGCGTCTAGCAAATATTTCAGAATTTATCCAATGAACATCAAGTCCATCAGAGATTGGATGGAATCTAAAAGTATAGTACTAAATATGTTTCCAAATGTATGCCATAATTTATATGCCGTTGAAATATTGTGAACTGTTATCAAGTCATTCACTAAATGGTATAATCTGAACAATTTTATGAGTAAGAAATGAAGATAAGCTACTGTTTAGGTCATTAACCTGTCTCCTACTATACCAAGATGGCCTTGTAGAACAGTAAATTATTGTGTGTTATCACGATTAAAAGTAATGCGTCAGAACAGAGCATGGTCATTGCATTTACTTCAGCTGTAATGTAAAAATTGTCGTTCCTAATGTTAACCAGAGAGAACTTGTAACTAATAATATGTGTATTACATTCGCTGAGAGTAATGATAAATAATCATTATAAAGTATAATGATTTCAAGTACAGTAAAACAAGACGCACTTCCTCGGTATTAACAAATAAGGAAGTAATTAACATAAAACAATCTATAAAACTAGAATCTTAAAATGGTCGAAGTCATCATATATATATATATATATTTACTAACATTATTAAAATATTTTAATAATATCTATCGCAATAAGTGTTAAATATCATAACCAATTATAGATATTGAACCAATCAAGTCACGATATCTGTACTAGTCAAAGTCTTGATTCTAACAATTGCAATTCAGTAACCAGCCATATTTTTTCTGAAATCGGAGTTTTGGTAAGAACCATACATTTACCACATACAGTATTGCATCTATAAATATAATACAGAATTAAGGTGTAATGCACATTTTTTATGCCTGTGGTAAAATGGTTTGAAATATATTCTTTTAGGCATCAAAAATACAAGGAGATAAGATGCTTGATGTTCTACAAAGCATTCTCCATAACAGTTATGTTAATTACTACCAAATAAGAGTAATTAACACTCAGCAATTTATAAAACTAAAATCTTAAATTTGTCAAGGTCGTCACACCTGTACTAATATTATCCATTTATTTCAATGATATCTATCCTGACAAGTTATATATATATATATATATATATATATATAGATATATATATATATATATATTCAGTAATTGTGATTCAGTAAAAAGCCACGTTTTTGCCTTGATTCAGAGTTCTAATACTGCCATACCCTAACCATCTAAGATATTTTATCTATAAAGATAATTTAGAATTAAGATATTCCTTATCTGACTGAGATAAAAGTGAGTTAAAACATGTCCTTTCATGCATGATAATTATATGGAATTATGATGCTTGAAGTTCCACCAAAGAATCTGTAAAATAGTCACGAATAAATTGATTTCAGTTATGTTAACTATGAAGAATTTCATATAATATATATATATATATATATATATATATATACAGACAGAAATTAAGTATATATATATATATTACAATGATGTAAAAAGATATATCATATTAGGCTCTGCATCTGAAAAATATAAAGCTTCTGTGTTTCAGCAATTTTCGTACGATCTGTTTTAGGAAAAAACTAAAAACATACTTTTCAAATAAGCTGGAAATATAATCTAATGTATAAGAGTCTCCACATGATCAATTATTTGTAATTAATAATTTCACATGCATATTTGCTGAATTAAATCATGTCTGGTAAAGAATATACAGACAGAAATTAAGTTTTGCGAAAATATGAGTAGTGAAAATCATAAATATAAATTAGTTTTAATGTAATAAAAATCTCCAATAAAATGGCATTTGTAGTTTTAAATTTCTGACAAAAAGCAATAACTAGTTGCGATAAATTTGAAGAGAGCATTTATGCCAATCAATAAATAGCACATTCCCATTTGTATTTCAAGCTATAAATGTGTAACAGGCAGAAATGTTCAAGTAGAAGAATGAAAAATGGACCACTTATTCTACATGAATTTTTTATTATAAAATTTCCATTGATAGCAGAATAAATTTCTGCTTATTGAGATGGTCTGCAAGTTTTGCGGTTGCTATTTTTATAGCTTAAGATCATTTTAATGCTTTAAAATCGTCTTAGTATAAAACTACTCATAAAATAAAAGAAAAAATGGTTTTTCAGAATTTTATCTAACTTTCTGTACTTGTTTGAAAGAAATGGATATCATTTTGAATTAAATATAGATGTGTTCACTGTAAATGTCTGTAAGATTATTGATTATTTACTCAGTTACTCTACTATAAATTAAAAAAGCGCTAAATTTAAATTTATGTTTTTAAATAAATTGTAGATTATAATTAAGGAGTATTAAATCTGCATCTGCCATAAAATTGAAAATAATCTCCGTAGTTTCATGATTTTCATGACTTCATGTTTTTAAATTAAATCACAAACCAATGCTCAAATAACATCAATCGATCGATTTCACAAATTATTCGGTTTTAAAACGTAAACGTAGAGAAAACATAATTTAAATAAAGTAAGTAAATATATACATTTTAAATTGAAAATGGCCAAAGAAGATGGCAAGGAAATATTAACTCAAAGAAAACTAATGTAAAAAAATAAAATTTTCATATGTAACTATACTAATATTTTTTCATGTGAAGCTTAATGGAATATTTACAGCTATTTCTTGAATCACAATGGCATGTCGAGTGGATTTATTTTTTGTTTTTTAAACTGGAATTCTATGATTTTTTATTGACGCTATTCTATTTAAAAATGCTTACGTTTATAATTAAAAAAAATTCTAATCTTTAAGGGAAAAAAAAAATCAGAAAATAATGAAGTTTTTTTATAAATTATCCACTCTTTTCTCAAATACACCTCTAGCAGTTAATTTAAAAATACCAGTAAAGTTTCATAGTAAATAAATTTATCTAGATATTAATATCCTTAAATTTGTTCGTTTTACAGAATTAATATTTTTTGCTAGTTTATATAACTATTGGAAAATTTAGAAAAATTAAAATCTGATAGTAATTAAGTATTCGGAAAAAGTCATACTTGCACACAAAATAAATATGGACACAAAATTTATTCAACAATATGCCTTTATTTAGAAAAAAATAGAAGAACAAAATCTTTTATATTGTTGGTGGTATAAAATTAACAAATTTGTTTTCTATCTGCTCTTTTAAAATATTTTTACTAATAATGTTTCAAAATATTTTCATTAGTCCATGCTCCAACCATTTAAGCAAAAAATATCACATTTGACCAATTTTTTTGTATTTTTTCGTCATACAGATCTCTCTCTCTCTTATATTTTTAAATTATATATGCTTACACATTGTGAATTCACATCATTAAAACGATTCACGTTAATTTTAACTGAAAAGAATTTCTAAAATTCATTTAACTGCAATTACATTATTCAAGTAGCAAGAATAACAAGAGAAATACTTAAGCACTTCTTCAAGATAAACTTTAATGATTTATGTTAATAAAAAATTGAAACCTGATTATATGAAATAAATGCGTTTTAAAATGTTTGTTACATATTCTTTCAAATATTAGAAATTTATATCAGATCTATTACTATTTAGCAACTGTATTATGACAACTTAACATTTGCAACCAATACTTAACTGCAAATTAACAAAAAAAAATGATTATACTTTAAAAATACAAATAAAGTCGGTTTTATAGCATGTTACATAGGCGAATCTTGTACAAAAATTTAAATATATATTTTTGTCAAATAAAGATTTTCAGTACAAGAGAAAGATGATTAAATAACTTTGAAAAAATTAATAATTAAAGATATTTTGAAATGTCTCTCTGCACGTAAAACTGACTCAGGAATGCAGTTACTAATGAATTTTCACTAATTATGTTGTATACAATTAACTTTTAGTTTATGTTGTTTATAATAATAGCTTCTTTCGACGGAATGCTTATAAAATTAGTTTCCCTCAGATCTGAAAAACAAAAGTTCAACTCAAGATTCATTTATTTAAATTTTACCTTGCATCAGTTTTCTCATTAATAAAAAGGAAGACATGTCCTACATTAAAACAAAAATGACATTATAATTTATCTATTTCTAAGACACCTAAAACTCAAAACTCCCCAATAATATTCATCATTACCAGTTTTTTTATTATAATCCCTTCCTCAAATAACTTTTCATAAGCTGAGTACTGAAATACTCTATTTGACTAAATTGAAGGTTTTCTTTCTTTTCACTATAAGTCATCAATCAGTCTAACAATCCCAAAAATTTCAGATGTGACACTAATCTCAGCAATTTTGGCTCTATTTTTTTTACTAATCTACTCTTTAATATCACATAAGAATTTGATTCAACTTTGATCTAAATAACTAGATGAATATTGCATTTTTTCTCAGATATTCAATATGAAAAGTGATAAAAATGTTTGGACTCAATGCAAATTTCCCTAATTTTAGGCACTTAATTTCTTATTCTTCTACTGTTCAAAGGGATATATTCTTATCACTTGAATAGGAACTCAAAACGACCAATGTTTTTAGGCTTTTAGATCATTACCTGCATATCTAAGTCATTTTGTATAGCAAAATGCTATAAATTCACATTGCATTATTGATTAAGAAACACATTTTTGTTGCCAACGTTCAGACAAATTCATTTTTTACTAGTTAAGAATTTATTTAGTAATATTTTTAAGAAATCCACATTATCTTTAACAGATAAAAAGGTATTGATTAATATTCCCATAGAAATTTATCTGAGTTTCAGGAACGGCAGTAAAATTTATAGGAGTTGACAACTCAAATTTTCCTAATTAATTTTAGATATAAATTTTTTTTATGTATATTCCAAGTATCAGCATTCATTTACTATATATAAACAAATGTCCTAAAATGTGCGAGAAACTGTTTCATTAGTACATTCATATTTGGTACATTTAATTATCATAAACATTTTTGTCTTATTTCACGTTTTTTTTATTAAAAATTTATCCACATTGTTGCTGTGTATACTATATCCTTGTCCAGCTTCTACTAGACGAGATTTACGAGATTACTCCCCCTCAAAAAGTCATAGATTAGCATAGGTAAATCTAATTAGTCGTCATAGGAAAAATCTAGATACCTAAGTGGTTGTGCTGGAGAAACCTGTCATTTTTCACATTTCGGCAAATTAGATTGGATTTTGGACTGCCTTGGAAGACAAGGCCTCTTAGATGGCCAATAAAGAAGCAGGAGAGAGCTCTAGAAGGACCTGTCTCAGCTCATAGTGAGGGATCCATCAGAAGATTTGGCAACATCATTGATAAATTGTATTATGAAAAATGAAAATAAATATCTCAAATCCAGATATAACTTAGGAATTATATCAGTGAAATCTTTTTAATTATAACTACTTAATTCATAAAATATTTTTTAGGAAAATGTCAAAAGTTATATAAATTTCATTTTTTCAAAAAACTTAACTCCAATTTTTAAATAAAAATAATATTATGAAGGGAATCAATATTGTTATAAAATATTTAAGGCATGAGTATATAAAATTTTTAACTAATTAAAATATGAAATTGATTTCTAATTTGTTTTGATCTTTCAGCGTTAATTTACTGAACATTTTTTTTATAACTTCTTGAATGAATAACATGCTTTTAATTTTAAATAATAAGGTTAAAAAAGCGTATTGTATTTAATTTCAATCATAAATGTTATCATCTATGTTAATACATATGCGAGTACTATCTGTAATATAGTAAAACTTTTACACGAAAATTATATTTCCTAAAATTTAGGTTTTTACACATTTCATTAATTTTCCAAAGTATGCAAGATTTTAAAATGACGTATAAATATTAGATTTATATTATTATTATCTTTTTCCTTATCTATCCTGATTTTTAATTATTCATTAAAGTAATTAATTTAAAATCATGAACTTATTATTATTTATTTGTTATTTCTCTTCAATTTAAACAATCCTTAGAATGGTTACATAAGTTAAAAATTTAGGTTTTGCTTTTGATTTTATAATTTGAATATTTAATTTTTATAACCCATTAAAATTATTAAATAAATAATAAGTAATTAATTCATGTATCCTAATTTTAATTTATGTAGCATCGTAAGAAATTTGAAATCATTATCTCCATATTAAACCAAAAAATATAATTTTAATAAGATTTATATTTATGTAATTAAGTATCTTTTAAGAAATATTAAATAGGAATAATGCATTAAATATCTTATTTCTCGATCAATAAAATCAATCATTTTAGTGTTCATATGTTGAAATTTAAAATAAATTTTTCATTTACATACTGAGCCGTCTGATTTCAGAGAGGTTAGCGTACGTAACTTCCAAGCAGTATGTCCTGGGTTTGATTCCTGGTTCAAGAATAGATGTGTCTTTCTCTCTGTATGTGTGTTCCTCTATCCTTTCATTTTCGGAGCAAAGATTGCACCTTCATTAAGGGCTCCATTATATACGATGCCATCATTTTCACCCCTTGCTGCGGTGATTGAATTAATCCTAAGATCAGCTGTGCATTGCAAAATATTTAAATGTGAAATTTCTGATATTTATTTTAATTATTAAATAATTTGTTTCGTGCAAAAAATATCAAAATTTTAAAAATATCTCTAAACTTTGTTTAAAAATTGAATGTTTCTGAGTTAATTGCATCAAAAATTTCATTCTTATTGAAAATGACCAGGATGCCACTGCATGAATATACATAAGATACAGAAATGAGAATATTATATTATTTTACGATTTTTGGTGGGGATTTTGAAAATATTTTGAATAAATATTATTTGTCTTCTAAGATGTGTAATACTTTACTTTTCTTCATAAATTAGAATATGCCTGATAACAATTAATTCCACAAATCAAAGCTGAAAGGAAGATTAGATGATGAGATTCACTCAAATTACGTAAGATAAATCTTATTGAAAAAATAGTTATGAGAATCAGACAATCAGACTATTATTGATATCATAGAGATAAAAAGTTTTTCTAGTAATTTGTGTAATATATTATATATTGTAATAATTCTGCAGTAAACAATTATGAACGTCAGTCTTGCTTTAAATTCAAAAATTATATTAATAAATACTTGCACAATTTAACATATTTTGCAAATGAGATTATACTTTACAAAGAGCATATTTTATCAAGTGAAATTGTTTGCCATATAAAATGTAGGGTTTACTTTGTTGAAGCACTACTAAAGAAGCTAAGTTAAATTTTCGTTTGTTACCAAAAATTACCATAACGAAAATCTCAGTAAAGTAATTAAAATATCTTATGCATAAATATACAGTAAAAGGGAACTAGAGTAGAGTCTACTCTTCTTTCCTTGATGATTTTGGTAGTTATATAAAAATTCATTTATTTTGTTCTAAGATATCTGATGGTTAAGTCTTTTTATGAAGAGAAAAATAATCAAGAATTTCCATTTTAGAAATATTAATCCTCTAGCAAGAACAAGATTATCTGATTAATAATCAAGCAATTAATATCCATTCTATTTCAAAAAAATATTATAAATAGATATTTCTTTTAGTGATGTTGCATAAAGTAAGAGTAATTTCATACATATTTCACAAACATCAGCTATGTTAATGTAAAATATTTTCAATATCTCTTTGTTCCTTCAATCTCCATCTAGTTTACAATATAAACTGAAATGACCTAATCTTTTAAGATAATTCACAAAACAATAAAATAAAAGCAAATAAATTGAAATTATAAAATTAAAAATAAATTTATCGTACTTTATTTAATAAACATTAAAATTATTTTATTGATTTTTTTAAATATTACTAACACATGATTTTAACTGCATTTTTTCCTTAAAATAATTAATAAATCAAATATTATTGATATCTTAATTATAATCCTTAAATCAAAATGTGACATTAAAAATAACTTCCTTATCTTCCTGCTTCTATCTTAAGTTTTGTCTAAAATGTAATTTTCAAATGGATAATACAAGCACGTCAAAACAACAGACATAAAAATTCCCAAAGAAATTTTAAATATTTGGAAGTTTTCGATTATTTTAAATGAAATTTGTAATTGAATCTTGGCTAAAGTTGCCTAAACTATCAAACGTTTACTCTCAGATCACTAATTAGAAATAAAAAGTAGTAATACCAATAACTTCATTGGATAGTTATATTTTCATATCATAAAAAAATAATTCATAATTTTAACATTGATAATTTTATCACAATTTCTATCTAAATAAAATGAAATAAATGATTATTGAAATTTTTCTTAATTTATATATAACATATAGAATTTAAGCAAACTATATTTTTCTTAACATAGTTTGCTTTAATCGTTCATAAACTTCAAAGTAAACCCTCCAATTCATTTTTTTTCCAAAATGAAATTTCTAAATTTTCACTATATTCATAGCATATTGCAAAATTATTCTCACATGTTTTACATAAAGCTAACTCAGCATAACACAATTTATAATTAGATTTTATGCAAATCTATGTTATTGAGTTGTTGGATAGGATACATTATATTAAGATACATTCTGAATTCACATAATATGATAATATTTTGTTTAAAATGCAGGATCTTTTCAGTATAATTATTATTATTTTACGTTTTACGGCATACCACGTGAAAATATTAAAACAAAGATATAATATAGTATAACTTTATATATATATATATATATATATATATATATATATATATATATATATATATATATATATATATATATATATATATATATATATATATATATATATATATATATATATATATATATATATATATATATATATATATATATATATATATATATTTACACGCACACTCAGAGAGAGAGAGAAAGAAAAAACAAAGAAAATAATATAATTGCATCCAGTAATCTTCGGTCACAAGTTAAACCAAGTCGATGGAATCGCTTGTAAGTTGAAAAAAGCTATCGGCACTAGTTCTCAATGAAAAGAGGGACTTGCGCTATCTGCAGGAAAGGACATTATCATCAGGGTGGTACAAGAGATTGTTCCTAACGCTGAATCCAATCAGTCTGGCAGCAGATTAGAATGAGTTCGAAAAGCAGGCTCCAAACTTGAGTGATTGGCCTCAGCCCACAGAATAGGTTAAGTCCTACAAACTGGCGATTAATTACTGGGCATTATTCAATCCGGACCTCTCCACTTGATTGGCTACTCACTGGAATAGTTAAAGAGTCGGAAAGGGGAAACATTTCAATAGTGCAGGGGCTGGCATGCTATTCCGATAGTTAGAAATAAATGGTATGAAGATTGTTTCTCCCGCTTCCAGCTCCGAACTCGTGCTTAATTAGCATAGTGACAAGTGTACAATCGGAGGGCTAATTAGTTGGGTACGCTGTTGTTGGTAGCATTCATAGCATTGCTCTTAGCGAGAGCTACCAACGTTTAAATAACTCTTCAAACTTCATAAGGGAAGGTCCTCATTGTAGAATAATTCAATATATAATTAATCCAAACGAAGGGGGCTTGTAAATTAAGGAAAATACTGTTTTCTTAAACTGTTAGAAATCATAATAAGCATGCAAAAAGTTGGCTAACACTATAAAGATAGGAAACTATTGAACGATGAAACTATTGAATAACTTGTAAATAGCTAGAGATGGAATTTATTTTGAACACTTTTATTGTATTTTATTTACGTATTTCGTTATACTAGAACATTAACAATAAAGATATTTTCTATGGAATTGTTGATTTATTTTTAAAATTTATTTTTGATAAACTGTTGTGAACTCAGTGTTTTGAGTTATGAGATTGAATTAAACATACATCAATTACAGAATAAGTTTAATTTAAGAATGCTAAATCATTTTTTTCTCCTAATTAGGAATATATTAGCATAATTAATTTTGACGTATCTTGTTTATTTAATTATTTATATTGAATGTATAGCATAAACGTGTAAGATGAGAATTAAAAATATGAGATTTATTGTCAAACAAATATTTGAGTTCCATATTTTTTTTTTAATTAATATTGTTCGAAAACATGCTCGCAGTTGCTATAAAAACAATATTAAATAGATTTATATTTATATTGTCACTTCTACTCAAATTTACTTTTCTCATTGTATTATTTTAAAATCAGCAATTTATTACCAACAATGTTATATGGCAAAGCACAATTAACAGCTACGAAGTTTGAATTTGAGTGGCGATGTTAATATCTAAGCTGATAACTTTTTAACCAACGATGAAATAGCATGGTGATATTGATATTTATAGAACAGTTATATTTTTAGGTTCTCTCTACAAGTGATATTTGGTTATAAACTGTTTGTGGCTGGGTTATTTTTCAATGATTTTGAATTTTCAGCAATTGATTTGCTTTATATAATCTATAATGTACGTTTGTAGTCATATTGAACCTATTTTAAACCTATAATTCACACCAATTTAAGGATCGTGTGTTTCATATAATTACAAGTACTACGAAAAAAAATCCTGGGCAACGTATAATTAAAATTCATGCTCTACAGTGTAATAATTTCCTATTCAAGCCTTTCAAACATCAAACAACAAAATATTTCATATTTAAAAATGATTTAGTACATGATACTAATATATATATATATATATATATATATATATATATATATATATATATATATATATATATATATATATATATATATATATATATATATGTATATATATATATCAAGTATTGAGAGAATCAACAATATGCTTAAGAAAAATAAATAATTTGGTCATTTACTGTCAAATATACAATAGTTCTGAAAAATATTTAATCAAGAATCTTAATGAAATAAAGATAATCAATTTGAGTTAAAATTAATATATCATCTTTAGTATTTATTAAATGATGTTCACTAATTATTTTAACAAAAATATATTAAATTTATATTTTAATATATTAAATTTAAGTTATTAGTATTTATATATTTTTTATATATTAAATTTATATTATTATTTTTTAGTATATTAAAATATATTAAATTTTAAAAATATTATATAAAATATTTGTCCATTTATTTTTAAACAAAATTATATATGTAATCTATAATAAAAGTCACTGTACACTTACTGAAAAATATAATAATTATATACATTCCAATAACAAAAATAATTTACTGTTAAATAATATAACATTTGGCGCAAATGGCGTATAAACCAGTATGCCAAGTTCTGAGTTTGATGAGATTTTTAATGGATTTTCTTCTGTATCTGGTAATCTGCTTTTTGTTACGCTATAAATAAGAAGACTTAAAAGAAACAGAAAATTTTATTTTGGCTACCCTAATATTTTCTTCATTGTATACGTCATAAAACGTCACCCTGGCAATATTTCTTTATTGACAAATTGATTCAGAATTTGGTACCCTGGATTATACGGCATTTGTAGCTAACATTTTTGTAATAAATATTTTTAGCATATTTTTCGGCTTTCATCACAACATTTAAATGCCCAGGTCTAAAGTGCAGTAAGCATATTTGTAATCTCATTTAAAAAGCTCAATCTCTTTTGTTTTTGCTTCATTTTCATACTTTTTAATTATAATTTATAATTTTTCCAGAATTTTCTCTATTCGATAAAAATTTAATAACTGTGGGATTTTTAAGCATTGAGACAGTTATAAATAAAATGATGAGCGTTGTAATTCAAGTTATTTTGATGGAAAAGAAAAATGCATCCAATGCCAAAATGTTTAAAAATACTTTAACTATTTAGTTAAAAATTCTTTCATTGGAGATTAGTATCTATCAAATTACCTAATTCTGACTCATTCTTGAAGTTTCTCTTTTATATATTGCACACAAGAACAAATTTTATCGTTATTATTTACTATTTTAACTACATAATTTGCATTAAAGTCTTTGTTCACATTTTTCAAGCAACTGTTAACCTCTGGAAGCAAAAATGCAACACACATGAAAAAATCATCTTTACTATTTACAACATCCAACATCAAACAAAACATCTTTCCATTTGAAGTCAGTTTAAATATTATTAATTTTACAAAAGAATACACCTAAGAATTTTAGTTCTTTTACTTACTAAAAATGATATATATAAATAATGTCCATGAAATATTGCAAACTTAAGCTTTTTTCAAAATGTTACTGGCGAAATTGAAGTAAGTATTTTTTCTATAAGCGTTTTAGGTATTTCTTTTTATTTTCAGACATGAGTCTTAGCAAATTTTCTGATTATAAATCACTGGTCAGTCAGAGTTGAAATTTCAAGTTAACTTATTGACATGGTTTCTCTTATTTAATGCTTTTATATTCTTAAAGATTCATGTGACATATAATTTAGAATTTGATAAATTCATTTTTAAATGTTAAGAAAATTTTAGATTTTGTGTAACTTTTGAAATGAAAACAATTAATTTTTGAATATTATAAAAGAGTTTTTTTTTCCTTCCATAAAAAAGTTTAAAATTAAATGGACGAAAAAATAAAATTAACTCTAAAGTAGAATGATGTATAAAAAGTTTCTAAAACACAAAAGCATAAGAATTTATTGCAGTATTTATTTAATACTTCAAATATTCAAAATGAACTGTTTTTCCCCTCAAACCATTATTTATTTTTTTAAAAAAATATTTTTATGTAAAAAAGATACTATATCCCCCTTTAAACAATCACAGTTTTACCTAGAAGCTTATGGGTGGAGAAATATTGATAGGTATTTGAAATACATCTTATTCAAATTTTAAGTTACAATGCTATTTGCATACATTTACAAACTCCTTTAAAATAAAATTCCTTTAGCGCGCTCTGAAGATTGTCAATCATAATTTTATGTTAAATAAGAATAATTATCATAAGTCCTTCAATTCCCCATAAAACGAAACACATGAAGTATTAATTGTCAATTTTGTCTCTAGCTGACACAAGCTTTTCAAATAATCAAAAATAATATTAATCTTTCTGAAAAGAGAGGTAAAAATAAATGTTTACAAAACATTTCAAATTGTACTGAGATTGACTTCAATATTTGAATGTCTGCAAATCAATAGACCCAAAACTTATGATAAGGAAATAAAATAATGTTGAAGAAAATAGTACATTTTGCAAATTTTCATGCATTATACGTTGGAGAATGGCACTACTGTAGAATATTAACAGCGAAATATATATTAATAGATGCAGCCTACTCTATAAATTTTGTCGTTTAATTAATGAAGTTCAGTACATATATTCCATTTCCAAATTTGTTTTTTTAAATTTATTTCTAATCTCGAAACAGTATATTATTCATTCTATGTAAAATTAAAGCAAATTATTTTTTTCATTAAATATGTACGAGAATTGCAATTCAAGTAAGGAAATTTCTTGTGTTATAGTTTTCCAAATGTAGCTTAGTATCTTTAAACTTCCTTTTAATTATATTTTTTTAAGAAGAAATCCAAATAAACTATTTTTTGAGCAAATCTTCATGTAAATTTATCCAACATTTAATTCTCTTCTTAAGGATAAAATTTAATCCTGGATTAATCAGAGAACTCAAGAAGAAAATATTTTATTCGAATGATACGTATTATTTATTTATTATATTTAAAATGGAACATATACATTTTTAAACTCATAACTTCTTTATTATTAAAAATATTGCTTGATTAAAAGTTATTTTTTATTTAACGTCTTATATATATATATATATATATATATATATATATATATATATATATATATATATATATATATATATATATATATATATATATATATATATATATATATATATATATATATATATATATATATATATATATATATATATATATATATATATATATATATATATATATATATATATATATATATATATATATATATATATATAATATATAAATATATATATATATATATATATATATATATATATATATATATATATATATATTTATTATATATATATAATATATATACACATATATATATATATTATATATATATATATATTATATATATATAATTAATATTAAACTGTCCTGACGTATTTAGAATGCATCTACATAAGTTCCTTTATTTCTCTCTGGTTATTCTAAAGATTTACTGGCATATATTTTAGAAATATGTGATAAAGCTGTTCTTTTTCCCAAGAAATGTATAGGTGATTTCCAAGAATATATGACGCGTTGCATAAAATCTGAGAAAAAGCTGTCATTCAACCTTCATATATTATTAAAGAAATAGTAAATCTTCAGTATTTATAAAGGTTTGCATCTTTTATTTTACATTCATGGTTTATAAGAATTAAAATTTATTAAATATATCAAATTTGCATTAAGTTTCAAATATATTTAATTAACTGCATAAAAGGTAAAATTATTTTATCCAAAATATACATTAACTTTGAAATCTAAGAGCATATTTAACAAATCTGAATTTAAAGGCATGAATATTTGCGTTGAATTTAATTAAAAGTGTGAATTATTAGTTATTTTTTTACAATATGCATCCAGTAATAAAACTTTAAATTTATGTTTTTTTTTAAAATTTTAATATTAATATACGTTTTAAATGCTTCGAAAACCTATTGGGAATTCTTTAAATATCCGAATAAAAAGTAGTATGTATGAGTATTATATTCTTTATATTATCCTAAATATGTTAAACTTTATTGGCATTTAAAAATAATATAGCTTAAAATAAAGCAATTTACCTTAAAGAGAACTGTTGAACATATAAGTAAATACTTCATTTTATTTAACAATTTCCATTTAACAAAGGTAACAATTGGGTCATTTGATTCACTTTTAAATAGATATATATCATTTATGAAACTTATTTTTTCTAAAAGAACTATAATCTTTATTGCTTGAAAGAAAAATTTTAAATCAATGCAGTCATATAAAATTTATTTCATTTCACTAATTGTTTGAAGAATTAAACATAAGATAATTTTTTAGTACAATCGGGATGCATTTTACATTAGAAGACAAATGACGTAAGTAATGCATAAATGCTTAGAACGATCACAAATTTGATTTTCGTATGTAAAAATGAATTTGTGTTTCTATCTCATTTTATTTAGTCTGTCATTCATTTAGCTTTAAACTATATAATTCCCTATTATATTTATTTAACATATGCATTTCATCATCAATACTCACTAATCAAATATTTCGATTAGCATATTGGATGCAATTTAAAATATTTTATGTAGTATGATGCAAATAAAATCATCGTTTTGAAATGGTATTTAATACTTTGCTCTTTATTTATCATTTTTTTATAATTCAATTTGTTGAGTTATTTTAAATATGTAATTATATTTGCTCAATTTATTAGGCATATTTTCTAGACATTTCTAATTAAAATCACAACTTGGATAAACGATAACTTTTTAATTTAATATAAATGTTTGTTTTTGATAAATAGTTATTTAATGTAATAGGATTAAAATATTTTTACTTAAATATTGAAATAAGACTGGCATTAAATATGTTGAATCAAAATTTATTAGATTATAATAATATAATAATTGCTTAGCAAGAAATATTTTTACTATAAAATTTTTTTAAAATGCATTTTTAAGTACTTTAAGATCTGAATTGAAAATAAAACTATATTATTCCAAAAAAGTTTTATAAAAAAAAAAAAAAAAAAAAAAAAAAAAAAAAATATATTCACTTTTATTAAATTATTTAATATAATATTATTAATTAAAAATATTAATATTTTTTGGTATCACAAATTGGAAGAACAATTAATAAAAGAGCTAAATAATTTGGTTGTTCAGTTTAAGAACTAAAGAACGCTAAAGTTTTTTTATTTTAGCAAGATAAACTACCTATAATAAAAAGTAGAGTTTTTTATATAGTTAGGATAAATTGCATGTATTAGTAATTGCTAATATAATTTAATAATTTACTTCGCTCACACAATTTAAGGAATACACATCTTTTAATACCATTGGTCATAGAGAATATTTTTGTTGTTGAAAACTTAAAATTTCATTGTATCTTCCTAGAGTTTTGGATATATGTACTCCCCGGTGCATATGATGAAATATGGTTATTTGAATAATTTATGTATGCTGTATATTATATATCCACATTAGCAAACAAACCTACAATTTATAAAAGATGAAATTCACATGTTTTCTTCTTCTGCGACTTGTTAAAAAACAGTAATGTATTCAAAGCTTCTTTTTACACGTCATCTGAAAGTTGCTATGGAAGTTAAATTTCTACAAATATAGTCCTGCTAAATTTTATGATCTGCTAAAATTATTATGATACGTGATAACCCTTCATGCTTATCATACACCATATAAATAAACTAATGTGTCAAAATTTTCGCATGTGGAATCTTAACGATGCTTTGAAAATTTTCTTGTGAACCTCATAAGAAAATTCTTAAAATTTTACAATTTTAAAGTATCCATTACGAAATATTTATAAATCAATATACAAAGCAATAAATAAAACTAAAATATTAAAATTATTTTCATTAGTATCATTAACAACTCATTTACGGCAATCTAATTCATAAACAACGTAACAAATTAAGAATTACAAGAAATCCTTATCGAGTTCCAAACTCAATTTGTATAAAATTAATTTTAATACGAAGAATGTTTTGTAAAGCGAGTCTTGTAATTATAAGTATATCTCATAGTGGGAACTTAATATTTGTCATGATATATGAAAATATATTGATTTATTTATAATTTCTGGAACATATTGTAAATGTCTCACAATATTATGAAATTCATTTTTGAAAAGTTCATTTTGTCAAATTTTACATCTGAAATATTACTCAAAAATTTGTTTTAAAATTATTATTTAATACCCTATAAATAATCTGATAACGTAGATATATAATAAGTTTACAACACTTGTAATTTATGTTAATAATTTTAATGCAAAATGTTATTCCATTTGATTCCTCAAAGCAGTAACAGACAAAATCAATCATCTCTTGGATGATACACAACTTCATAAATATATACTCAGAAACTGCGATTAATTTTCGAAATTTTTGAATATCCCTTCAAAAAACATTTCTTACACATATATGAAAAACGCGGAAGTGTGTCATATTTTTATAACAAATTTATGTTACTTATCTAAGAATAACAAAACTTTTTCTAATGGTTAAATAAAAAAATTAAAATAACATACGTTTGGAGAGCCTTGAAGTCCTATAATATTTTTTATTTTCATCTGTATTTTTATGCCACAATGTATTATATTATCATTATTTATTTATTTTATAAAAAATTTAAAAAAACATATATATATATATATATATATATATATATATATATATATATATTGTGAATAAATAACTTCATATTTAACTCTAAATGCTCTCATATTGAAGTAAATTTAAAATTAAAAGATACTCACCGGAAGTTGACTCAACTTGACCTTTCATGTTAATTAGCACAATTATCCCAAAAAATAAAACTAACCAAGAGGAGAATTGCTTTTTTATAAGCACACTAGAATAGCAGTCCACTGTCAGCACTATATATTTCTTCATAATTATTTTTTATTTGCTACTTTATTTATGTTCAGTATGGTTCCAAAGAAATAAAATAGCACTTTTAAATTTAGCAAGTATTTAAATTTTCAAAGTGCATAATTCTTCAATGTAAGCAATAATTTTTATGATATTTCTAATTTGCTTAGTTATAACTGATACTGAAGTTTCCATGGTAAGTTGTGTGTATTGTTTTCATTAAATTTTCATTAACTATACTCATATAAAAGTCAGAAAAAGTGTTTTCTTTGTCAGCGAATTGTATCTTAGTATATGTATTCGGAAGCAATAAAATCTCAAATATTTGAGATTTTTCCTAGGTATTTATTTCTTAGTACAGATCAAAAATAATGCCTGGTTTCTAGTCATTATCTGAATACCACTAAGTGAAATGTTTTTCCCTGACGCAAAAATTCATTCAATGCAAATTTTCACATCATTGGTTAAAAAATTATAAAAGGAAAGCAATTTTGCGATCAAGAATAGTTTCCGGTAAAAGCAGCACTGGTTACATTTCCGTATAGACATCCAAAAAGAGTCCAGGAAAGGGGGGCAAAAGAGGGGAAACAAAGTTCCCACCTCTTGCTACTTGACGAAACTTGTCGCCCAAAACACAACACTTCACAACAGCCGAAGGGAAGGATGCGGGATTTGGTGAGGAATACTATCCGGCGCACTGTATCTGACTGGGCTGTCTTGGGCTGATACTGGGTCGACGCCAGCGCCCCTAAGAAAGAATAAAGGGGCACCCAGGCAACGACTGCGCCCCTGCTCCGGACAATATCACGTGGTATCCGGAAAGAAGAGACTCTGGAAGGTCATATGATCGGATGTACAGTCATAATCCTTCACTCTAATTGTACCATTATCTTGATTCAAACAATACCACTAGTGGCGCATGATCTTCTTCTTTCTGGGGTAGATGATCAAAAAGATCAATGACAACAGAATGCATTTAATTAAATTAGGATTGTAAAAAAAATAGTAAAATTCGTTCAAGGTTTTATTTTCAACTGCGAAAACACACGCAACATTCTTACATTTAAAATCAAAGTGTGAAAATATATTAGATATTAGTCATAGATAAAAACGAAATAATTTCATTAAAATAAGATTTATCTAAATAATTTTACAATATTTTCCATGCAAAATGTTTTCAGTATTCATGTATGAAATCAAAATCTATTTCATTTCTATTTTGAAACTAATGAAATGTAATTCTGATACATTTTCAATATTAAAATAACCATAACCACTTAATAAAAATTAAAATTGTCACCTACTTTTATAATTTAAAAATTATTATATATATATGTATACTTATATATAACATTATATACCGAAGTTTAATTTTAAATATCTATAATGCTGCCATTTTATAAGGCAAATATTTCAAAACTAATAGTTTATAAAATGCCCAAATACATATAAAACTAAATGTTCGCTGAAAACAAGCAATTAATGTACACTGAATCAATCAATTGTAATATAGACTACCGCATACGTATGCATTTTTTATGAAAGTATTTTTATTATTTCATCAAATGTATTAGTCTTTTAAAAGGGAAATTACTTTCACTGTAAATACTGAAGAGGAAAACACTGCAAGATATTTTACTAGAAATTACATATTTGAAAAAAAGTAAAACTTTTTTTATAAAACAATTCATAATAAATTAAGGATAAATCCTAATAAATAAAGGACATTATCATACATATTTGAAAAAAAAAACTTATGTTTGTGAAACTTTAGTAGCTATTTCACATGTCATCAATTTTGTATAAAATTAAAAATATAAAAATTTACAGATATGTTAGATTATTATTTAATCATCTATGAAAAATATTTATAGTATTGCAATAAAAATTTCATTTTGAATGAACTGAAAACATTTTTTACGATTTCCCGACCTCAGAGAATTCTTTATTTTGACATTTTTGTCTTCATAAAATTATAAATATAGAAAAAATATTAAAAATTAACGAACAATAAATTTATCGAAAATGAAATAAAGATTTAATTCTTCTAAATTTATCATTAACTTTACACTATACACTCATTTGTTTCTAATTTTCTTCAGCTATATTGATCAAAGAATACTGAGTATATTTTCTTTGTAAATATGGATTAGGTAAAGTGTCGCAATTCCCTTATTATTTTCAAGAAAACTTATGATTTCAAATTATTTTACATACATGAACATCTTTTATACTTCGTATTTTGAATTTTGTACAAAATTCTGTTGATTAATGTAAAGGATTTGTGTCTGAATTTTTTTTGGTATGTAATATAAACAAACAAAATTAGCTTTAGAATTTTAGTCTCATTTAAGTGCATTTCTCTCCTGAAATCTTTATAATTAAAAAAATAGTAGTTTGTTTATTTATTAAACTTTCAATATTTAGATTTTATGGGTTTGTTCTTAAATTCATGATACACATGATTTAGCATAATAATGAAAATTACAAATCCTATAAAATATTCTACATTTATACTCTTTATTTGTCTAAAAGTTCTTTATTTTTTTAAAACTTATCACACAATTAGGCAAAGAAATATTAATTAAAATTTATTTACTACTGTGGCTGCAAAAGTTTTTTATGGCACAATCTATTACCTTTAATTATTCATCATCAAAGCCAAGTTAAAGATGATTAATATATTACATGTAAGATAAAAAATTAAATAGATTCATTTGAAATGTTCAGAAGATGATGAAATATTTCGTGGAATATTAATCGCAAATCGATTTTTATTTGTTAATAAGTGTTAAGAAAAAAAATTGATACCTAAAACGTATATCGTTCTAGGTTAAAATTTTTATTTTATTTTAAATATATCCAGTTTTTGTAATTTTTATATTTTAATTTTTGCCATAATATTCTAAATATAGTATTTACTTGAAAAGTTCTACGTATATTTATTCATGATTTCTGAACTTAGTTTCATAATTAAATTTTGAAATTTAAGACACGATTCTCCCAGACGAATGAATCGAAATATTTCTAATTAAATTTCTGTTCAAATTTCAGAAGTAGTTGAATTCAAATTCAAGTCTTTCAATTATTGCTGGAACTTTCCAAACTGAACTTTAGTGAAAAGTCTTTAATAAAAATGTGATATCGAATGAAATTAAAGCTAATATTCTTATCAACAACCAGTGAATTTTTTTCTGAAAATACATACATTTATAAAATATATGTAAACATAAGATCTATCACTAATGCAGTAAATAATGCAAAATTCTTTTTAATGATTGATTTTTTGACCAAATAATTTCTAGCTTTCACAGTACCTTGACAATATTAAAAAAAGTTGTAGGCGATATTTAGTAAAAAAAACCGCTAATGGTACAAATCTGCTAAAATTTAGAAAATTATAACAAAAATTGCCATGTTTTAATTTTTATTAACAACAGAATTTTATTAAACGCCTTAGTACTTAGTAACATTTTTTAAATCCAAACTAATTTGAAAACAAATTTAATTTTTGCTACACTAATAATGCATAAAATATTAGTGTAAGTATATATAGTGATAATTTTCATTTTATTACGCCTTAAAATTTTCAAACCTATTCTCATTTAAGTGAGTTCATTCACTTTCTAGTGAAAATGAAAACAAAATGTGAAAATAGTCGCAAATTTCAAAACGGTGATAAAAAAATATTTGCAAGAATAAATTTTTATTACCAAACTAACGCATGTTTATATTTAACAAATAATATTCTGAAAATAATTAAGATGGGTATCATTTAGTGTTGATAAAATAAAAAAAAATGTATCAGAAAGTTAGATACAGTTTTGAAACTAAGGATAAAAATGAAAAAAATGTAACCTATATCATTTTTACAACACTATTTTCTGAGACATTTTTAAAGAATTTGTAAGGTGAAAAAGAGTAAAAAATTAAATTTTTTGCTTTTTTGACACAGTGTATTTATATGAAATTATATAACACTACATTCATTAATAATATTTTCCTTTAATTTTAGAAAAAATATGTAAATTTTATTTAAAAATATTTTATATATTTCAAATCGGTTAGTTTCTGAATATTAAAATACACTTCTTTAATGTCTTATGCTATTTTAAAATAAATATTTATCGTAAAATTGAATTTTGAGATTGCCAAATCATAGCTCATTTATGGTAAATTATATAACAATATTCACCACATCTTTTACCTTACGTACCCTCGATCATATGTTTATTCATATAATATTATTTTTAGATTCAGGAAATAAAAAGAAAAAGAAAATATGGAATCCAGGAAAAATTTGAATCAAAAAATGAAGTAAAGCATTAAAAATGCATATATATATATATATATAATACAATTTTATAATAGATAGATGTAACTTCAAGCCATAAAAAAAGAATTTTATTCAGATAATAAGTAGCACCCTTCAAAATGTTGAAAAATATAATTAAACAGTCATTAATTTTTCAAAATCTCTTTTTTTTAAAGTAAATTTGCAATATTTCTCAGATTACAAACTTGCCTCTTATTAAATGTTCACTCTTTGTCTTAAATGCATAAAACATTATTTTATACTCACGGAACAATAATCACTCTCAACATTTATCATATATTTTACTCAAACATAGATTCATTTATACAATAATACTTAATATTACAATATTACTAGATATCACTTACTGATAAGAACAAAAATGAGTCCTTTGACGTGGATCAATATTTTCAATCCAGTCTTTATACGTTTTATAATGTTTGTAGAGATGGTGACAGCAAGACGGATTGAGGGACTGTGACGCTTCCTTTCAAAAGCGAGAATGACTGATGACAAAGTGTTACACGAAACTGATGAGAAATTGAATCGCCGAACAGCATTTCTTGGTGATTCTTCTCTGTTACTGAATATTTAATGTAACTCTTCAACGTTAAACGCAGTAAACTGTTTGTTAATCACTGTTCCCCCTCGTCAAATATCACTACTGCATTAACTGAGTTTAAAAATAAATCTTGACATTAAAATACATTTAAGTAATAACTGAATGGGAAAATACTGTTAAAAATGGCATGTTTGTTTATGAATATTATAAATATAAAAAGGTTTTTATAGCAAATAAGAGAAATAAACTCCGTATTTCCTAGTAACCGACTGTGTCCGTACAAAAATAAAATGTTGCTGTAAGACAATATCTACAGAAATATTTTGCGATATATTATACAAATTTCTTAACGTCTTTATTATTGCACATTATTATCCACATTTTTTAACAAACTGGTGTAAATATTCATAAAAATCAAATCATTCAATATTTTTCTTTGTTATTCCCAATTCTAGAATACTTATTATATGGAAATTGTAATCAAAGGATCATATTTTCCGATTATATTTCTATACTTTGAATATTCCATTGGTTAAAATTGGTTCGGGATTAATTTTTGAAATAGTTTGATATTTAGTATGCGTCTGGTTGAAAAATCGGAAAAGATCAAATTTATGTCTGAAAAAATAAATAGGTTTATAGCAAATATATATTAGTTTCTTTGCTTTACGGATTATTTACTAAAATGGAATATATACATATACATATATATATACATACATATATATATATATATATATATATATATATATATATATATATGTATATATATATATATATATGTGTGTGTGTGTGTGTTTCTTAATGAAACTAACACAATTATAAAAAAAAGGAAATATATTTTGAATTTCATAGTAATTTGCCGTATACATAATAATTTCCTAATTCGCGATGAACATACGCCTGCAATAAAGATTTCTAGGGGATTTGTATTTAATACCTGCTAACAAATTGGTTAAAATAATAATGGAAAATTCTGGATATTATCTCTCGCTTCATTTCTTTCTTCCATCGAAAGTGTATTATTATTTTAACGAAAATTGTAGCAACCCGTATTTTAGTACCTTCCAATTTTAAAATACTGTGTTAACTATAAAATTGCTTGTAAATAGTAAGTTTAAAATTTTTTTAAGGAAAATAAGAGTAAATAATTACCTTGTACTATAAAGAAATTGTAAAGAACCTTAGATTATTATTAGGTGATTTTCCTCTATCATTACTGATTTGTTAAAAGTTCTTAAACGTATATACACATTGCACTTATTTTAATTACATTCTTTTACTTTTCATAGATTGCATGGTTATGTTTTACTTTTCATTAGGAATAGAAGCCTGGATTAAAATTATCTGTGATTTTTCTCTTTTAAACTCGTTCTAAGTAAGTAAGTGAAATTTTCCTTATTTTTTACAGTGTTTCACAATTATATCCAAATTCAACTACAAATACGATTACAAAGAAATCTCACATAACTGTTCATACTCAGCAAAGTTTTACCCAATTATAAATTAGATATATTTTATTTTCTACAAGTTAAATTTTTTAATCAGCTGAATATATTTAACCGAATTTTTCAAGGAAGATCAAGAGATGTTTAAGATAGACTTTTACATTGCTATTAATGCACAAGGAAGGTTCCATTGCTATTTGAACTACTGAAGCTTCCGTCACTCTTTCTTAAACGACTTTCATTTTATTTTACCTCGTGCAAAACATTACACAAAGCATTTACTGTGGTGATCTGGAATTCAATTTTAAAAATAACTAAAATGTGCTATTCTACATATGCAGAAGTAAAGTCAATTGAATATCCATTTTTTTCCCCAACCTTTTAAAAGTTGGAAGGTTATTGAGAAAATACTGTCAACATAGAACATCCTTAATAAATTTACTTGAAAGTTATTTTGTAATTAATTTATGATCACAAAATAATGTAGTATAAAATATTACAAGAATTGAAGTCCCTTTTAAATTTAATTTTCTTTTATGATGCATGAAAACAAAATGTGCTCTGTTATCATCATTTACTTCAAATTTACCATTTTAAGTGGAATAATAGAGTTAGATTTGACTTTTTCGAAGTTTAACCAGATTTTTTAAAGTTTAAAAAGAAATACATCATTAAAAAGCTAAAAAATCTTAAATTGTTTTCCTGTAAACTAAATTCAAGTGTTATTTATATTATAAGCAAATGGCCATGTTTGTTATACTTTTTAACTACTGATAGTAATAATGTTTTATTGATAAACTTCTTTAAAATAATTAACAAAACAAATATTAAAATATTAATTGTTTAAATACAAAATATTAGTAATACATTTCTTACATTTGTAGTTCTGAAAGAGTGTTAAATGGGTCCCAGCAGATAGCTTAGTAAAAATAATGATGATAATATTTTAAGATTTGTACTGATAAAATTATCAAATATATTAGTTATTAAATATGGTAAAATAATAAATTCTGTACACATGATAATTTATTTTTAATTTTCAAAGAAAAAAAGTGGATTTTAGAAGAGTACTATAAAATTGCTTCTAATTACTTTTCAAATATGATATGATATTCATTTTAATTTATCTTTTAATACAATTAAGATTCAAAATAATATGACTGACTTTATGAAAAAGATTCAGATTTTTTTTTTGCCCAATTTGTAATATATTTTAATTTTATTAGTTATAAAATAATATTTTGATACATATTTTTTCAATGATAGCTTTGCTTTATATACATGTATTAGAAATTTCTTTTTAATAAATTCTAATTTGATTTTTAAAAGTTTCACTTTTTTAGAAAATTAAATCCAAGAAAAAAATACTATTATTCATTTAAGTTTATAATTATTTATATAACCTAACAATTCCTTAATCCATACAAAATAAAAATTACACTTAATTTTTTCATGTTACCGTTTTAATATATCACATAACCATAAATGAAAAATGTAATGTATTTAATACAAATTGGTTAACTTATTACAAAGAGTTGAGATTAAATTTATCATTTAATCGGGTGAAGAAAAATCAAAGGTATTTCTCATTGAATTAGACCAGATCAATATTCCACACCAATTTTCCTAGCAGTTTAGGTAAGTATAAAGCAAAATAAAGATTTAATATCAAATGTGCAGATAAAGAAAGCCAACTTTGCCGATTCAACAAAATACAGTTTACTTTTACCTGAAGGCAAAAAAAGTTTCTGAACATGGCAATTCTTACATTTCATTTTATGCAAAAAAATAAGCATGATCGATTTAAATCTTTGGAAGTTAAGAAGAAAAAATATGGAACAGAAGGAAATACTGACATTCGAATCTCTTTTTATGCCGAAAAAAATAAAAAAAAAACAATTCTTATTTCTTTGTATTTCTCATTCTTGGTTAAGAAGAAAGAAGAAACAGCTCCAAAACAAAAGTAAAATCTATAATCTTCATTTTCAACAGTCCTCCGCGCTTTTCATCTTTTGGAACAGTTCTACTGACTTATGCAAAACAGAATCCATCTGTTTCACAATCTGCATAAATAAAAGGATAAAAGCGGCAAAAGTCCGGTTTGTGGAGAAAAAAAGGCAAGTAGAAATGAAAGAATCCATCGGATATGAAGAAAGATGGAACAGAAAAAAATTCGTAAATACATTTGATACGGGGTCTTCTAGAAGGCAAAATAGCATTAATTTCGTGGATTATATATTTTTTAGATTCAATTCATGTCGCAATATTTTAGTGAATTTTAAAATCCATGATTTTTTTATTACTATAACAGTAAATAAGAATAATTGCTCTAATGAAAAATATATTAATACTTTTGTTTTAAGAAAAATCTCTTCTTTTAGTTTAAAAATAAATACATTATTTTGCTATAAATTATTCATGAATTTAATCCTGCTAACACTGAAAAACAGAAACTTTCCGCTAGGATTGAACGTTTATTGTTTTATTTTACACTTTTAAATTCCCATGTACTTCAAAAAGATTTTGGTTTTTTTGCTAATAGTAAGCAAACTAAAGAGAATCATATATCCTTCTGTATATTCTATAATTATATAAACATAGTTATCTGGTAATTATTTTAACTGGAAACCTCATTATTAACTTACGAAAAAAATAATTAATTTTTATTTTGAAAGTATGTTTTAAATTTGCATGGTGTTAAAATCTGCATTTATAGCATAAATGGCATATATAACACTATTTTTCAACGTTTTGAAATTTTTCTTTCATAAGTTGAATTACTAAGTCCTCATTTTAGATTTTGCAAAAATAAATGTAAATATTTTTTTTTTATTTTTGATATTCTAAAATTGAGATATTAACGTAATGGGTTTTTCGGCAATGAAACAAAGAATACAGGAATGCGAACAAGGGATTTTGATTTAAAAATATATATAACTTTGTAATAAATAATTTGTGAATTTAATTATAATCTCATCAAAAATGGAAATTTTATACTTTTATTTTTTATTTATAATTTTAAATATCATATGCATTTTAAAAGATTGTTTCTTGTTTTACGTGATACAAAAATTACAACGCATCATACAAATTTTTTAATTACATAATTGAATAAAAATATTAATCTAATTATATATCTGTTAAACATTAATAAATTAATTTTGAAAGCATTCTTTAAAAATTTATGACATGATAATTACATTTTAGCCCATAATTAATCTAATAAAAAATAATTTTTCAATATTTTTTATATAAATTCAATCATATGACATTAATCTGATATGATAATACATTATCTTACAATATTTATCACCAATCAGACTACGTCAGAACCACCGTATCACAATTTTCAACAATAGCTAATACCGCACCTGAAACTTTTTCTTCTGGAAAAATATTAGACCAACTGTAAAAAATTGAATTTTGATAATTTCATAAAAATATGAATAATTTCTATTTGATAATTTTAAATTTATAGTTTCGTAAATTAATTTTAATAAATTGTTAACTGAATTAAAAAGAGTATAGGAATTTCATTTTCCCTTTAATTTTAATACATTTTGGTGACACAGTAAAAGATAAAATATGCACAGTATTTCTCTTTATAATTTCTCTAGGAAATATTAACAAAGCAAAGTATGATATTTTATTAAAATGTCTATATATATATATATATTATCATACAATTATATTCATCAATAACCTTCCTAAGTATTTTACTTCACGTCAAGTAAATTCATTATTATTAAAAACATAAAAGACATTAACATATCATTTAGATCTAATCTCTGGAACTAAACCTATGCACTTTAAAGGAATATCAATTAAACTTTATCACCACCTTATCTATATCTATATCTATTTATCTATCTATCTATATCTATATCTATCTATATATATATATATATATACATATATATATATATGTAAATTTTTTCATGAAGATTGATATAAATAGATTTCTCCTAATTCCTTTATATTATTTCAGAAGAGAATATGTAAATTATCTTTATTAATTTCTAGTTTTCTTTCCTAATCGACTTATTTTTAATTGTGTCTTTATGGTAAATTTCAAATAGTTGTATTTTGTTACTAAGTACAATTGAAACGCTACTAACTTATATTGTGTTTCTAGAATTCTATAATATCTACCATACTTTTCTATTCTTCATGCAAATTTTTGTCACAAATTTCATATATATCTTAATTTATCAACTTTATTAATTTATTTTAAGTATGCACACTTTACAAATACAAGTAAAATCATATTTTTCAATTTACTGTTTAATTAATTAATTTATTTTTATAAGTTTTCATTATTTTTAACATTACTGTTTTATGTTATTGTTTTAGTAAATTTTAAGACTTTTTATTTAAATCTGTCGTCAGCATACATAAATATCATGAATATAAATTTTCTTAAAAATGATGAACGTTTGCTTATAATTCTTAAGCACACCGTCAGGTAATGGTGAATGGTGACACATTTAAATTAGCTTTGTTAGCGATCGAAATGACAATTGGAGAAGACCCAGTTAAAGGGAAGTGACAAAACGCAGAATCATTTGTCCAACCCTCCGTTAAACCCTCTGCCGGGATTGAGATCACGTGGTAACTATTTGTTTGACTCTCAGACACTCTGTTGTTTGTCAGTCTTAAGCAACGCTTACTGGCGCGTGCCATGTTTACTTAATTTTTATTGGCTTAGCAGTTACTCTGATATAAATTGAATGGGTCTTTCTCTATACCGCATGAATTCTTTCTAGAAAAATTAACAAAATTCTTTGTGAGAAAATTAAATGTTTTTCCCTTCTTTTGTGATATTTATCATTATAGAGAATGTGTTTCAAAAATAATTTCTGTTAAAATAAAATTACATTTTTACTGATGCAAGAACCATTTAAATTTTTTTCAATATATATATATATATATATATATAGATAGATATAGATATATATATATATATATATATCTAATTTTTAAATTGAGGTAATACTATTTTGAAAAATCAATAGCTTCGTCAACCATGGCAGTCATTTCCTTGTAAATTGTCTACATTGACATAATCACATTCATACAGTATATTGAATATGACATATTAAATAATTCATTTAAAGAAGTTTGTTAGGCTATGAACTTCAAAAACTTAATTAGCTTGTTTAATATGATCACGTTTTCCATAGAGTTTTGCATTAAACTTTATCAAGCTTTTTTATTTTTGTTATTTTTTTTTTTGAAAAATTATCTGCTTTTTCTTTTTAGTCATATTCACATATTCTGCTGTTTCGGAAAGAAATACAAGTAATATATATATAAGTCATCATGACATTGGAATCTGAATATATTATATTGAAAAAATTAATCATAAAAATGGAAACACAGGTATGGCATAAATAAAATAATTGCAATTAAATTACTTATAAAATAGACTGCCATTTAATTATTTTAAATTACATTTCATATTTATTCAAGAACTCTGGAATTTTATATCAATAATTTTTTGTTGGTTATGGTAAATTGAAGTTAGATGCCATACTGAAAAGGGTTTGTCTTACGACAGACTTCATATTCGATAATCATAGGAAAAATTTAAGAATAACAACAACGGTCTTACTATATTTTGATAATTTTCGAATTCAATAAAAATATTTTTAGAAAACAAAAGTCAATTTATCATATATTGAGTTTCATTAATTAGCTTGGATATACATACATCTCTTTTTATATATATTTAAAATGTATTTCTCATTTGAAGTCATAGTAAGTAGATTTATAATTGTATTGCTATGTTAAAGATTTATAATTTTATTGCTATTTTATCGGTATGTTATACATACATACCTCTCTTTTTATATATATTTAAAATGTATGTAACATTTGTAGTCACAGTAAGTAAATTTATAATTTTATTGCTATGTTAAAAATATGATTTGATTGTTTGCAATGGGATTAATCAGATTCTTTACAAAATAAATGCCGATTGATTTAGAAATTTTAAAACGATTAGTAGTTAATTAGAATAACTAACAGCCACATCAGTAGTTCTTATACATGTTAGAAATAGTAACTACTGATTATATGTTAGAACTATAAATTGCAACAACCTTAAATACTTATTTATATTTAATTGAAAATTTTATTTAGTGACAGTTAATATCAACACACACACACACATACACATATGTATATAAAAGAATTTTCGAGAAAAAAATTCAAATGTAAAGAAATCATAAAAATGGTAATTTTAATAATTCATGAGATTAAAATAAAGAAAAATATTTCAAATCCATCTTGAAATGATAAAACGACAACTGACGTTTAATAATACATAAACAATCAAAAATATTATTAAAATTCTATAACTTTCTTATTTGACTTTAACATGGTGAAGATTTTAACTACAAAGATAGAGACATTAATATGTATTTCCCCATCTATTCTCGCGACATTAAAGCACACTTAATCTTTTAAGTCTACAAAAATACTTCCGTTTTTCCGTCTTTGGTCTTTTCAAATATGCAAATTGCTTCCATACTTCGGAAGTGGGGAAGTCGGGGGTTTCGGGTAGAGAAATTTCGCTTCCCCTAATCACGTTTAGGTATTTAGGTATGCAAAGTTATTCTTCTTTAAAATCGTTGGTCGTAAATCCACGGAAAAAGCTATTCTCGTTCTGTTTTCCATAGGACGTTTCTCGGGATAATGTGGAGCAGATTGTCTCCCGAAAAGAGACACGTTCCAAAAATGCAAATTCAACTGGAGGAAAGTCTCGTAAGAATTTTAACAGAAGCGGAGGCAAAATATGTGTGTTCGTGTAGTACTAAGTAGTGCGGTCGGGAAATTCTCTCCCTCGCAGAAAAGTTTTTTTTTTCCGTGTCTCTTCATCATCTCCGTGAGCGAAGTGTTCCGGAAAAATTCTACAATTCGGTGAAAGTTTTCGGCTTCATCAATATTCTACTTTGGCGATATATTTGAGTAGAACAAATTGCGTGAATATTGTCTTGTTTAAAGAAATACTTTGAAATTGATTTTTTAAATTAATAACAAAAGATGTTGAAAGTGTTTGTGTTTACAAAAATTACTTTATTTAGTTTGTTGGAAACAAATAAAACTACATTTTAACATCGATGTAGTCTATGTTGATTGCTATTTTGTTAAAATAACAATTAAAATTCAAACTTTAATTTGATAACATTTCTTTGTAATTTTTGTAACATTCATTATTTTGTTCTATTCTGGATATATAACATGCTTTAAAATATTATTAAATTTACTTAGTTTATTAATAATAAAGCAGATTGAAAGTATTTGTTTTTTGAAAAATTACCTAACTTAGTTTGTTGGAAATAAATAAACTTTAGCAACGAAAAAAATAGCAATGTAATTTAGCAACCATGAAATTCATATTGATTGTTATTTTATTAAAACAATAACTAAAATCCCTGCATCAGTATTATGATATTACTTTGAAATGTTTGTAACAGGCATTATTTTATAATATTCTGAATATGTAACGTGTTTAAAAATACCTTTAAGCTTACTTTGTATAAAAATAATATAGAGTTTTGAAAGTATTTTTTTTTCAAAAATTACCTTATTTGGCTTAATTGAAATAAATAAAACAATATTTTAGCAACAATAAAACCCATGTTGAATGTTATTTTATAAAAAGAGCAATTAAAACTCCATACGTCAATATCATAACATTAATTTGTGATTTTTGTAACATGCATTATGTTATTATATTCTGAACATGTAACGAGTTTAAAAAATAATTTGTAATTTACTTTGTTATTAATAATAAATCAGATTGAAAATATTTATTTTTTGAATAAATACTTAATTTGGTTCGTTAGAAATAAATAAAACTGTATTCTAGCAATGATAAAATTCATATTGATTGTTATTTTATTAAAAAGACATTTAAAATCTCATATGTCAATATGATAACATTACTTTGTAATTTTTGTAACATGCATTAATTTACTATATTCTGAACATGTAACGTGGTTAAAAATACTTTTAAATTTACTTTGTTAGATAATGATAAAACATAATGAAAATATTTGTGTTTAGAAAAATGGCTTAGTTTGATTTGTTATAAAGAAATACAACTATACTTTTAACGCTGAAGAAATCCAGGGTGTGGCTATTTTATTATTACAGAACATATGCAATAATATGATAAAATTATATTATCATTTTTCTAATACTTATTATTTGTTGTATTCTGTGAATGTAACGAGTTCTATTTTATAATTAAATATTCTTATTGATAGAAAATTAATGAAATCAAAACGAAAACTAATAATTTCCATATATTCAGCTAATTAATTGTAACATGCATTTGCATTTAAAGAATGATTTCATGAACTTCCATTAAAATAAAATGAAATGCATAATTTTTATAAATACGAGTTGTTTTATGTGTTACGAATGAAATTCTTGTAACGTGGTGTTTTTTATTAAAAAATAAAAATTTGATTTCAGAATTAGAAACACACTACATTTTTTTTTTTTACTGTAAATTTATTTTATGTTTAATTAAACATGTTAAGCAATGATACGAAGTATTTGTAAATGCATTTAGTTAAGTAATAAACAATTGAAATTGTATTATGTATTTATTACCCATGAAATGACTGTAAATTGATATTTTTATTAAATTAGCTAAAATTTCCCTACCTAATATGTAACTTTTATTTTTAAAATATTTATTTCATACTCTTATCTGATTTTGAAAATATGAAGTAAATGATAAGAATACTTAATTTTTATTAAAAAATGTATTTGTATTTTGAAATAATTTCTTTGAAATAATTTTAAGTATATAAATTTTAACTTCAGTAAAATTTCTGCAATCTGTTTTTTTTTTTTTTTTTTTTTTTTTAATTCAAAATTGCTGAAAACTTTCATTTAAACATGAAGACACATATTTGTTATTTTTATTATGTTTATTTTATGTTGAATCGTTTTCAAAATAAGATGTTAATACAATAACAGAAACAATTTTAAGTATATTTATTAATAATAAAGTGTATTTGAGTCTAGAAAACAACTCATTCAATTTCATTAAAAGAAATCTGAATATTTGCATTTTAGTTATCTGCAAATTCATGTAATTTCTCCTCTTTATTAAGTATATTTGTAATCCGATTTGAAAGATAAGATTTTTTATTTTGATATTTATTTTTATCAGGAATTATTTTCAAACATGTAGTAAAATATTTATGTACATTTAATAATTAATGAAATAAAAAGTATATGAAATATATTTAAATTACTCCCAAGTTATTAGAAACAAATGCATATGTGTTTTTAAAATGAACTCAAAAATTAAGTAATTTGTTATTTTTAATCTATGACATAAAATTTCCCACAGTATAATTTTTATTTACTTTTATTAAATTAATATTTTAATTGATTGATATTTTATTTATGTTGCATTTAAAATTAAAAGCAATATGTTTTATTATGCTTAGGTCTTTTTACATATTTAATATGTTTTTGTAATTATATGCATATAATTTTAAGTTAGAAAATGCAATTTTTTTACAAATACTTTCCCACTTTTATAAATAGATAAAACTTCACTTTAAATTACTTTTACATTAATATTTATTTAAATTTTTTTTTTGGTCTTAGAAAAATTATTTACATAATTTACATTGAAAATTTCTTTTCGGATTTAGATTGGTAATCTTTCAGATTGGTAAAACTTATATAACTAGAAATAAATGATTCGATATGCATTTATTTCTATTTATATAACCTAATTTCATAAAAATACATTTTTATATATTTTTACAGAAATTTTACATTCTAGTATTGTTAGAGTAATTTAATTTTATCAACCATTTAGCTTTTATTGTTACGTTCAATTTCACGTCACATTATCGATTCACATTTTAAGGAAAACATATAAATATTACTTACCTCCTCTTCTCTACTATTACAGTTGCTTCTGATTTTACAATACTTCATCTTTTAGAATTTTTTATTTTATATTTTAAAGCTACAAATGATAATATTAATTTAATAGTATGTATTAAATGATAAATCTTCATGATCTCAATGTCTCCACAAAATGCATTGGGTTTACTATTCTCATTCTAAATATCTCACATTTTCTGACATGGAGCATTGACAAACAATAATGTTTTTAATTAAAAAGAAAGGCATTTTTTTTTTCGATTTCATAATTTCAATTTTATAGTTTAAATTTTAGAGAAAAATATTACTAAATATCATATAAAATTCAAAGTTTGATAATATATTTAATAAAGTAATCATTCTTCAAAATTTCCTTAACAGCTTCTTTTTCCAAAATGTTTCTTCTTATTATTTTTGTAAGGATTTGCATCGTTTATATCTAGCCATAATATAATCATGATACATAATGATGAATTCATAATATTATTTCTAGGTTTTTAAAACTTCAAAAATTTAAAACAATTTATTACTAATTGATACGTAAAACTATTTAAAAATAAATATAATCATTTTATTTTTTATATTGAAATTAATTTTTTTAATATGCAAAAAAATTAAAAAGAAATATTTAATAATAGTATTTATAATGAATCTAAACGTAATGTTTGAGAATATAGCTTAATTAAATAAAGCAGAAACAACGAAATTTTAATGAATTTAAATTTATAATAAATTTATTACAGTGCACTAGTTATGAAATATTGCCATTCTTTGGGAGTATAATTTATAGAGAAATATATATAAAATACTTTAGCAATACATAAAATTTTAAAGTATATGTCGTTTGAGAAGAAAATTTTGTTTCTTTTTTGAGAAGAAAAGAAGGCGAATCATTCAGTTACTGGCTCATCTAAATATTTATAGAGTGTGAATTTATTATCGCATTTTTTAAAGAGAAAATAAATCAATTTTGGATTAAAAAAATTGTAAATCGAACCATGAATTGCAATATATGTATACTTGTCAACTCATACATTTTATAAAGTGAATTTAAAATACCTTTATCATATTTAGGGAAAATAAATTGTTAAAGAAAATTTACATGTGCAGGTAAAGCAAATATTTCACATGCTTCTTCAGTTTATGTAAAATGAATATTTACTAAAATTGAAGACTGATGTCATGCCAAAAGCGTTGTCTGTTTGTTAGACGAGTAGAATTTTAAATTCGCAATGATGATGATGTTCACTGATGCGTAGATTTAGGAACCAGACAAATTGTTTCATTAGTAGGTTAATGTAACACTTTATTCCTAAAATACCCGTTACTTGTAATGCGTATCACCTTGTTCTCAATGAAGATATATGTGCGACGAACTTTTGCCAAGTTCCCGTCGCAGCAGCAGTTCGCCCAGAGGCTCAGAGTATCCAAATGTGGATCATTAGGGGAGAAGATGAGGCAGGCTAGAGGGTGGGATGGTCCGAAAGCCTATAATTAAACTTTACGACGCAGTAAACAGATTATCTAACAATTACTTACCTTCCTCTTCCTTACCGCCTCGCGAATGTCGTGATGGAACACTCAATTTCTGACTTTGGCATCCACTATTATTCAAGTGACTGATTAAGCTTCAATGAAAGTGATAGACTGCATATAACTCAGTCTTCAGTTTGATTAACATGTGTTGCAATCCCTGAAGGGCTTAACTTCAGTTTGGTTCTTATAGGCGCTTAAATCATTCCTCCAGAAGTCCCTGGCAGAATAATTAATCTCAAATGATTGGCTAATAAAGTTATGTGAGGCGTTCCTTATTTTTTGATGGATTGCAAATAATGTTGCAACTGTTGTACTATGTGAAAACGCAAGTATATAAATAGTTCTATTATTTCATTATGAATGAATTTAAAGGAAGATAGGAAAAATAATGATATGTAGTTAAATATTTATTCATGAATTTTATAAGATTTATTCATGACAGTAAGCATAATATAAATATAAATGGATATTTTGTGTGATACTTGCAAATTTTTTATCTGCAATATAAAGTATTAGATCTGAAATATTAGTAGCTCTTTCATCTTTATTTCAATAATTCGTATACAAATTTTAATATTTTTGAAAATTTGATACTAATTTAAACAAAAGGTGATGCACTAGCTTTCTTTTAGGGTAAAAAATTGAATAATTATTGAATGAGCACTCAATTAAATGTAAATTCACATTCCCCAAAGTGTTAAAGTAGTTCAATTTTATAGTAATATTTATATGTGAGAGTCGTTTGAATGTTTTAAAATCAAAATTCTCTTTTTCTAGCTGTTGGTATTAGGTGATTAGTCCGGAACCTGTTACTCATTTGTCATTACCTGGAGCGCGCATGTGAACCAAGTCATGGAGGCGATTAGTGATACCACGTCAAAACCATTAGAATAGACAACATTCCTTCATCATCACAACAGAAAGAACAAAGAAACATACGAATAGGAATGAATACTATGCCTGAACTCAGAATAGAGTCTGAAACAGCTTAAGTGTCAATAAAGCTAACACGTCAGTCATCGGCTGGAAAAAAAAAAAAAAAAAAACATCGGAAGGAATATATTTGCCTTTTGAATATTTTCATTAACCTTGTGCGATTCAGCTTAGCAATATTTTCTTACAATATCATACTAAGTGATCTGATATCCCTCAAATAATTTTATTTTTAAGAAATAATATATCGACTAAAAATTTAGCATATATGTATACATTTATTAAAAATGTTAAAAGATTATTCAGAAGGAATAAAATATCCAAAACAAGTGTGTGTAAACTATAGAAAAGTGAAAGAACCAAATAAAGTTTCAATATTTGTAGCCCTTATGAAATTAATTAAAAATAAATAAGCAAATCCTACGAGATTTTAAATAAAACTGATCAACCATAACAATGTAAAATATAGTATTGTGATTGCTGAATTTTTATAAAGCAAACAAGAAATAATTAACATTAAGGAATGCAAAAGTTTATATTATTAGAAAAAAAATTATAAATTCAGTAATTTATGCTGTACCTTAATTTTAAGGAAATATTTTATAACATAGATCGAATATCAAAATATATTTTATTTTCGTGCCTATAGTTTTTTCTTAAATTTATTAAATCAAGCAAACATTTGAGATTGTAGAGTTTTAAAAATGTACTATTTTAAAAATATAGTTTTCTCTAATCCAACTAAACACACTTTTTTTCAACTTTTCTCATAATATTAACGTATTTACATTTCAGAATATCTTTCGCCTTGAGAAATTCTTTTTTCATTCTCTTAAACACTGAATAAAGCAATCAACTTTAATCCAAAACTATCCAATTATAGCTCAAAACAATTGAGTTCAGTTTTAGAAGTTAATGTTGTTATGTTGAGAATTAGTAATGCTTAGAGCGCATTTTTAAATTTTCTTCCAATCAAAATTCGATAAAATGGATTTAGTACTTTAGCTAGAACTTAATATATATATAATAGCTCGAAATTTACTTTCAAACTCTATCTTATTAAAATCTAATCATATTTTTGTTAAATTTTATTTACAATATTATTTATCAATATGAAAAAAAAATTATTAACTTTCAAAATAAATTATGTAAAAGTTAAAATGTATTTAAAAATAAATGTTTTAGATTTGTATTAAATATTTGAATTTAAATTTTTAAAAGTAATATATTTTAATAAATGCTTGGATTTATGATTATATATACAGATATTTTTTATTATGATAAATATTTTGTTTGTAAAAATGTTAGAGATCAATACTTTACAGTAAGATTCCCGAAATTTATCTTAACACGAAAGTTTTTAATAAATTACATTTTTGTATTAAAAAAATTGTTGCTCTTTCGATGAATATTAAGATTATTTCTTAATAAGAGATTTTTATATAATGTTTACAGCGGCTCTCCTTATATGTTCATGAATTTAAAGTTAATACGTTTTTAAATTACTTCTATAAATTAAATTTAATAAAATGTTTGGAAGTAGGTTTTTATAAGATTAATATGCAATAAATAATGGTCATTGCAGGTAGTATATATATATATATATCTATTATATATCTATTATATATATATATATATATATATATATATATATATATATATATATATATATATATATATATATATATATATATATATATATATATATATATGGTGTATTTATATATGTGTGTGTGTGCATTATTTATTATTCGTTATTTAAATAATGTAAACTTACCTATAATGTTTAAACTGTATTAAGAATATGATAGCACATTTTTAAACTTACATTTTAAAGTATGCAAGTATTATATAATAAATTACTCTGAATGAGTACAACCACTCGTCTAATTTTTTAGGTTCATTTTTTAAGAATCGTAGATTACATTTTTGAATATATAAAGAAATCTAGAATTTGATTAGTACATCTCTTTTTAATATGATATATTTAAAAATAAACGTATTGATAATATTTTAATTCTTTCCAAATATTTCAAAATGTATCACAAGTTGTAAAATAATTTGCAAATACAAACATTTGCATTGATAACTGTGATTTGTTTTAAAATATATTTGGCATTATTAATATATTTGGATTTAAATATAAGACTCATGTAAGAAATATTAGATTTTTCAGAAAACTTTTGAAATTATTAATATAACGGATAGGGATATTTAATACCCCACGATTACAAGCAGAAATTATGTAGGAAGATATAGAAAATTTGTTAGTTATAAAATTTATATTAAGAGATAATAACGAAGGTTGGAAGATCTAGCTTCTAAAATTAAAATTATGTGTAATTACTGACATATTCTGATTAAAAATATGTTTCATGTATAACAGCTTCTCAAAGATTTATTCTTTAAAGTCTATCTTTAATTTTTTGTTAACCTCATTCTAAATATAATTTATTAGTTATATATATATATATATATATATATATATATATATATATATATATATATATATATATATATATATATATATATATATATATATATATATATATATATATTCATGTTTTTAAAAATACATTAAAATTTTTTACATTCATAAATGATATACATGAAAAATATATATGTTTTTTTTCTATAGAATATTTAAATATATTATCTTTAGATTTAGCGAACTTATCCTGACATCGTTGTACAAATATTCAGAAATTTACATTCAAACATCATTCACATGAATATTGCATGGAATTGTGTTTTGCAACAACCAAATTTCCTCTTATTGAAATGAAAATATTTTTCAAAACTTGTGATGATTAAATAATAACATTGATTAACTTTATAATCAATAGGAGGAAACCCATACCAATACTAATGCCTTAATAATCTATATGTCTTAAGTATAACTGAAAATTAAAAGAAATTACATTTTAAATTAACTTAAAGTTTAAAATTTTCAATAAGACATATTAAATTGCTTTAATGCAAATTAACTTTCGTAAACTATAGAAATGACTCTTAATACTGAATAAGAAGGTTATAATAAATACATGTAGGCAAAGTTAAAGATCTTCATTTAATTATGAAGTATATATAATTAATAAACACCTAAGTCATCTGGAAAGCTCTCTGTGTGTATAATTTCTTATTTTATTTAATTCTCCTAAATGCATCGAAACTATTTAATAGATGTACAGATCTTCTAGCTATTTAATAATATTATTTTAACAATTTTAATCTGCAAATTTTAGGGGAAGCATCATATTTAAAATATTTTATATGCAATACTTGATGATGTCTTTCCAAATATTTACTATAAAATGAATAAAGAAGAATTAAATTTATCATTAAAATTTTATATTCCACATTAAAGCCATCTATGATCTCAAGCATTTAATTCAATTCAATGCATATAAATAGCAAGATTTAAATTTATATTGTTACGACCCGATATTTTATGTCTATTCTCATTATTTTATGAACCATTTGTTTATTCTTGCTGTAAACAAGTTCATTATTGATCAAAACAATAGATATAATTCAGTATTTTGTTTTTAAAAATCCTTTCTTAACATAAACCTTTCTCAGAAAGTCATAAATATTTAATGCAAGCAACGAAATTGTGCTTTAAATAGGATATTTTGATTAGTGATGTAATAAAAATGCTATAAAAGGAGAATTTACTTGTTTTAATCTAAATTTACAGAACAATAAAGAAAATATAAATTTTGAATTTGTTCCACGAAATTATGGAAAAATTAATTTATTTCCTTTACGTTGATTTTACATTTTGTCATTTAGAATATAAATTACAATTAGAATATACATTGATAGGCAATTTTACATCGACTCAGTATTCAATTTAAATGTATTACAACATTCGGTTGGAAAATATTTGTTCCTATTTTATGATAATGAATGTTTACTTCACAACTGTCAATTTACTTGAATTATTTACTAAGTTATTAATTTTTCTTTATTAATTTTCAGCCTATCATTTAATATTTTAGTTTGATACAATACTGTATATTTTAAAAAAAATATTGTAACGAACATTATGTAATTGGAATATTTAATAATTGAATATGTGTTTATATAAAAAAATGTTGCTCATATCGCCATATATATTTTTTTTTTTTTTTTTTTGTATTTAGAAAGAAATATATTTGTTTATGCTGTCACGATGTAATACAATGAAGAGGCAAATGGATAAGGAACACAGGTTTATTAAGCGTAATTTGTAATAGAAAAACAACAGACTAATAGGAAATGAACTTTTATAGTCAATTGGAACATTCTAGAAATACCTTCTGGAAAGAAAGTTCCGGAAACTTCCAGAACATGAAAAGAATCAAACAATAATTTAACAAATTTTTTGGTGCAACCTGCACCTTAAATAGTTTACTTGAATCGCCTGGGCTAGAAACGACGACCTTTCGATTCCGAGCGTAAGACTCTATCTGTGAGACACTAAAGCTGAAATACCCAGCAGCATTACTCCCTCCTTAATAACAAAAGCGCCTCGCTGTTCTAGACCTTGTCACAGGAACAGAGTCTTATTGTGGAACGAGACTAGGAGATGAAGTCTGAGTGGTTTCTTCGTTTTTTGCTTCATCAACAGTGGAGTCCTAAGCATCAAGATCATGCTAAGGCTTCATACGTAGGGCATGGACTACGTCTTTAGATTTGCGTCTCTTTGAAAATGGGTCAAAATTCTCAATTTTGAATGTCACATGACATAACTGACGTAACACTTTATATGGCCCAAAGTATCGTTTTAACAACTTTTCTGACAGTTCGACCTTTCTAACAAGAATAAAATCCAAACAAGATCCCCAGGTTTGTAATGTACCATTCAATGTCGAGAATCATAACTGTCTTTATCTTCTGTTGCATTTGTAATGTATGCATATGAAACAACTGATCAGCTTTTGTTGCAAGATGGCCCTTATAATCATTATCTGTGTCATCGGTCTGGAAGGGTAACATGATATCCAGCGTTCTCTCCTCTTCATATCATTGGAGCAGGAGAAATGGTGAAAAGCCAGTTATCTGTTGCGTAGAAGTCTTATACGCAAAGGTAACAAATGACAGTACTTCAACCCAGTTTTTCTGTTCGACATTGACATAGATGCAAAGAATCTCCACTAGAATCTTAATAAAACACTCGGAAAGTCCATTTGTCTGAAGATGGTACGACGTAGCCATCCGATGTGTTATATACCACAATTTTATAATTTCAGACACTACTTTACTCTGAAAAACTTGTCCTCGGTCACTAATGTTAACTCTTGATGCTCCTTGTTTCAAAATTACTTCTTCTAGCATGAGTCTGGCTACCTTGGTTTCTTCTGCATTCGGTACGGCTCTTGTAATGAAAACGAAAATTAAATAGTCTGTGCAAACGATAATCCACTTGTTCCCTCGGTTAGCTCTTGGGAATCGTCATATCAAATCTATTTCTTTTCGCTAAGAAAGTGTTTTGGCTTGGGGTATAAATATCAGATGCTCCGCTGGCTTCTGCGGAATAGATTTTCTTCGTTGGCATTCTCGGCAGTGAGAAACATACCTTTTCACACTTCTGTATAGTCCTGGCCAATAGAACCTTTTTCGAATTCGGTCATACGCCTTTAGGAATCCAAGATGTCTAGCAGTCGGAGCGTCATGGAAGTGCTCAAGAATTTCTCGACGCAGATGTTTTGGGATGACTGGCAATCATTTCTTCCCTACAGGATCATAATTTCTCTTACACAGAATACCGTATAGTAATTGGTATCGGTATTCTTCTAAACTCTTTGCAGAATCCTTCCGGTAATACAATATGTGTGTAAGATTGGCATCACGAAGTTGTTCCGAGGCATGGTAAAAGAGAGAAATAGCGGCAACACCTTTTTTCAGTGGTGGCATGTCATTTCGCAATGGATTTTGTGAGAGGCTGAGAGGCTATGGGCACCTTTTTGTTTTCATCCACTTTTATATACCACCGTAATGTCGTATTCTTGGAGTTGAAGGCCCATCTTGCAAGTCTTCCAGACAGGTATTTAAGACCCTAAAGCCAACATAGTGAATACTTTTCCGAATAGGTAAGGTCGAAATTTGTTAATGGCCAACACAGCTGCAAGACATTCCATCTCGAAAAAGATCGTATGCATTGTCATCGTCACCACAGGAAGCAAATATCTCCTGCTAGCTATAAAGAAACTTTCTGCCGGGTACAATAACGTGTGCCCATCAGAATCAAGCAGAAGTATGGATTGCTAATGGAAGGTCTGAAGCATGGATCATCCCTCGGAAAACATGTATAGTTTCACGTGTACTATATGTACTGTCATCATTCACTATGTTGGCTTATAATATTTGTGATTATGTTTCATGTTTTATTGAATCTACAAATCAATTTATAAAAATAAATCCTTACATAAGATGTATTATACTTTTTAAAGATGCCTCCTTATAAGATGAAATTAGAATAAGATATAATATGGAATTAAAAGCAACTAATTTCATACATTTAAAATTATTCTGCCTAGTAAAATTTTCTTGTGGATATAGTTAAATGGCAAAACCATTTAAAAATAATGACTTCCGTGGGAATATTATTTTGTTTCGATTAAAAAATATCTGCCGTTTAAATGGCGATTCCTAACTTAGTGATGTTATTAGAAAAACATTTAAAAATTAGTACACACTAAACTAAAATTATTCTTCAGTTCTGAAATAAAATTATGCATTATGTAAGTATACTTTTCCAATATTTAATTATGTCTTAGGATGTGAAAGATACGTGATATGGATAATTGTATGCATATTGACAATTTATTTGATAAATATATTGCTTGTCTGATGTAATTTTACTTCCTTTAAAATTTCAGGCAATAAACATTGTTTTGCAATAATTTGCATTTTAAAAGGAGATTTTTGAATGTTTCTTTTTATTTGTAAATATTTTGACTGTGACTGATCCATATTTCTTTTTGTTAATAATTGGTATAAATTTAAGTAAAACCGTTCTAAATAAATTTCAAATTCATAAATATTTACTGCCCATTTTTTTTCCAGATCTCATAGACTTTCCTAAATAAAATAGCACATATGCACAATAATAAATACATAAACTTGTTTACTGTAAATTTACATTATGAGGAATATTTGATTTTAAAGGAAAAAAATCAAATTTATGCATTTAATGCATGATCTAAATTTATTTTGATTTTTGAAATATTTCCATAAATTAATATCTATAAATTTGATTAAAATTATTAATTTAAATAGATAAAAAAATTGACTTATATTGACGTATGTTACACAATATTCAAACCAGGCTCCATTTATTTGGAAACCAAAGCTTCTCCGTGGATCATGCAATGTGCCCAGATGCACTGTGGCGATTTTTGTTTCACATGTGCATGAATACTTTGGAATCTTCCGGAGAACGAGTGCCATCGGTGCATATTCCGAAGCAAATTTTTCCATTCAATATTTGATCGTTCATAAAATCATTTAAGATAGCAACAAGTGTGAGTGCTGTTGTTTGAGTTATATTGGTTTGCAGAAAAGTAATTCTTTTACTACTGACTAATCATCACAAAATCTAACATAAGCAATAAAATGAGCATCTTTACTACTATCTGCTGCCTCATCGAATTGTATTGAAAATTTGTCACGCAACTTCGACAAAAGCTGACACTCTACATCTTCAGCTCTATCAGCGATTCGACGGGCAACAGTATCATTTAATAGAGGTGCAGACTGCAAGTGTTTTGTAAAATTATCTCCAAACATAATTTCCTCAGTCTCAATTGCGACTGGCAAAATAATCTCTTTAGAAATGGTGTGAGGCTTTCTATATCAGGCTACTTTATATGGAACTTTGTTAAATAAGCAATTAAAGCTTTTTCCTTCACAGACGAAGTTTTTTTTTTTTTTTTTTTTTTTTTTTTGTAAATGATTTTTGCTTTTCATATGATATTAAATTTAATTCGAAGAATTCTCTGGGTTTGTTTCGTACACACTATGAAGCCTTTCCAAATGTCGTCTAAGTTTATTAGGTTTCATGCTGTCTGCCGCCAACATTTTTCAGCAAATAATACACAGGGTCTTTTCTTCTTCATTTAATTCAGTACTAGTGAACACAGCCAGTCCCAAATACGTACTGAACTGCATTGGCTTTTCAAAACAAGAATTTTTATACAGCCCTGGAGCTATTCTTAATTCTTTGAAGGTGAAGGATGTCATGGGCCTGGTCTGATTCAAACCAGGGGATAAGAAAGAAGAAGAAGACTAGTGAACCCAAAATTTAAATATTCTTGAGAATATTTTCTTGATTTTATTTTCGGAATCACGCTTGTATGTGTACTTGTTGATGCTTGTTTATCGTCTAATGCTCGCTTATACCGGCTTAAAAATTTATCCATGATTCTGCATAAGTCTGCTGCTGTGAATGTTTAATACGGTGAATTGCAATTACACGAAAATATACACATTCAGAATAGATTCGATAGAAGGATCGACTCGAATGAGATTGCCTGGAATTGAAGTTGAAGTCATAGAACTTTCTCTTTCTCCCTATGAGAAAACATTTGTTCACATCTGCGCACGCTCCTAATTTAACTTTTAAGCTGACAAGACAAATTCCAGACAAATTAAAACTTCTCACGAAACCGTGGGAATGCCAGACATTGCGGGACGCAAGAGCAATAAATATGCATAGAATTCTTATTTTTTCAATGCTGAGGATCGGTGTTGCAAAATGTCAATAAATTTCCATATTCTTGGTAATTAGTAAAGTTTAAAATTAAGGTTGTAGTGTAGGTTAACGCCAAAATACTCAAAATATATTATTATTGTATTTATTTTATTGTATGCGGTGGGGAGGGGGGCGATGAAAATTATAAGTGAAAATTGGGCTGTGAATACTAAAAGGTTGAGAAACACTGAATTACCTCATTTGAACCCTTTAAAATTGATTATAAATGGTTTGGAACTGATAGACCATTTATAATATTTAATCACGTATATCCTCAATAATCATATTTATCATGTTATTCTACATTGTTACATGGGTTTAATATGTTTAGTGAAATTAAAACGTTTCATATATTTAAATTATAATAATTACAGAAAAATTAATTTAAAAAAAATTATCTGATATAAAACATGACTGATATTCTTTATGACATAGAAGATAACTCATAGAGATTTTATGTAGTATATTTGATAAGGGGACTATAAATTCAAGAATCACACAAATATTTGAATTTATTAATCATAACAAATTAATGTGTTTAGTAAAATAATTTCCTCAAAATTAACATTCATATGACTAAAAGCGAAAAATTGAACTAAAACTACAGAGTATGAATATTATTAGTTTAAATTTGCTGCTCTGAAGATTATATATTTACTGAGTGAATTCGAAAATATATTCTTTGCATCATACTGAAATCCATTTGATTCAAATATATTATATTGATCATATTTCCAATACGTTTTATTATTTTGAAAAAAATTCGTTTTTCTTTCAATTAATTTCACTTAAATGTTATTGAAATATATATGACTGAAGTAAAATAAGCTATATATTGTTTTCTCTCACATATTTTTATAAAAAAAAGCCATGTAATGGGAAAAAAGGGTATGACATAAGCACAATAGAAAAAATAATAATTATTCTTTACATATACACATTTAAAATTTGAAAAGATATTGTTCTTTCATATAATTTACAACTGCTTGTGCTTTAATATTTTCACCGAACTTCATACGACAGTAGAATACTTCATACATTTACAAAAACTCTTAAGCCATTGTGTCTCAACTCAGATTCTTAAATATATGGGTATGGAATAAGCGAGTGTATTTTTAATCATCGATTTTTCTAAAATGCATTTTTAACTTTTCAAAGAATTTTATCATTTTTTAATTTAATGTTATACACGGTAATCTTGTTGGGAAATCCACTTTTTCATTACCAAAGCTCAGAGATGTTTCTTCCCTACACAAGAGAACATCCATCATACTCCGCAATGACTGCTGTGGCACATATAATAGGTCTTGGTCGCAATGTCTTCCTTGTGAAAGGACTCATTTTTGTTTAGTAGATCAACTATAGGTGTGCTTTGCTTCGTGACCACTTCAAAATTACAAATATTCTTAGGTCTCCAGGGCTACGATAAAGTTCATATCGGGTGATTCACTGCATAATATAAAATAAATTTCGCTCCATTCAATACCTAACAGTAAAATGTATCTTTGGGGATGTATTAGAAAAATTCAAATTGAAATGATCAATTGAAATAATCTCAGAAATAATAACATTGTTTAATTTTTAATCTAAAAAAATGATGAATCCAATAAAAACATTTGTAATAGTAAGAACAATTCAGAAATAATGTAAATAAGAATACTGAAATAAAACAATCACGTAAATAATACACTAAAATTACCACCCTAAATGTATTGTGAACATTTTTCAATTACATTCTGAAGGATAACTTGACACATAAATGCCAAACATAGCTTATTAATCAGCCTACACTGTTTTAACTTATTGTACACTTAACACGTGTCCTTTATAAAATGGTAAAAAAAAAGAGAGTATAAATAAATTGAATATATTATTAATAAAATTAATCAAAAAAACTTTATAAAATTTATATATTTTAATGACATAAACTGTTTCTACATTCATTATATATTTTAGAAAATGCTAAATGTTATTAAATTTATGTTTGAATTATTTCCTTTTTTAAAATGTATAAAATATTTCCTCTTTTGTTGCATATTTTTTTTCAAGAATTGGTAGACGTAAACATTGTAGAATTCATATTTATTATGAAATCCATATTTTAATAACGTGTAAAAATAATCATACCAGGTTATTTTAGCACTCTTTTTATCACATAATTAGTGATTAAATAAACTGATTTTCACATAGTTCATTATCGAACTTAATTTACAAAGTTAAAATTATTATTAAATGCATTATAAATATCGTATGTTTTAGGCTATGTATTAATGATTTATACTTTCTACAAAAATGAAATAAAAATATTAAAAATTAAAGCATACCATACACTGAATATTGAGAAACCAATCATTCTTTCAGATTTGAAATTTCTTTATTTTTATTTAAAGTATTATTTATATTAATTACACTATTTTATTCTCTTGTGGACATAGCAATTCCCCCCCCCTACTTTAAAATTCAACGATAATGGAATCATGTTTAATTAATTTTTTTTTTTTTTTTTTTTTTTTTTAAAATTATTTTGTGTTTTTAGTCTGATTTATTTTACATTCCTAGATTACGTACATCATTATCATGAAACATGAAATAAATAATATAATTATTTTTAAAATAGAAAGAAATTCAATCTTTTATAGGAATGCGTTAATTAAATCTTCATGATCATATCCATGGAGATTGATTAAATGTTGTGAACTTATAACATTAGATGCACATGCAAATTGATTTTCCATGTAAATATGACCTGAATTATTGCAATTTTAAATTTCGATAGATGCTGAAAGTAGTAATCTAAAGATAAAAAGATAAAAATATTATTAAACAAAACTAAATTTCTCATAAAATTCATATTATTTTGTTAATGAGAAAAGGCTCTGTAATTATATATAAAAGAAAATAGTTTTGAGTGAGATAATAAAATTCATTGCATGTAGTTGTCCTATTTAGACATCAAAATTTTATTTGAAAGCTTAATCTAGGGATAAAAGAACATTAAAATAGGTTTAAAATCATTTAACTTTATTTTAAAACATACTAATGATATTTTAAGCAACTTTTATGAAATTACATAACATTTTAAGAACAAAGTATAACGTATTTCAAATATTGCATTTAAATTTCCATTAAATTGTATTTTTGCTTACATTAAATATTTGAAACCATTATATAATCATTAGTCATCTAAAATCTACTATATATTACAATCTATATATAAATATTGATAAAATTTACCATATACTATTTTTATTATTTTTCTTATACGCTTAGCAATACATCCAGTAAAAAATCAGCTTAAATCGAATTACTAAAATATTTACAGATTTTTAATAAAATGAATCAAATGCCAAATGAAAAATTATAAAGTGAAAATCAGAAATATAGTAAGCAGATGGAACATATTTTACAATTTTTGCGCGTTTAAGATTTGATTTTAACCACTATGCATTTAATGGTGTTTTTTGTCAACATTTGATTTAATATTACAATTTGGCTTGACATATGTAAATTCATTTTTAGAATCGCTTCTGGGTACAGTGACCTTATTAAAACTTTAATTAAATAATATATATATATATATATATATATATATATATATATATATATATATATATATATATATATATATATATATATATATATATATATATATATATATATATAAGTTGCATATAATCTATTATAAAAAAGTTATAAATTAGTTTCTAGTTTTTTAAGCATAAAAATTCCTGCTATGATTTTTCATTCCCATTTCAATTTCCTGTTTAGATTAATAGATTAGTATTGTGTAGATGCAGCAGTATTCTATATTTCACCCAACTTATGTATCACTTTCCAAAATAAATAGAGTTAGGAAACCCATGAAATAAGAGTTCAAAAATAATAGAGGCACACAGTAACGGTAATAAATCTGGCCCGGAATCCGTTAACATCCCGCAGAATCATAAAAATCCGTAAGTTATGGGTTCTCAGTTGCACAGATCCATGGGCCGAAGACCCTTTTTTCGTCTAAACCACCGGGTCGATCCATTTTCTACGAAGTTTGCACTGAAAACGTAGAAAAGATCCAGAGGTTGTACTTTTGTATTGCTTTGAATTAGATCTACCCTCCAACTACACTTCTCTTAGCAAATAAATAAAAAATGATGCATTTCTTGTCATTTTTGGGCCGAAGAAGATCTAGTTACTGAATAAGTGCTTGCATAAAAGAAGAAGAAGAAAAAAACAGAAATATGTTCTTTATAACTGGTTTTTATTTCTTTTCAATAAATTCAGAAATAAAGTCAGAGGATCTGCTTTCTTTTTGAGATGAATTTTCAACGATATGTAAAGAAACTGCATGGGGTCACAAAACATGGCAGTTTTCAAATAATTTCGAACCAGAATTATTTTAAAAACATGAATTTCGTTGGAAAATTTATATTATCTAATGCTTTGAAATAATATAAATAACTGAAATATACTTCTTTCTAAGAATTCTTTTTAAGAATTCACAAATTTCGATATATGGCACAATTACATATTAAATTATGACTTATAATTCAAAATTTTATGAGGTATTACTTGAGTTACTTTCAAAATTATATGAGTTTATATGAACTATTTAATTTTGATAAAGTTAATTATTATATCTTAAAAAAACTTAGAAATGTTAAATTAAACTTAAACTTCCCTTTAAAAGCATTTTGAAATATACGTACGGCATTTAAATTTTAAAGTTTATGATATGCTTTTTCTTTTGAATTTCATCAATTACGTTATTACTTGTAAAGGTTGACAAATTTCTTTTAGTGTTGCAAGAAAACACGACATTAACTAAATTGTTGGCATTAACTAAATTTCGATCTCATTGGTGTAATCGTCATGTATGCCTTTATTACCATGTTCAAATAATAAGTACTAAATATACTGAATATATGACAGTAACAATGATCAAGGGTAAAATCAATGCTGTTCATCTTCACACAGGCATAATTTTATGTTTTATTTATTGAATTAGGAAATTTATGAATCCAAAAAGTGAATTTACAAATTTTAAAACGTACACATTAATTGAAACAATTTTTATTTCATTTCAGTATTTAAAATTAAAATGTAAATATAATATAAATTTGATAGAGAATTCTAGGTTATTTGTTAGTATATAATTTAAGTATAAAAGCTGAATTTAAATAGTTTTAATTTCCTGTTCAGTCATGTTCTTGAAAATTGTTGCCTCGTATTAATTCAAATTTTTACTAAGTATTCAAACAGTAATGTGATTTTCAAGAATATTTATACAATTACATTTTAAATTGACGAACTCTCAAAAAATATCACTTATGTTCGATAAAGATTTATAATGTGACTTCAATTCCGCTTCCAAATGTATGGAGAGATATTGCATTTCAGAAATTGTACTTCTAATAGACGATGAACAAATATCTGAAATGTTTTGTCGAAGATTCTTTGTTTCTATATTTGTAAAAAAACTTTCATGTCAAGAGTAAAGGGAAAGTAAATAAAAAGCATTCCTGTGCCAGAAAGATCAATTAAGTAGAAGCAATTATTTATCAAATAAAAAACTCTCCCCATTCACCATTATACGACATAAATTTATAATTTATATGATTTGTTAAAATTCACACAATATAACTGTTTTTATATGGTATTAGCTTCATGTCTTAAATGTAAATAATTCTAACGAATTTTCCAGCATTCTAACTTAACTCTACTATTTAGTATAGGTCACATATATTTCTTAAAAAAGTCAATAATAGAAGATAATTTATAACATTTGTATCAAATATATTAAAGCTAGCTTTTTTGTCTTTAAAGGAAAAATCCATAACTTTCGACGATACATTTTACCCCTTGTGATATCAATAAGTCTTACAAACAAATAAATTATCAATTCAAATGTAAAAATTTATCTTCGTACCAATTCAAATGTTTAAATTTATTAAATCATTGAAAAAATAGTTTTCTGGAGTATGCTTCATAGGAGTGAAAATTGTTAAAAGAATTTGTTCTAAATTATTACATATATTTACCGTGATAATTTGAATAAATAATCATAAGAATAAATATATAATTATAATATAATATATTATTTCCAGCATTTCATGCTTCTATTTGAACTCTAAAGGTTCGATTTTCAAAGATATTTTGTAATTTATTAACACTACATTACTTTACAAATAAGAATTTATAATTTATTTTTAAAATATCCAAACATCAAAAATTGGTTGGCAAATAGCCTAAATTTTAAATAGCTATTTGAGGTATATGAAATTGAGATGCAGTTTAATGTCTGGAAGGACTTATCATGGTATTTTAGTGGTTAGGGCACCTTCCTTCTATCTGGAAGTGCTGAGCTTGATTCTCAATGTTCACCGATAATACATATGAAATAAGTGCTTGTTAAATTTGCAAAATCAGAAGTCCTGTGGTCGGTTGTTGAGCGTGTATCATGGGTGTGATGGTCTAGAGAAATTCCCCTCTCCTGATCAAAGTGAATATTGAGGAGTGGCACTTATGGTGCTGCCATCTGACGGAGTAGTTTCAGAGAAAAGACAAACTTTCACCTTCATGGTTCTCTGGTTAAACGAAAGACTCACCCTTTTCACTTAATTTGGCATAGCTTTCGGCTAGGGAGCTTAGCTTGCCAAAGTATAATAAATCAGTAACTAAAAATTATTCAGTTATCGCGAGGAAGAAAATGTGAGATGAGCATATGGAAAAATTAATTGCAGTATCCCATAATCAGTACCTAATGTTGGATAGGCTGAACCTCAAAATTCCATTCTGATGATTGAGATCATAACACTTGGTCACAATGAACTCAAAATTTGTAAGGTTTTAATTTTGGCATGCAATAATTTTCACTATAAAGCTCCTTCTCTTTTTATTTATTTACAGTAAGATAAAATACTTTAATATAAATTTAAACAAACAATAAATTTTACATTTGCATAAAAACATATGATGAAGCTATAAATTTATAGCATGTCCTTCTAATTTTTAAAATATTTCAAACTTAATTTTGCTTTCTCTAAATTAAAAAATCAATCTTTTATATGGAATTATAAAATTTTTTATTTCAAAGTGGTTTTCTTTAGCAAATTTCTATTCAAAATGTTATTTGTATTCATTTCATTTCTTTTGTAATTCTTAATATTTTGGCAACAAATCAGCTAATTAAAGGGAAAGCGTCTTCAGCCTCTATGTAACATTTGTAAATTGAAAAAAATTTATTTATTCAGCACAAATTTTATTTTTAACTATAAACAGATTTTTGGAAAATTATTCATATCAATCAATTTGGGCTTTTTCAATGTAAATATATTTGGTAATTCTAATTATATATATATACATATATAAATATAAATAAAAATATATATATAAATATATATATATAAATATATATATATATATATATATATATATATATATATATAGATATATATATATATATATATATATATATGTGCAAATTTTCAAAGAGATAAATCCGTATTTTGCTCCTATTGGTTACCAAAAAAAGCCAATCAGAGAAGACGTTGACCTTTAAAATCGGCGCAACATCATCGCTTTGAGTATTATCTGACCTCTGAAAATTTTAGTGAAAGCTATGCCGGTGTATAATTGCAACGGGCAAAAAGTATAATATTTGCAGACATAAGATTATCCCTGCCTGGCATATTTTGTGCAGGGGATGCTGGGGCTGAAGAATATCAATCCACAATTTTCTGTATTAGTGTTATTTAGTGATGATATAACATTCTTCAGAGAAGTTTTCACCACGTGCAATCAACACGTTTGATCTGACAACAGTCCCAACACAGCTCGTAGACCCCAGAAGAAATTTTCCGTGAAATCTGGGCTGGTATGCTTGGTGATTACCTGGTATGCCCTTACATCATGCTATACCACATTTGAACGGCGCAGTATATCGTATCTACTTGGAACAAGCGATTCCCAGTTTTTTGCAAGCTGCTCCACACCCTATTCAGAGAGACATGTGGTTCATGCCCGATTGAGCCCCAGCACATTTTTCTCTATCATAGTCCGTAACTTATTAAGTATGACGATGGAAAAGACCTAGCAGATTTCTTGTTTAGCCTTCTATCTCACCGAATTCGTACCCACTGGACTATTTTTTTAGGGGCACATGAAATGTTTAGTGTATTAGATGCCTGTGGACTCAGATGAATATCTCGTGGCTAGAATCGTTGTTAACGAGAACAAAATTTATACGACCCCTGCAATTTTGGAAAGGGTGCGCCAATCATTCCTTCATTGGTGTCATCTGCGCAACGACGCACGTGGTCAACATATTGAGCATTTACTATGAGGCTTTTACTAAACGATAAATATGATTCTGAAACTTTTCGTATTATTCATTCGCTTACCCTACACTGTTGTAAGTTCAGGTGGGAGTTCCTCTTTTTCTGCCTCTAAGAGTGATTGCAATTCCATGTTCCTAAGTTATTCTTGCTTATCTGGGTGGGTACTACCATCTTTCTTAATTTTTAAAAGCAATTTAGAACCACTCTGTCTATATATATTACATTTTCATTTTCATTTTAAAAATAATGTATGAAAATCAATTATTTCAAGTTAAAATTTTTAAAGTTTAATTGTTATCCTTCATTCTAGTTAATATTTTCCGAGCCAAAATAATATTACCTTTTTAGAAACTAATTATTTTTTATAAAATAATTTATGATGCAATTTTATTATTATTAATCAAGATAATTGATCGAAAATGAATATTTTTACAGAAAAAAAATAAATAAAAGTTTAAAAACAGATTAACCAGATAACAAATAAATTTTATTTCGAAAAAAATAAGTTTTAAAAACAAATGTCTTCAAAAACATAAGGAGTTTTGGTAATAGTTTAAATTAGGATTCTTTCAAAAAAATCAAATGAATAAAATCAATGATCAGTCATAAATGAAATCAATGAAAATGCATTCATGTTTTCTGAATTTAGTTTACCTACAACATTAATAAACTCATTTTACTTGCAATATCAATGATTACCCAATAATATAAAAAAATCTTTGATTCAAATAAACTCTTTTACAAATCTATTATTTTTTTACCCAATATTTTTATAGAAATTATATTACATTGAACATATTTATAAATTAATTTGCTTTATAAAATTCTAAAGCTCATATTTTAATTTATAAAATTTTAAGAGAGATAATAATTAGTTTTGTTAAATAGCAGTAGTCCCTTTATTTAAAATGTATTATTTTGATTATAATATAATTGTTTATTACATATGAAACAAATGGTTTTATATTATCAATAGAATACGTATTAGAGTTTAAACCATTACTTCATTGTTAATAGGCTTTCATAAACAATATAACAATGTTGTATTACATGAAAATTTCAATACAGTTATTTAAATACTAAAAAATGATAGGCTAATTAGTGTCACACAAAATGAATTTTATTAATATGTGGTAGTTGGAGAATTCACTCTTATAATTAATTGGAGAATTCACTCTTATAATTAATCCCCGTTTAAATGCTAAAAGACATTTAAAAAAAGCAGTACGTAGAAAGTACCCTTATTAAAAGTATATATTTTCCTTATTTTAAATAAAAGGGAATATTGCCATATCTGCTTATTTAAATTTGAGGAAAGGTCAAATATCTCTTAGCACAGTGAATATATATATATATATATATATATATATATATATATATATATATATATATATATATATATATATATATATATATATATATATATATATATATATATATATATATATATATATATATATATATATATATATATATATATATATATATATATATATATATATATATTACTTCAAATTACTTCTCATCTCAGAAATGAACAAAATATATCATATTTTAAAATGTTTTTGCTGTAAAACAACACAATAAAAATAGTTAAGTGGAGAAAATAGAAATACATAAAAGAAAATAGAAATATAAAATATTTTATTTCTGCTTGTAGCACATTTCTCAAATGATATATATTTTACTTCGAATAAAATATATCATTGTATTAAATAATTCTACATTTTTAAAAAATGAGGTTAATTAAAAATTATTTGCATCAGATAATTGTCTCAGTATTCATCGCAAATACTATAATAAAACATTTTTTTTTACTTTCATAATATGAACAAATTCGATCCCATTCATCTTTTTAGTGAAAAATGTAGAATAGAAAATTTAATGTAATGTTAGCTTACTTTACTTTCTTATTATGTTTTATTTTTAACAAAAAAGAAGCAGGTTTCTATTTTTGATTCAAATATTTTAATAACTTCATTGAATTTCCTGAACTTTCTGCTTAAATTTCCTTATTATTTTTAAAGTGAAATAGAATTATTAAAGGTATATATATGATAAATGGTTTCGTAAAAATTTAATGTAAAATGCCAGACAAAATTAAAATTTTCTTTTATTTTTCACGGAAAAATATTAAATAAAAAATATTCTATGTTCAAATGATAATATATTGAAAAAACCTTAAAATATTTTACTATATATTTTGTGCATAAATATAATATTTTACAACTCCCCTTCCCTTTGTTATTTTTTTTCAAAGCTATATTTTAAAAATTTAAGCTTCATATCGTATTTGTTTTTTTTATTAATGTTAATGCTAGATTATAGTTGAAAATCCAGCTGAATTATTAACGGAATTTCATTTTGTGTTCCCTCTTGACATTTTAGATTTGAATCTTTGAATTCATTGATGAGCCATCGTATTTTGTGTTAAAATTGATCGGTAGCCAATTCGTCTTCTGAAGTCTCCTCAGAACAGAATTCCAAACTATTATATCATTGCATAAGTATATTGGGATTTACAAAATGGAATGTGTCGATGCATTAATAATGAAGAGGATTAAGGAAGATATTTAAATCAATAAATACTAATGTCAAATATTTCTTAAATTACATTATGCTAATCATGTCATTGTTTTGTTATAAGATGAATGCTTTCAAATATTAATCATGTATCAGTTTTAACGCTCTTGAATAACAAATTTGCCATTCATGTGCTGATGTACTGGCAGAATAAATAATTATCAATATTAAAAATTCACCTGCATCTATTAATTTTTTGCTTCATATGCTCTACTGTTGCTGGGAAAGAAAACTACGTTCAGAGTAAGAAAGCAAGTTGGATTTGCTTGTAAAGTACTGAGTAAATATCTCTCTCTCTCTCTCTCTCTATATATATATATATATATATATATATATATATATATATATATATATATATATATATATATATATATATATATATATATATATATATATATATATATATATATATATATATATATGTATATATAATGATCTGGAGAAAATTTGCTCCCGCTTCAGATCAGTATAAGAATTGAGGGAGTGGATCCTCTAGTGGTACCATCTATCGAAGGAGTTTCGAGCAAAGTCATTCTTTCACTTTTCTGGAGCTCTGGTTAAACGAACGTCACACCCTACTGACCTAAATTAGTATAGCGAATTGCATAATGAGCTTGGCGTGTCGAAGAGTCATAAGCAATAACAATAACCGATATTTAATGAAGTGACTAATATATATATTCTTATACCCCGTTGGCCTTGATATGTTGGTAAATAAATGCGTAACATTTGTGATTTAAAAAAGCAGTTAAAAAGTTTAAAAGCTGTATGAAGCAGAATTTACGAATTTTTGGCAGAAGTCTAATAGATATACCATAGTCTAAACTATGGTTGAAAGGTTAGTTATGACATCGGAAAATATTTATTGCGAATCCACAGTTTTAATCGGAGATAATTCATGTTCAATAAATACGGCTGGAACACGTTAAATAGGTCGTGGTAGCAATGTCTTTAAATGTAAATCTTTGGCTGGTAAATAATTATTTATTGTTCTGCTTTTAACCCTTGGTTCTAAGCAACGAAGACACACATTCGCGTTTCCACTAACTGGTCAAATACAGAGCTAGGTATAAGAAAGTATGCTGATGCAACAACAATGATGAGAGTCTAGTTTTACCATGGACATTGATAGGAAATCTTGAATAGATGATTAAATATATGCTTCAAATTATGATAATAGGCTGAATTATATTGTTGAATACATTAAAAATATGTTATGTAATCATATCGAAAATTGTATTGTTAAATTAAAAATACTAGGACTGCAGCATATGTAAAAAGGAAACGCTGATTTTAAATATATTATCGAGTTTTCAGTAATAAAACAATATACAAATATATAATTGCTATGTGAAAATTTAGCATCATTATACATATAACTACAGTATATTTATAATGTAATAAATTTTAAAATTCCATCATTATTATGTTAAATTTACGTAACAAATTTTACTATCGTTAATAGTTGAATATGACATTTGACATATAATGTGTATTTATCATATGATTTTTACGTTATCTATAATCAACTATAAAAATAAGAATTGTAACATAACACTTGATATTACTTATATTATTTAAGATTTTCATTTTCTTTTTATGAATAAAATAAAAAATAAAAATTAAAAAAACTTTAAAACATCTAAATAGGAAGACAAAAGAATAATATATAAAATAGTTGATTTCTTATGTGTCAATTTTAAATTTTTCAATTAAGATTACATAATTACCTCAAAAATTTTAAAACAAACCACGTTACATTTTTATGATATATTGGCTTAAAATCAATATTATATTTTCGCTGAAAATAATTTTTTATGTTTTATTTTTAAAATTTAGTTACGATAAATTTAATTATTTATTTAATTTTATGCAACAAAAAAGAATAAAAAAATTAATTTTACTTATGGATCACCCTTATATTTGAAATTTAGTAAAGAACCATCTAAGATGATCATGTGTTTCAAATACTGTATAATATTCCTTTTATAAAATAAGTCCTAGAATTAATTCTTAACTCCATACACAAGAAAAAAATACATAAGCATGTAGTGAAAGCATATAAACGCAAACATAATGATTTACTAAAAATATTTTATGATAATTCCCTCTTCCATTAAATAATGATAAAAAGATTCAAAGCATCAATTTAAGACTAGCAATTTTGTGCTTATAGTAAGAAATATTTCATTTTAAAACACAATTAACTAATCATTTATTATAATATAAGAAAAATATTATTGAACTAGTCATATTTCTAAAACATTATCAGGTGCCAACCGGTATGAAAAAACTAATCATTCTACTTTTATAAAATTTGGAAAAAGTCCGGCATTAAATTACCTGAAAAATGTAAAATTTAGATAATCCAAGGAAAATGGCAGTCTAAATTGATGTTATTTTTTACCATTTTTTGCATTATGTCTTAAATATAGCATTCATCGATCAGTATGTGATACCATGCCCTCCATTAAAAAGGGCATGGGTGCATCTCTTCACTCAAGAAACGAAGCAAGTGTGAATGGAATGGAGACACACATCATCTTATGGGAAAACAAAATCCAAAGTTCCCCTATCAGATAATAAAATCATGGCTACTGATTTTTTATTCGATTGTGAAGGAGTTGTCTACATCGAGTTTATGTGGAAGAACACACCTATTAAGGCTGAGTCCTCATACAAAACACTAAGAGATTTGCCCAATGTTGCGAAAAGGAAGTGATTAATAAACTAAGCAAAGACGCAGTCCTCTTGCGAAACAATCCAAGAGCTCATTATGCGCGCACAGCAGATGATTTGCTTCTAAAATTTGGATCGGAGGTCTGGGAGCATCCACTGTACAGTCCCGATCTGGCTCTTTGCTCTTTTCAATCTTTGCCAAGTTCAAAAGAAAATTTAGGTAGAAAATAATTTTCAAACAATAATCAGGTGTAAGAAATTTTTCTAAGCTTGGTCAAAGACAAAGGAGCAATTATCTATTGTCAACACATGAAGTGAGTAGTCCTCCGTTCCAATGGATATCTGCAGCGACCTGGAGATTATGTTGAGAAACATTGTGTTGTATTCGTGTTGTATTATCACGCTCTTCTCAGTAAAGTGTCTTCTGACTTACATTTATAGAATGTAACTTACTTTTTTAATGCCCGAGTAGAAGTCCAAAATTCTTATAAATTGGAATTTTTATGCTGACTTGACAAAATCCCTCCTCTGATTTCTAGACACTTTACAGCATTCCTTGTGGTGTAAATGTAACAAAATCAGTATTTCTCATTTATAAAATGTTAATAAGATATCATAATAAATTAAATCTGTTTAAATTTAGTTCTAGAAATTCATGTTTTGTTTTGTTTTTAGCAGGATATGGATAAAAAATTCGATCTCTTGTAAAAGTAAGTGAAATATAAGTAAAAGAAATGGGAAAATAAATATAAAATATTACTGATATTTTCAGTAAAATAAATCTAATTATAAATTCAATTTATATAAACTTGGTGCTAATCAATCCTGCCCAGTTTTTTTTATAAGGTTATAGGCTAAAAATCATAACCTGTAAAATCTTGTGAAATATAAGAAATGAAAAAGTAAATATAAAATGCACATTAATATTTTCAACTATTTCTTATGTGGCAATTGCATTATACCTCATTTTAAATGAATCTTAGAAGTTTTAACGAATGGCTTAATGTTATTTAAATATATAAGTACAAATATAATCGAATACATTATAATATTCTTGAGAGTTATAAGTAATATTTCCTAAAATAAATATGAAAAAAAGTGATTGAAAGTGTATAAATAAAGTTATATCTACTGTTGTGTATTGTAAATAGGTACAAATTTTGCTTTTATATAATCAAAGAAATGGATAAGTTTGTCAGATACAAAAGTACACAGGGAATTAAATTTCCATATTGAATATGTAATCATCCCCTTATTTGGTAAAAATGAAATAGAATAAAAATTAAAATAATCTCGTAAATTTCTTTATTTCATTCTTAAATCCAATTCACTTTTTTTTTTCTTTCTTCTCGGAAACTTTGCAGAAAGTGAAATTCATTCTAGAATGAAAGAAAAACACGAAGAAGCGGTGGAACGAGAATTGCAGTGGGGGGTTGGGAGGGAAACAGGTATCTATACATGTTTAATTTCAAACGGCAGATGGTCAAAGGGCTTGTCTTAACTCTTGAGAAAGTTGCAGGGAAGATCATACATAATATATTTCAACATTTCACTGCGAGGTATTAATAAAAAGAAGCAAAAATTGGAAAAGATAGGAAAAGATCGGTCCCTGGGTACTTACTTTATTCCTCTTCTTCGAAAAAGAAAGAATGTAATCTAGAGAAAATAACATATAATGGCCGGCGGCGGTTGGTGGAGTTAATTTGCGGTATATGCTATAATGATAACATAATATTTTATTTCACATTTTTGGAAAGGTAAATATCTTAGGAGATTATTTGAAGATCCTGCTTTTTTGAGTCGCTGTGTACGACTTTTATGATTGCGCTTTACTATTATATTTATCTTTTAACTCCTGGATGACAATGAAATAAATACTATTTTGGGAATATTTTCCCGAGGTTGGAAAAAATGAGAAAAGTTTAATTTGAAGAAATGTTTGTTTTTTCAATACTTTGTATTGATATCTGTGTTAACAATAATATCTGATATTGGATGGATAAATAATTTCGTGTTTTTATAGCTCACTATTACATCATCTTCTTTTAGAGTAGAATATTTATTTTGTGAACAATGTTTATGTTTTCTGGGACTTCTACCTATTGTGATTACATTAAAGTTGCATAGAGCAGTTTCAAAATATTGAATTAAATTAGGAACGAAGTATTGTTATTAATTTATTTAAATACATACAATAAACATAATATACAGTTTCCTTACATTACTGAAAACTTTATTATGTACTAATACTTATTAATACTTATTTATAATTTTACAATTGTAGATCGAAACTGATAATAAAATATATTTAAGTAATGAAAAAAAGAATTGGACTCTTTGAAACTGATCAACTAAAAAAAGATTGTTCGGGATTGAAATATTTTTAGCTCAATAATTCAACTATATATTTGATGACAAGTTTCATATTTCCCTGTTTCATAACAAATAAATCAAACAAAGTTCAGTCTTAAACACTATACATGCCCAAAAACATGTGCTTCTTAACATATAACCAGGACTACAAAGACTAGATGTAAACATAAGCAGGAAAAGTTAAATGAGTTATTCTATGCTTGAGGTGAGACATTTTCATATATATATATATACATATATATATATATATATGTGTGTGTGTGAAATGCTTATATCCTGTGATGCTGACTGCTCAAGTTTATGTGAATAAGTAACATTTTTCGTAATATTATAAATTATACTAATAATCATATATTGTAAATGAGGCGTTATTATTAGATTAAGACAATGTCTGATCACGCCCTACTTGTATTATTAATGGTAACTTCTTGTATCTATCAATGATTTATCAATTCTTTCCTCGAACTTGTTGGTGAAAGTTTTGGTTTATGTTGATTAATAACATTCGTGTAATATATTATAGAATACTTAATATTACAAAATCTTACACCAGAAATGACGAGTTATTCTGTCAGATCATATGTTGTTGTTGTTGTTACTTATGACACTTTGACAAGCCAAGCTCACTATGCCTCGGCTGTGTTAATTTAGGTCAATTGGGGGCATCTTTCGTTTAATCAGAGCACCATGAAGGTAAAAGTACGACTTTCGCTCTTCGAATCTTCCGATAGATGTCAGCACCAGAGGATATATTCCCTCAATTTTAGCATTGGTCTGAAGAGGGAGTAAATTTCTACAGACCATTGCACCCATGGCAACTGCTCAACGACCGACCACAGCACTTTCAATTCCACAGATTTAAATAGCACATATATCACATACATCATCTGATCACATTCTGTCAGATCACATACTTTAATGTCTCATCACATACTGTGAACATAAATAATCAGGGAATAGTGAACAGTTTCTTACCACACCTTAATAATGTTCTACATTTATTTGAGGATTTTTCGTAGCATTAAATTTCATCAAAATGATAAGACGATGTTAATGCAAGAATATATTATTAATCAAAATATCTTATACACTTTTCCAGTATGTGATTATTATCTGTATTTAATCCATCTTTGCACAAAATGGATATTTATGATTTGTGGTTTTTGTGTTAATTTTGAATTGTTTTATTTTAACAGTTAAAAAATTTTGAATTCTAGCATTATATATCATACTATTTTCTGTATTTTTTCATGATACCATTAAACTTAAGCATTTTTTGTTCCAAATGGATATTTTCAATATCAATGAAAACCTGTTAAATATGCATAAATGCATATTTATGATTTATTGCAGCTAAAATAAATAAAGATTATATCATAATTATAATATCTTAATTATAACACGTTTATATCGTTAAGTATTTCGCAATTTTCAGAGAATTATCAGCACATTATATCCCACAAACTGATTATCTAATTGTTTTAACTTGTTATTGTCAAAAAACACTTCTAATCACTAACAAGCAAAATTAAGTTTTTAAAAAAATGTTATATTTGCCTTATTGTACTTGTAGTTATATTTTCCAATTGTTTTTTATGGAAAATTTATTACAAGATTTATTAATTGGGAAATGCAAGTGCTTTTATGTGTCCAACCTGCTGGGAGATGTAATGTTATATGGTTAAAAAAAATCAAATTCTATAATGTTTTTAAAAGAAAAATTCTTATTTTAATACATTTAGATACGTATTCGTAAAATAAATAATACTAGTACAAGAAACATTTAAACTCGAAGTTTAAAATCAATAGCAGACATAAATTATTGATTTCATTTTGCATAAGATGCAAAGTGCTTTCTTTGATATCATTGTTTTTACTTTAACTCACAAGATCTAACAAACACGGTATTAGTTTACTAATAGTTTACTCTCAATAAACAAATAACGAAACCTTTCTAATATACTTTTTCTTCGAATTCTTAAATCAAACAACTGAATGCTACTTGATGTGAGACATATACTTTAAAATTTTATCTATACTCATTCAATATTCGATTCAGTAACTTAACACCGTATATATTTTATTATAACATCATGTTTTATTTTAATTATAATGAACGTAATATGTACTTATTTTTGATAGATATGAAAATAAATTGATTTTATTTCAGTTCCTTTACTTTTGACATTTATGAAGAAGAAATTGGAAGTCAATAAATAACTATAATAGCATTTTTAAAAATCATGCATTCATGAAACATTATGTTAAAAATATTGTCTTTCTGTTCTTAATAATGCCCTATAATGCATTTCCAAAAATAAATAAATCACTTCTAATTCACACATAGGTTAAGGCAATTGGTTTTCCTATGCAATGAATATTATTTTATTCGCAACAGTTACTCTTGTCTATCACACGTAACAATATAATTTCTTGTGGCTATAATGCTTGAAAATTAACGATCTTATATTCTTCAAAAAAATTGTCTTAAAAGTGCATATTTTTTATTACAGAAAATTTGAATAGTAATGGTTTTTAGTTTAAAAGAAATATCAAATTGCATTCCAAATTGTGTAGTACTCCCATCTTGTGTGTAAAATGGAAAACAAATATTTTTCTGGGTATAAAAATAGATTGTTCGAATCTTTTTTGTGTATTACTTTCAAACACTTTAGCTCAAAAATATCTAGAGAAGGAGAAAAAATGGGGCGAAATCTTTCCCCTGATTTTGAAAACATAAGAAAGAAAAGATAAAGAACATTAAAAAACTTTTCATTAAAATATCAAATTAGTTGCTTATTAATTCGATTGTTTTCAACATGTTTGAGACAAATGAAACATTTTGCTTAGTTGCAAGATTATATCGGCGTTACTGAGAAAATTATGGAACAAGGTACAAGCACGCTTGAAGAAAATACTTTTTCCTGAAGCAAAGCTGGGGCATAAAACAGAAGAAATTCATTTGCTTCTTGGGCTTAATTTCTTGCACTTTATGTTAACGACTACATAAAAGTTACTTAATTTGGAAATGCCAAAAAGGCACAGAAAGTTTTAGGGTATTTCATTCAAAAAGCCAATTTACATAGATTTTTTTGCTTTGAATCCAACACCGATAAGAATATTCTGTGATAAATTAAATTGAAAAATTAAATTTAAATTTATTAAATTGTTGCTTTCCCTTCTAAATGAACTGAAAATATTGTAGATCGTAAAAGAAAATGAATGTTTCTGTTCCATATTTTGTATTTTTTCTGATACATAAGCGTGAACATGTTATTTGTTAAACAATAAATCTGATGAGAAAACATTTGTCGTATTATAATGGTAAATTGTTTTTAATTAAGCTTTTCTTGCCAAAAGATCATTATTCTTAGTGTAATATTCAAAAATATTTCTTTCCCAGATATAAAGGAATTTAGTTTAATATAATCTAATGGATCTTGACCTTTGAATACATGTTTCTGTATTTTATCAACTATTAGCATTATTTAAAATTAAATATATGGACTTTATGATGATTAGTGCTATTCTTTTCCTATGATTTCAATCAACATTATTGTAATCACGTGTTAAAAGTTTAATATAATGTAAATTAAAAGAAGGCATAATTTAGGTATAATTTATATAACACCGTGTAGTGGATCGCTAAGTACTTATGATATGCTTAAACATCAACATATGATGTATTTTGTTAGTAGACACGGATTCTTACCGTATTTCACATTCATTAGACCTTATTTTTGATTCATGAGGGAAATATCAACATTCTCTTACCACTGCAATAAACTTGCACAGAAATAGCACAAACTCAAAATAAAGCTTTTCTTAAGAAACAGACTTGATAATCTTAATTGCAAAGGTTTAGGTGGACTCATTAAGAAAAATTAACAAAAAGCATTTTATTGATAATCAGAGTTATTCTCATGAAAATATGCCTATCATTAATTTTTATTAATATATAAATTTGTATTTAAGTTTTAAAAACTCACACTTGAATAGTTTGAAAAAAACATTTCTGTTTTATATTTATTTATTTTTATATTATTTAATTAAAAACATGATGAGTATTAAGAACACAATTAATTCTTATCTAAATTCTTAAATTCTCAATATTTTTATCTATATAATTTATACCCATTTTTTAAATACGCTCGTATGATTTATAATTTGCTTTTGTTTTCGATTAGCAATTTTAATATTTTCATTTTAAAACAAGTTTTTGATGTCTGTCATATCGAATAGTGCTCTACACTTATGTTTTTTAACTGTAGAGTTCATCAATAGAGGAAGGCTAGAGAAATAATGGCGCAATAGTCGAATTTCTGGGCATTGGCAATAAATAAATAAATATTTTCACTTTTATTTAGAAATTTTACCACAGATTTCAGCTGAATTGGATCTAAGAAAATGATATATATTTGTACTTATAACAATCTTTCTTAAACACTCAACCTTGTAACTAAAAAATCCTAATGCTTATTTGTAATTTGTTTAATATTTAATGCCCAAATATAAATTAAATTTGAAAACCATAATGCTGTCTTCCATTACCATACCTCAATAATTCCAAGTTTATAAATAGCATAGCTTATTTTAACGGATTACTTTATCTAAATCTCACATTTTAATGGTTGCATTTTTATTGTGAAGCTGACTTTTTCATGTCTGAGTAAATCATTTATTGACAAAATCTTTCAAATAGTATTGCTAATTTAGTCACAGTTATACAATATTTGCGTGTTGTTAATTTAAAAAAAGGTATTTTCCTTACGTTCTGGTAACTTATTCTTCATACAACTTCGTGAAAAATTTTCCATTTCATTACTTTTCTAAGAATTAATGTTTTTTAAACTTAATAAGCATAACTTCAGTTGTTAAATAGTCACGTAAGGTATTTTGGTAACTAGCAAAATTTGATTATTGAACCCATACAAATTGATGAATTTTAAAGTTAACAATTTGTTGAATATCTAAAACAAAATAATTAAAACCTTTGTAAATGTTCTTTGGAATGCATTACAAATGAAGGTGTAAAAGAGGATATTAATTACGTAATATTTAAAATCATTAAGGATTTGGATGGATATTTTTTACCATTCATCGGATGTTTGTCGTTTGTCATCTTTTTGGTAAAATGAAGGTAGACATGCCACTGAAATCTGGCTTATGGAATCGCTTGGCTCTTTAAAATTGTTTACATATTTTTTGATTTACATAGTGAGTGTATAATTTTAATTAACTTACACGAATTTCATCAAAATCTTTATAACTATGAAGAGATAATATTTATACTGTCAACTGACTATAAAGTGCTATAATTTGGATTACATATTTAGAGATATTTTAATATTTAAGACAAAACTGTAAATATTTGAAAATAAGAAATTTTAGAAACTTATTGATTTAAAATGAACAAATTTTTGCAATGAGAGTTTATACTAGTATACACATTATGTATTACATATTAAGGCAAAACATAATATTTTGCTGGCAATTTGCGAAAAATATTAGATGTGTTTATTCTTTTGCATAAAATGACTATATATTTAAAAAAAATCACATTTTAATAAAAACACATAAATACCCAAATAATTTTGATCAAATTCTGGATGTAAATTCATTGAAGAATAAAAAAAAAATCTTGCTTAAATCACTTATGCTAACTTTATTCCAGTAAAATAATACTTTCCTCAAAATCTTGACTAATGCATACGGCTCTGATATTGAAATTGGATGACAACTATTTCTTTTTCTAGGGAACACATGATGTTTCGGATCATTCCTAGGATAATATTTATGTAAGATTAGTTATAATTGAAAACTTTATTCTTTACTGAAATTACAAATGAGAGCATTATACGTGTAAATAAATTTAAATTTAAGGTGAATATTGTTCATCTTTGGTAAAAATATGACAGATATATTATCATTTAATACAGGAGTTGGTCTATATTAATGTATGAGAGAATGAGAAAGGAATATTTTCCTTCCTGAACTTTCTACATGTTTTTAAATACATCATTATGGTTTGAAAGTGGCCTGGATAGCATCGATAACAATCGGAACACAAAATTTAAAATCTTTGGGTTTCATTCTCATTTAATAGTAATAAAATGTATTACTGCTCAATATGATTGAATGCTACAAAAACTGCATAATTTGTTGTTGCAGCTTTATTGCATCTGTTGTTACAAATCAAAAATATTGAAACTAAACTTATTTAACCATAACGTGGTTGTTTCTTTCACTACAGTTGAGATCAAGGCTGCATCATTTTATAAAAATTCTGATTGGTTTAAATATTTGTGATGCCAAATAAAGTTTCCATTACGTCACACTTAATTAACTATTGAGACGGCCACTCGTCGGTGAATTTGCTGCCAGCCTTCAAATAGCATTCAACGGACGGCAGCAAACGAGATGAATTTCAATATTCAAAGTCTGAGAATAGTGTAAATATTCATTTTATTTATAAATCGATTTCTTATATAAGGATCAAGGCAACATATTGAGAAGCCGTTTTCTATTGATTCAAGCCATTGACACATGGACAACAGACAAGAAGAAAAACAAAATGAAAAAGACTAAGCAAAACGCCCACTTAATGGCTAATTTATGTTTAGCGAAATAAGAAAAGACGATTTAAATTTTTAAAAACAAAATTGATTAATAGAATGATAAAAAGTGCAATATTTGTAAACAATCGCCTTTAAATCTTAATGACTTAATGCTTTGCTTACTCCATCATCAAAATTTAATTTACTTTTTATTATATATTTTAAAAACGAAACGTAGAAAATGGAAACCATTTACATGAATGCTAAAAGACATAGTGTTGTGAATCGTTCTTAATGCTTACGAAAATACAAACCATTCAAATGATTACGAAAATGCATATAACATTTGTGAAGAACAAAAGATGAAAGAAGTTGACTGTGTAAAGTGGGTCAAGTATATCAGGAAAGAATATTCCTAGTAAGGTCAACCAAGGCGTGAAGTCATTTTGCCCAACAAATGCTTAAGTTTAGGAGCCAAGCCAATCTTCTAATTCTTGCTGATCCAGTCATTTCTTTCTTAAAATAGAAGTTGCCCCATTTCCTCCGTCTACGAATCCTGGCCATATTCTAAGTGGTCTGGGGCTTTTCAGTATTGACATATCAACAAGCTCAATTTTAAAGTTAGATTTTCTTATAGAAACAAATTTTATGGACTTAGCTTAGCGTTGCTATACATCAATCATATGTAACAAAAAGAAAGAAAAAAAATTAATAAAAATCTTTCTTTAATGATTTCAGAATTAATATTGATAATGATAAGATGTAGTAGGTACAATGTCTTAAATAGATGGCCTATGGTTAAACACTATATCAGTTGAATTTATCTTATCATTGAAACACTTTATCAAGCTCTATATTTTGTTTTGTTTTTTTAATTGTCAGCACTAACTGTAAATATTATTCTTCTATTCATAGGAATCAGTACTTTCATATTGTAAAAATTAGCAATTTTTATATGGATATATGTTATGTACCATGCGTTGGAATTGTTTTGTGAAAGGTAAAATTGTTGAAAGTTAGAGATTAAACTTATACAAATGAAGTAAAATATCAGTCATTATTAGTATTCAAAATAAACATTTACTGTGTTTTTTGTTTATATAACATGTTTCTTAATTCCATTTTAATATCTTCTTAACTATTTTTCGTGTTTATTGTAATCATTGGATAATAGATGATACGTGTTCTTATTTTAAAGTGTTTTTTAATTTAATGTATATAATACCATTCACATAAACTAAAGACTAAATCATATGAGTAAAAACAAAAATTAAAAATTAATTTATGCTATGTATAATCAACTATTAAATGAAAAAAATTATAATTTTTACTCAAACATTCAATTTTAGACTTAAGTAATGAATTTTATAAAAGTTTAGGACAACAGTATCAAATATGACTTTAATAAAATTATGGAAATGATACTTATAGACACTTGAACGTAAAGTATAAAAATATACATTTCTCAAATAAACTCACATTAATTTGCATCGTTCAGCTGAAAGTATTAACAAATCTAAATATTGATTTATGTATTGATTTGATATTTCATATTACATTTGCATATTACATATCATAATTTTTTACTGTTGCAGATATTAAAACTAAATTTGTTTTTAATTAAGTTTTCAGACAAAAATACTTAGATAAAAGGGGCAAAGCACTTAATTCTATATCTAATAAACAATGGTAACAGAAACAATATTTAATTAACAAAAATTATTAATTCAACCTCAATACAAGTGTCATGAGTAAATTCAAAAATGAAGTTTCTACATATTATAATATGTGAACAATTTTTATATTTTTAAAAAATATATATTTTACCATTAATACAAATTTTCAAAAATATATAAATTTTCTGAGTTTTATAAATTAACATTTTTTTCCTAAAAAAAGTGTTGGTAAATAATTAATAGAACTAATGATGGAGCATAATAAAGAAAAATTATCAAATAACATCCTGACAAACAAATAGTAATTTTTTGTTTGTAATTATATTTACCTCTTCAGTCACTGTATTTATAAAATCATTTTTTTACTCTACCTAAACACAAGAAAGTGCTTTCTAAGAGATCAAACTTGCCCCTCAATGGAAATTAATAACAATATAAACCATTATCATTTATTTATAAAGTGAATAGCAAAATGGACTGTTAAGAACAAAAAACTATGATTAAGCATTATTCTTCATCGAAGTTTACGATAAACTAATCCTAAAGTGACAAACATTAAATCAATTTATGATCGTAAAAAAGATTTACAGTCCAACGTATAAATCAATATATTACACTTTTTCACAACATAAAGCAATTTATCGTTAAATTAATGATCCGGTAACTTATATTAAAAAGGATTTTTCAAATAAATTAGAGATTTATTAATGACTGCTAGATTTTTTTTTCTTAATCATAGCTAACACAAATTACTTAAAACCCTTTTAGATTACTTGTCCTCATAGTGTTCACGTAGTGGAAAGAAACAAAATTATCATAAATTATAAATAAAATTATTTTTCAGGATAATTTAACTTTAAATAGAGTAATCAAAATGACATCATAAATTATTTAAGTGTTTTAAAGCGATCGTAAATTATAGAAATTTTACATCATTGAAATAAATACATTTGTAATGTCTGAAAATATGTTTTATGGAAATTCGTGAAATAGCTAGATAAGTTTGTTTTAATATTGATATATCGACTCCACATAATATCAGTGCTTATTTTAGAATTAAAATGATATTTTTTTCACCACTGCATCATAGTATACTGTAATAATTAATATATTTAAAATATTGTTTTTTCAAAACTCATAATTTTTTTTGTTAATCTGAAACAATATATATAACTATGAAAAATTATAAGTAGTATATTATAAGATATATTCAAACACAGATTTATGCAACGATAAATGATAACGAAATCCGCAGTTAACTTGACGCCACGTGCTCCAGATTTTGTTAACAAATATTGTAGTAAGAACGCAAGCACTGCAAAATGCGAGAGACTGAAATTATATGTTTTATTTTAATATATATATATATATATATATATATATATATATATATATATATATATATATATATATATATATATATATATATATATATATATATATATATATATATATATATATATAATTTTTTATTATTTTTATATAAAAAAATAATATTTGACCTCTTGTTATTATGCAAACATTTGCTCTTATTCCTCGGCTTTTTTATCGCATTCTTTTAATTTTGTTATTACAATGTATTATAATCTAATGTTATAATTTTTAAATAATTTTTTCTTTAGAAATGTGTGTTATAGGTAATATATTACTCCGTTTCATATTGCTCTTGCTATTCATTTGTTATGAACAGACATACGTCCTATAATTTATTATGCATACACATGACATAGGAGATGCTACTTGCACAAAATCAAGCATGAAATTCTATATTTTACAAAGTATTTTAGTAGGTAAAATTTATCTTAGTTTAAAAATACTTAAAATTGTATCCAGAACATTTTCCGAATTTTCATTTCATTAAAAGTTTTTATTTGGGAAAGTATTGCCTTAGCTATAAATCTTGCGAAATTATTATTCAAAATAATTTTTATTAGTTTAACTGAAATAAAAGCATTCCTTACGTAAAATGTACGCTACGATTTATACGTTTTTCTTCGCTGAAAACTATAACATTATATGAATGATTATAATTTTTTCTCTTTGCTAGAAACTATAACATGATATAAATGATTATAAATTTTTTCTTGGCTGTAAACTATAAAATTAAATAAGTGAGATTTAATATTAATCATTATTTTAACAAAGGTAAAATTACTTTTCTATGGAAGCATAGATTAGATAGACAAACGCTCAAAAATAGTTAAATCAATCAGGTACTAAAGCATAGTTTTTATTTTACGAATATAAACTTTGTAAATGCAATGAAATAATATATTTCTTATATTAATAAATGGAAAATTATCTTTAAGATACGAGATTATAACGAGTATATATGTTTGAATAGGAAAGAGGAAATATTTTATTCATTCAACTTGATTTCAGCATTTTAGCTTTCTAATTTAAGACATACTCTAAATAGAATTGAATAATTATAATTTAAAGGGGGCTAATTTGTTTTGAAGTTATTTTTAAAGCCTTAAGACTGCACACACAAATGGTAATGAAACGGTTTTATTATCTAAAAATTCCATATAACTACTGGCTAAAATGGTTTATTATGATAACCATAAACCATTAAAATAGGCTTCATGTCAATTCAATTTTATAGTCTCACAAATTCATGTATTTTTTTAATTTATATAATTTAATATTTCATATTTTTTATGCATTTCTCATACATAAAATAGAATTTATTTTCTTTTTCAATATATTATTTTTATATGTAATGTATATATTTTTTTTATTTTTAAGTATGTAAACAATTTTCTATTTTTAAATATATAAACAATTTTCTATTTTAAATATATAATATACAATTTTCTAAATCAAAATATTAGAAAAACGAAGTCTATTATTCATTTAAATAACAAACAGCAAAATGTAATTTTATTAACAGTTAACAAAACTTTATTTAATTCATAGGAGAGAACAAATCAGATTTTGCGATGTGAATTTCATTTACCATTTCTATTTAAATTCGAGTATACAAATACAAATATAGATTTATACAAATGATCTGCATATATAGTTTATTTCTTTGTTTGGAAACATAAATTTATTCAATTGAGCAATAAGCAAAGTACACAGAACGAATCAACTTTAAAGTAATGCTTCGTTGTCGAAATCACAAACCAATACATCCTGCTTTTACTATAAAATGACGTTAATGGTGAAACCAGTGAACCACAAATTAGGCCATTTATTCTTTCTCACTGGGGACATAACACTTATTCTCGGAGAGATCTATCACCAAATGTAGATTTCTTCCGTTTAGATTGAAATGCAAAGGGGTGCGCTCAAGCCATTGATTGGTTATTGACTGCGGAGAGGTTGGAAGAAAATTGGGTTTCGATATCGGCGCCTCGGGTATTGATCACGGTGACTTAAAACACGTTCCTTCAAAAATACAAAAAAAATGAGGAATAAAATTGAGACGGCATTCCACGATATATATCATTTAATGGCAAGCGATTTTTAAAGCATGAGACAATATCGGATGTAATGGTTTCAATCGGTGAAGAAAGGCTATTTATTTAATCCTCTCGATTTTTCTTCGCCAAAATCTTTCAACGATCACTAAAAATATTTTTGATCGAAAAGGTAATACTCTGTAAAATCATTTGGTAGTATAATGTAGCTGAGCTTAAAAGCCTATCTAACCTATTAAATTCCTATCTAAACTTAAAAGCATTTTAAATTGAGTATTTTATTAAGGAAAATTAAAATTTATGCGTCTTAATCAATTTCGGAATTCTTGTCATTAAATTATTGGAACATTTTAAATGTTTAATTTAATTTAAACTCAATATGTATAATTCAATATTTATCAGAATTAGTTTAGAAGGCTGTTGATATTTTCTGTGAATTTATTTTTCTTGTTTTTTTACCTGATATTCTTATGTTAAAATTTTACACTTTAAAATACTCGGAAGATTTTCTATTTTTAACTTCTCTTTCCTGTGTATTTGAAAACGTAACTGCTAATACTTAAGAAACGTGTTTCTTAATATCAGTTTATTAATCTCTCTCTCTCTTCTATTCTATAAGAAACTAAACTTTATATGTCGAAACTCAGTTTTAGCAACAACATCATTCAAATATATAAATAAGGAGCACAGTTGTCATAATTGTAGAAGAATGAAGCATGCTTAATGGAATTCTGTTTTCAAAATAAATATTCCAGTCACAATTTTTTTAAGTCAAAAATTATTTTCTTTTTTGAGTGCCATAAAAGCTGAAATTATTTCAAAATACAATTACGTCAGATTCTTAATAAAATTTTTTATAGCCTTGCATTTTTCAATAAATAGGAAACCAGAGTATGAAACATAATCGATAAAATCTTATATTTATGCAAACTTTGTTTTCTGTTCATTTACTGTAAGCAAAATATTTTATAAGCTTATATTGAAATCAAAGAGATTACTTGCTTGTTGTAGTAAAACTTATATTTTTTAAGACATCCTTTATACAAAAGAGTGAAATACTAAAAATATCATCAAAAATGAGAACTTTTATATAAATCTTAATTTTTTGTTGTTTAATGTTTCCATCTAACTTAATGTAAATTAAAAGTTATGAACAAAAATAAAAATAAACATTGAATTATGTATTTTATAGAAGTCTTTTTAGTAACTTTATTAAATTCACAAAAATATGAAAGCTTTTCTGAATTTCATTTTTTAAAATTTGAAAAATCTTTAATTAGTATTTAATTTTACTATATATTTGTAATCGATTTAATTTCTACTTAACCAAAAAATTATATCGTAATTGGAAAATGTAAATTTCAGTAATGTATACAAATGAATGCCTCAAAATCAATGGCAGTTATAATTTGACTTCATATATATATATATATATATATATATATGTATATATATATATATATATATATTATATATGTATAAATAAATATATATATATATTATATATGTATAAATAAATATATATATATATATATTATATATGTATAAATAAATATATATATATATATATATATATTATATATGTATAAATAAATATATATATATATATATATATATATATATATATATATATATATTTTATTTTTTTTATACCGGTTGAATATCTATCAGAATTTTGCTTTTAAGATTGTTTCTGTATCTCTGTCTTCAATCCGATGAGTTTATTACCAAAGGTATTAAATTGGATTGAGGCAAAGTGACTGACGCGGTTTGTAAGAAAAGAAAAAAATGCACATTTGAATTTTTAGTGGTTAACCAAGAGCTCACCGTGGCCAGATGACAAAGTTAGGTTCTTCGGAACTTAAGGTCAGATTTTCGATTAAGTAACCGTTGAACATTGGGAGATGGATGTCATACTTCTGTTTTCTGTATGCATGCTTTTAGAAAGGTTGCTAGGGAATTTCCCTAGTTTTCACTTATACAGTACTTGAATGTGACCTACCTGTTTTTCTTCAAAAGTCCTCTCGATAAACAATTTAAACAAAACTATTACGGTGGAAATTAAAACGTCTAACGAACACCAACCACATTTCAGATGTTCACTGTGCAGTGTGAAAATTTCTAACCAAGTTAAGAAAGAAAAAATATTTTTCAATACTTGTGTTATATCTTCTTTACATATGCACCTATTTTCAGAGATTATTTTTATATCAATATATGCATATTATAATTGCAAAAACGTAAAAATACATGAAAAAAGTTTTGTAACGAAACAAAAAATAAAACTTTTTAATGAGGACTTAGGTTTTCTCCTTTTTAGGTAGGTCATAGACATTCATAGATTCAGCGTGTTTATTTGTGATGATGGATTTGAACATCACAGTATCTCTCGGTATTAGTGAAATTTGAACTTTATTTACACTTATAGTATTGTTGGTTTCTTGTAATGCAATTGATTTACTTGATTTCTTATGTGAATAACTAAAACAGATGATCCTGTTGTAGTAGTTTCTTATCCTGTCTTGTTAGTTAATAGGCTAAACTAGATTCATGAAATGATGAACTAACAAAAAGTCCAAAACAAGAAAAGGACTTCGAAACAAATCATCTGTCTCAAGTGCTATGTAGGAAAGCAGAAAACCAGGTGTAAAATACGTGAAGTTACATTTCTTACAAATAGGAATTTTCTTATTTCCCTGATCAATTTTAAGATATTCCACATGTGTCAACTAATGAGTTTTGATAATGCTGTCTTACTTTTTTTAAAAATAACAGCACTTCCTGATTATCTGCATCCATCCAGTCATGAGTTGGAGGAAAATACCAAGGCAAGGCAATACTAGATTTAAATTTTGAGCAGAAGATCTTCTAAAAATACAGACTACAGATGATCATGCAAAAAACAAGACAAAAAATTCAATAAATATTGAGGAGTATTTCAATGATTATTCATTAAATTTATCATATTTTGCTCCGCATTCTACCGAAAAAAATGCAAATATGTTAGATATTTTGTTTTTAAATTATTATACTAATGACAAGCCCTATGGTTTTTGGAATTCTGTTTTAAGGATTTTTTCCCAAACTAACAATTGAATGGTCCTTCACTCAAGAATTCATAAGTCCAACGTCTGACTTATCTGTGAGAAGTGCATTAATTCGTAATCCAATTCAAGTCTAGATCTTAGTAAAAGTAGCTTCCCTGCGCAAAGAGGGAAGATGGTGAATGAGCATTCAAAAAATTGTAAAATGGTAGTTCAATTATAGTTAACTATTACTACAATCACATGATGTGCTTATATAATAATCAATCATAGTGAAATATTTCTTTTTGTTTTGCTTACATTTGATTATTTAAAATGTGTAGGAATTAAAAATGATTGATTTTATAACAATTGTTTGGAAGCTGTAAAATAAAAATAAAACATTAATTTTGGGAAATAAAAGTATAATTGTTAATTAAGAAATATGTGACTTGTAAAGTGAATATTTCATCTTATAATAGTGATTTCAATTTCTAAATTGAGATTTATCATAAAATGCTAAAAATGTATTAATTTGTAAATGAAATATATCCACATACATTGCTTGTTGAAAGTAAATACATAACTAATAAAACAAAAAATTCTTTCAAGCATAAGTATTTGAAATATCATAAATGGAATGCAACACAATGGGAGGTATTTCAAAATGGAGTAAGATGAAAATAAATTATTCGTTAATATTATGTTTGAGATTTATCATTAAATTATTAAAATATATGGTGTTGAAAAAACCAGCATGTACTTTGTAAAATAGGCGTATAGATTTCCCTTAATATATAATTTGAAAAAAATATTACTATGTCGTTAATTACAGCAAGCAGTAAAGCAGATTTATCATGATGTTTCTGGAAATATCATGATATAAATATGGTAATAATATCTTGTACATAAATATGGTAACTCGTCTAAAAAAATCACTACGATGATGAAATTCATATTGTCAAAATCGAGAGAAATACAGCACTATTGACATACTTCAATTTTCATTAAACTCTATTCAGAAAAATAAGTTTAGTTAAATATTTTTGACTTTCTTATCGTATACAATATGAATTATTATAAAGACTTACTTTTAATTTACAATAACTTTCCAGTGAAATGAAACTTCGAATAAAATTGGATTTTAAAAGCTAATAATTAAATAATCTAACCACAACTGAATTTTAAAGTTTAAATTCAACTTATTGCGTTTAGTAATGATGTGTACTGAAACAAAATGAAATATTTAAAAATGAGTTTATAAGTAAAATGTCTATGTTTGCATATTTTTGAATGAAAATTCATCACGATTCATTCATTCATATATATATATATATATATATATATATATATATATATATATATACCGGGTGATTATAATTAAAGTCCCGATTTTAAAAAGCGATAATTTTAAAACTACTGGTCAGAATGACTTGATATTTTAGCAGAACAATCGTAAAATAATAATAAAGCAGTGGAATTTTATTTGGTGAAGGAAACAAATAGTTCTAAAATGTGCTGATAGATTGCACATTGTCTAGATATATGATAGCGTTCACATTGTCTAGATATATGCAAATTACTAATACGTGACATGCGCACATGAGACTTAGCTGCCATAAAAATGCAGAGCACCAGCTCTTTGCCTAAATGCTTCATCATGACTCTGACTATGAAGAATCGCGCTCTGCTCTTGAAGTTTTTTTAATAAGAACGATGACTGTGCACTTACTTACAGCTATTAGGAAGTTTCAGAGATTAAAATCCATTAAATGGGGTCCAATAACCGCAAAAGGTCTGCGAAAAATGATTGCTAAATTCGAAGAGACCATTTCATTTGACGTTAAACGGGGTACAGGAAGAAAAACAGTTTCGGCTGCGGCAGTGGAAGATGTGGCTACAGCATTACAAGAACAGACTAACAGTGATGTTGGAATCAGCAGTGCACGGGGAATTGGCCGAATGCTAGATATGCCGAACAGCACGGTACGTAAAATATCTTGCTCTGTTATCCGTATAAGATAACTGATGTGCAGGAGTTGCTACTGGCTGACCTGGAAGCACGTCAATCTTTTGCACAGATGGAAGTGGACATCGGATGGCCATGGAACATTCTGTGGTCTGACAAAGCCCACTTTCATTTGCAAGATTCTGTAAATACGCAAAATTGCAGGATATGGGTGACCGAGAATCCGTCCCAGCTACAGCCATTACTTCTTCAGTCTGAAAAGGTTACTGTGTGGTGCGGAATAACGGCAGCGTTTATCGTTGGTCCGTTTTTCTTCTAGGAGATCACACCTGCGGGTCCCGTTACCTGCACCGTTACTGGCAAGCGGTATGAAACACTTTTGCGTAACCATGTCCTTCCGGCACTTCAGCAGCATGAGTGTGTGGATCGCACAATATTCATGCAAGATGGCGCTCCTCCGCACATTGCTACTCCTGTGAAGCAGCTACTGTGTGCTAATTTCAGAGCTGACAGGATCATAAGCCGTCATTTTCCAACAACGTGGCCACCACTTTCCCCCGACTTAAACCCGTGTGATTTCTGGCTTTGGGGGTACCTGAAGAATGTTGTTTACAGCGGGAGTTTTCAGAATGTAGCCGACTTGAAGGCAAGCATCACACACCACATCCATTGTATCAGTACAGATACCCTCCGATCTGTAGTGGAGCATGCCGTTTTGCGCTTCCAATTAGTAGAGGAAGAAGACGGAGGGCATATCGAACAACTTATGCTTTAATCATCAGCAAGGAGTTGATTCCATGAAGCTCTTTTTTTGTCATAATCGCTGTTATCGCTGTATTCTTGTCTTTTCGCTAATAAATCTTTAGTAAGTCCCTGATCTCTAATTTTTTTCTTTTGGCTAACAACATTTCTATGTTTAATGAATACATTTTTGGACTTTCCTCCTGATAATACCCGGACAGCGTCATCTATCGGCTCATTTTGGAACTATTTTTTCTTTCGCCAAATAAAATTCCATTGCTTTACGATTGTTCTGCTAAAATATCAAGTCATTCTGACCAGTAGTTTTAAAATTATCGATTTTTAAAATCAGGACTTTAATTATAATCACCCGGTATATATATATATATATATATATATATATATATATATAGGTAGATAGATATGTAATTAACATTCATGGTTAATTACTGTCTTTATGACATTTCATGGATAATAGATAGATCAAACAACGAAAATTCTTAATCTCCACCCTGATAAATATTAGGAATAACAAATTTCGCATTCTCTAATAAGAGTTGACAGTGGTTGTGATCGTACCTAAGGCCTTCTATTTTACACAGCGCAAACCAAATCATTGTAAATATTTGTAATTGAATATAATATGCTATTCTTAATCATGGCATGAATATTTTGTTTCATCCTACAAATATTTATATTTGTTTAAAAAATTTGATTATCCCCACAGACTATAAAAATACACCTGAAAAACCTTTCTAAATATTTATTAAACCCTCATTAATTTAAAATGCCTTACTTTTCGCATTTGCATACTCATGAATTAAAAATAAGTTTTATATACTTTAGTTAATATTCAGTTAAAATTCTTTCAAATATTTCTACTCTAAAATATTTATCAAATATAAAAGTATGTTGAAAGCTTAAAAATGGATATCGCTTTTGATACTTATAGTAGTTATTACGGACAAACAAAAGTGTATGATAAAAAAGGATATAAGAAAAACTATAAAGCATTTGGCATGTTGCTTTCACTTCTGTTAGCTTCGAACTGAAATTCTCAAGTGCAATCCTTCCAAATTATATGGTTAATTAAACAGAGGCTGCTTTAACTTTTATGTAGAGAAGATACTAAATTGTGTATCCATTAGATTTTACTTATATAGGGATGCACATCTAATGTAAATAAATAACATTTAAAAACACTTTTAGGAAAAGCGTACATTTGAGAAGTATAAGTGTAAATATGCGCAATAATTTAATATGCAATCAAAAAAATACGGGGAAATTTTTAGACATTTTATTTTGTTTCTGTGTATATAATAAATGATAATTTGATTAAATGATATTTTTTCTCATTTTATTTTCCATAAATTTTTACTTTTTTATAGAAAATTAGTGAAATATATTTCAAACCCGAAGAATTGGAAAATATTAATATGAAAAGTCTTAAGTTTAAAAATAAAAAAATTGCTTTTATCATTGTAGGTATATTGTACCTGGAACTAATACACAAATGCTTACACATGATATTTGCTATATACATTATATATATTTGCTATATATATTATATAGTGGAAGATAGTAGAGTGTTATATGCTACAACACTCTACTATACATATACAGGAACTCTACAAAACAACAAAACAGCTATTACAAAACACTGTTCGAATGCTCAGACTGCTAAAATTAGATAATTTTAATAACATAAAGGATTTTGCTGTATTAATCATGAAGATATTAAATATACAAAATATATATAAATAATGATAGCACATATTATTTAATAACAAAAATATACAAATTTATTTGAATGAGAAAAGCTAAAATTTGATCTGTAATTATTTCTAATAATCATAAATACTCTGTCTATCCTGAGTTACTTAAATAAAACCACTAATTTATCTTGTTTTCCACTTGATCAGTTTTCACTTATTTAATTACTGCTGGCGAAGTATCTAATTTTTCCACTAAAAATCATGCAAATTAGTTTAGTTACATAATGTTGATATTTTAACAAGTAATTTGTTATTTTGTAATTATGAAAAAAATGTTTGAATATTTCATCGCATAAATTTAGGGAATTTTAAATTTAGTGAAAAAAATACTGAAAAATATATTCATTTATTTCAATTAAACTAATACAAAGATAGAAATACGTATTTGGAATTATGAACTTTTCTGTAGAGATAAGTAATATAGAAAAATATAATTTTTATTTTTAATTGCGATTGCTATTCTTATATTATTTTTACATTTAATGATAGACACAACACTCTTTAGTTCTGTTACCTTACTTTTTAAAATCCTCACTTGCAAGCATTAGTTTTCAGCAAATGCACAAAAATAAGAATCATTACTTAATAAATAATTAATGAGTTTGTGTTTGTGTTGTAAGTTCATTTAGAAACTAAAACAAATGTTTCCCTTTGGATTTTTGCTACGGAAGCAAAACTTTTGACAACTGAATTATAATTATTTATGGAACTCAATTGAAACAGAAAGTAAAATTAACTTAGTTACAAGAAATCCATATAACTAGTTAATTCTTATTTGTGCACAAGAAATAATTATTATGGAAGTAATAATTCCCATTACTATAAGAAAATAGAAATCGCCGTTCGCTAATTACCATGTATTGATTGTTTCATGCTTTCGATGTTTTACATGCGGGTTTTTCCCGTTTTTCTTCTCAAATGTGCATAAGTCATATTACGGGGCAAAATTGCTTCTATTGCATGATGCTTATTTGATTTTTGATTTTTTTTATATTCATTTATAATCTTAACGTTTTAAAAAGTTTAATTACATTTGCGAATAAATTGATAAATAAGGCTGATAAATAATGAAAATGCTCATTATTCAACTTTCACGTAATCATATATATCTAGCTTTCCTTCATTAAATCAAGGTGCTTCATATAACTCCTGTTTGAATTCCTTATTTAAGTTACTTCTTAATTATAAATAACTTCGAAATTATCAACATTATTAATGATATGATTCATATTACTATCAAGCAAATATGCATTATAAATAATTTTCATTACGTTACATTTTCATTACAAATTACAGAATTTTTTAAGCAAAACTTCAATTAAAGAATTAATTTTTTATTAAAATTTCTAGTTAAATAATAGCTAGTCCACTAAGGGGATATTAAACCGATATAGGCATCAAACAATATTTTATTCAATCAACACGTACCATAGGATTCATTTATTCTGTTCTCAATTATCATAATAACATTACTAAGAATTTGAAACATTTATATAAATACAATAATAAATAAACCTCATGGAATATTTTCAAAAATTATACATTTTTAGTTTTATATTCTATGTTAAAATGTTTGAAATCAATGTTATTTTACAGTAAGAACACTAAAAGGGAATTTTTTTATGAAACGTAGAAATTTTTTTAAGTTGCTTGAGTTTTAGTAAATTTAGATTTGTGGATCCAATTTGGCCTGTTATCAGTTTTGCTAGCTGATACTAACATTACAGTCCACAGATATATAGTGGGGAAAACAGCAAACCACCAATAATCAATAACGCAAGTTTTCATCCAATACAAATAAATGAAGAGGAAACTTCTTCGATGATAAAAAGAGAAGTAATGATCTGATATTTGATGAAATAATACGTTCAGTTTTGTTTCTAGCGTAGAAAAAATGCGGTCAGTTTTGCTACTTTTATATTGTTGAAACTGGATTCAGATATCACCAAATCCTCAATATTTGAAGGGGAAATTCAAAATGTTAAAAGAATAGCAAAAATATTTAGGATTGAGTTAAATTAAAGACAAGGAAAAAATAAAAATACTAATTTGATATTAATGTTTGTAATTTATCTACGCATTTAAAATTTAGTTCTAGAATCATAATTTAATTTTAATAAGACATATAAAAATTATTTAATGAATAATAAATAATAGCTAACTTTTCAAACTAAGATTTAGCAAGAAATCATTTTTTCCCGTCGTTTTTATTTTTTGCTCTTTTGGTCTTCCTTAGAAATGGAATAAAGTCTTGTTTGACGTTTCATAGCACAATTTATTTCACGCCGTTATTGCACATTCCATCTTTCTCAACACTTAATTCAAATCTACCAAAAACATTCATTACTTGGTAAGTTTAAAATCTAATCAAATCTGAAAAAGTCATTCATGTGACCTTTTCGGCGATCTCTTACAATTAGTTCTACATGAAATTTAATTCCAATAAAAGAAACACACGCAATCTTCTTTTAAATATGTTCACTTTATATAAATTTTTGTCATTCATTTTAAACTTATTATTATCAATTTAATATATTATTGACTCATTTGTAACAATTAATAATAAAATACATCAAATTTCATCTTTTCTGTTCATTTCATTCCATTAGTGTGAGATTACTAAATAGGTTTGGTTTTTTTAAATAATTTTAAGTTATAACTAATTTGAAATGTTTTTTGGTGTAATCTTAAAATATAGTTTTATATGATGACACCCTTCAATAAAGAATATTTTTTCAAAGATATTTTACTTAAAAAAACTGTAGGGACTATGATGTGATGGTTAAACAGGAATTTTTACACTTAGAATTGCAGAAAATACTTTCACGGTAGAAATTTTGTAATCCTCCAGTATTATAAATCCATATATTAAACTATATATATATTTGGTAAAATGTCAAAGGAATATTTATTCTTAGTTAATTTTGACAGCAACAATGCGTGTAGTGGCTTGTAATTACGATCCATAATCTCAACAAAAAATCGATTTCAAGAATTACTATTGATTCGTGTGGACGATAACAAAACAAATAATACCTAAAAAAAATAAATTATAGAGAAATTATAGCATAATTCCACTTTTATATAAACAGGCAGTTATGAAATTTTACTAGAAATTTCAAATGATGCCAAATATATTGAAAATAATTAAATAAAAATTTAATACATTTTGTTGTTTATTGACAAAGAATAGACAGTTAAAAAAATTTGAGGATTTCACACTCTATTTTAGTGATATATGGAATACTATTTATCTGCTTATGCAAAGTCATTTATACTGTATTTTTAAATGCTCAACATCAATGAGCTAAATGAAAAATAAATAACTCATCATATTATTAAAGTGCAAAATTCCTAATAGTTACTTATGTATGCAGATATTTTTTACAATTAATTTGCTTGCAAAAATCATTATAAAAATAACTTTCCTGTAGATAAAAGGACACACATTTTCTAATATATTATACAATTCATCCCGAAAAATAAAGAAGGAGAGAAATACTTCAAGTTAATATGATTTTTATTCCTTTAATCATGCATACATGCATTATTCATGGGAATCTTCAAGTTTAGAATGACCTCTTTTCTCCAGAAATAATCTCTCCTATAAAAGTAAAAGCCACTTCTATAGAGTGTTTTGTTAATAACTTGAGATTTTATAAGTCCCACCTCTAAAATGTTATAATTATATAATGTAATGTTTCCTTTAAGGTGTTTGTAGATACAAACTATTTTATTTAATGTTACTTTTAAAAACTACTTATACGTATGGGAATAAGGAAAACGTAAAGTTATATATCAATGTGATGATATAGCAAGAAAATATTTAAGCAGAAAAATGATAAGTGTTGTTTAAAACATGCTATTTTACAATATTAAAAATACTATTGCTTAAAATTAAAAAAAATCAATTGAAATATTACGCAATGTTTTATTATTTTAAAAGAACATAGCGTAGTTACGTTACTACGCTTTGTTCTTTAAATAATCATTCTGACAGATTATTTAAGAAATAAAAATGATTATATATATATATATATATATATATATATATATATATATATATATATATATATATATATATATATATATATATATATATATATATATATATATATATATATATATATATATATATATATATATATATCTCATAAGAAAATAACTATCGCAAATTACAAATGCATTAAAAATCTATATTTAGCAATGCTTCTACGCATGTACTCAGTGATATGATAAATATATCAAGTTCTGGCATAAGTTTCAAATTAATTTCTATACGTTTTTTATATTTTCTGATAAGTATATATTTTCACTTTCACACAGAAATTGTAAATTACTATAGAAAAATTATACCAAACCTCTATTTTTTATTCTATTATTAATTATTTCTATTTATTTAAATTCATAAGCTCATTATGCAGTTGGATATGAGAATTTAAGTCAGTAAAGTGGGTCTTTCATTTTAATCAGAGCACAGCGAAGGAGAAAATACGACTTTGCTCTAAATTTCTCCAATCGATGGCACCACCAGAGATTACACTCCCTCAATTTTGACAAAATTGTAAAACAGGGAATCATATTGAACATATTATTAATGTTTTAAATCAAAATGTGAAATTCAAGCTGAACATTAATTTAACAATAATTAAAAAGCTAATGTTTCCATTAATATTAAAAGTGTTTTAACAGATGATTAAGTGAATCAATTTAAAAGATTTTGTTTTTAAGATCGATAGTTCAAAGACATTCCTTTTTACTTGTAACACTAAAATTAAAAAATTGAATTCATATTTTTTTTGGTTTTTAAGTATGTAATGATCAAATGTGGAAATAATTTAATTTATACAGCTTTTTCTGAAAAGTTTACAATCTAGCATCAATATAGTGTTTGTTGAAAATGATTGTAATTCTAACAAAATTTGCTGAACTGAGAAATAACAAGGTAACTATTGCCTGCATTTATGTCATTATAAAGCTTAAAATCTATTTTATTCTTACAATATGTTTAAATTGCCTTTATTCATTTTGTAGCATTATATATATAACACTTCATAAGAACTAAAACTAAACCTGTGGCACATCAGCCCAAGTGAACCTAGGTCAACAGGTTCCATACTGTTGACCTAGGTTCACTTTTCCTGACTGAGTGCCCCAGGAAGTCTCAGTTAGATGGTTAGCTCAACAAGAAACCCGAAACCTTCAGTTCCAAAGTATGTTTAGTACCCGCTGATAAGATGAAAGGCTGAGTCGACCTTGCCGAGCTCTAGAATTGAACCTCAAACCAATTCTTTGGGATCGCGCGAATGGCTATATCACAATCCGACGGTGCTTGGCTCCATACTTCATATCTCACCAAAAACAGAATAGTAGCATGTGACCTCATAGGGAATTTCATAGGAAATAAGTAGAACATTCATATTATAATCCATTAAATATGAATTTGATATGTATATTTATATAAAAAAGGCATAGATAAAAGAAAACTGTTACTAATCCTCATGGTCTGCCATGTAATATCAAATACAATTGTAAAATTCTACACCATCTACACTATAACCAATAACTTAAACCATCAAGTTATTATTCATTTAAATAGAAAGAGCATCTTAATTTTGTGAATAGATTCTATTATTAAAATGAAAATCGTAAATTCAGAATTATGATAAAAAAAAAATAACGCAATGATAGAAAAAAAGAAAAAATATTAATCTATTGCATGTCCTAAAATACTGTGAGAAACATTCCATTTTTTTTATATCATATTATATAATTCTGTAATAATTATATCGAAATATTATTTTTGTTAATTAAATTAACATATATCATCTATTTAATTTCTTAAAACTGTTTTTATAAATATAAATTTAAATATTGATGTCATCATGGAAAATTTATGGGATCATAGTAATAAATGTTTGAAACAGGATGAAGAAAAAGTGATAAAATTCGTAACTAGGCAGTGCGTATCACAAGCGATTATGGGAAAAATATTCTCCATTGCATGTATTTTAGTATTGGTATATTCTAAAACAATTATTTAAATAATCTCGACATTCTCTTTTATAAAAAATTCTAATTTAAAAATTTAAACTTGTTATACACTAATTTATTATTATGATTAATTAACAAACAAATTTGGATTAGAAATTAGTGATAGCATTTATCATAGGCAATTACTCATCAAAGTCGAAAGTGCTGAAAATGGTTTTCCCATCATATTACTGAAATGTTTCAATTTAATTTAAAAAACATTTAACAAGTATTTCCTATACCATTTTCAATTTTTTTTAAAAAAAAACTGGAGTTTCGACAAAAAGAATTCAAATCCTTAATAATACACACGAATTCTGTGCCGGATGTAATCATTAGGAAATCATTTTAAAAATTGTTCGTTCGCAGAATTGAAGCTGCTGCAAATTATTTTATTCCTAAAATTGAGAATAACATTTCCTTTCCTAGTGAGGAGTCAGCTGTCTTATGTAAAGCTTCCGGTAAGTATGATACAATTGAGGAAAAAGCAATAATTGGTTATGATATTACTTTCAGCTATCAAAACTATGCCCAAAGGCGGCTGTATGATTGCTGTATTTCATAGCATGCCCAAATGAGATAAGAAAAAAGAATTAAATCAATTCCAAAGAAAAGCCAATATTTTCCCTGCAAAGATCCTTATATTATTTATAAAACATAATGTGTTTGAGGATATACCTATTAAATGCTGGAAAAGTCACAGAATTTAGGGTAAAATTTAAATAGCTTGTCTTTTTGACATGAATGTTATCAATATTCTCCAAGAACTCATTAAGATTTCATTTAGAAACTGCAACAGAGTTTAAGTATTCATCCCCTTGTTTTCTTTTTTTAAACTGATTTATTTGTTATTTCAAATAATTAAAATTTTTTAAAAAATATAAACAAAAGTATTATACAGTTTATGTTGCAACATTTTTATGTAGAAAAAAATTGGTAATTACTTATGAACCTATTTTAATATATGTAGTTTTATTTCGACATATGTTTGCTTATATTTCCGAACTGACAAATTATATGATGCTAAATTTTCTTTAATTTAAGAAATACCATGTCAATATTTTTATTCTTTGTACTCCGTGCAAGTGGTTAAATTTTCTGGAATAAAAGGAAACGCTAATATTTCTTAAAAAACTGCGGTAATAGTTAATCCGCGGTCTATTCAATTGTATACTTTTTAAAAGCTACAAGTCATTTATCTTTCATTTAAATAATAATTTAGGCCATGAACGTTACTCAAAAAACACATGGCTATGAAATTAATAAACTTTACAACAAAGCAACCTATTTTTTAATATTATAGAATAAAAACAATATAAATATAAGAAAAACACGAAATCATATTTTATTACACATGTAAGTGATCAATTCTACATTCCAAGTTTTTTCAAAATATTGTTATGATGCTTCAAAATAAAGCATAAAATGATACTTACATTTTAAAAATCATCAAGAAATTATAAAATTATATTATTCAAATTTGATAAACTTAATTCAATAGTTGATGAATTTGATGCTTTTAGCAGAATTTTATAAAGGTGGGAAAAAAACTGAACAGTACATTTGCTCCTAGAAAATAAAATAACAGAAACAATGTAATTGTTAATTTTTATCAAAACCTAGTATTTGCCTTTTGATTTTTTTTTAAATACCCTCCATAAGTAGTAAATGGGAAAAATTCTTTCAACAAAGTGATGGATTTGTAGTGTTTAATGATGTATCTGTGTGTTCAGATACACTTACAGAACTCATCATAAATTGTAAGATACTTTTTTTTTTCAAAAAGAGGAAAAATGCTAGATTAAATATGCACCTGGTTACCTTTCGAATACTTAGCCATACGTTCAGAAAAAACTATACTGCAAATTGTATTGATAGTGTTCCTTAGGTAAATGTTCCGCGATTATCAAATGTTACATTCCTTTGCAACACAGTTAACCAAAGTAATAAACCATATACATTAAATCAAACAATTCAAGTAGCTGAATACATCGTCAATTAATTTTAGTCAAGAGAAAACTATAGAAGATTGTGAAATTACTTAAAATATGAGGAAAATAATCAAGATACTATAAAGAGATCTTGTGTTACATCATATTCTGACCATATCCAAATAATGTGTTTAGAGAATTCGTGTTATGCTATAAAATCATTATTCATGTTAACATAATATTTGTAAATTGGATATTTTTGTGTAATAAAATAGATGTTTTAATATTTTCCTTATTTTAATAATATATAATAATACTAAAATTGTTAAGCTATGAATTGTTTATAATTATTTGTTTAATTATCTTCAAATATATCTATAATGAAGTATTATGTCAGAAATTAGCATTCTATGTGAATTTTTATTAATATTCTGCGTTTAATTATAAAATCAACATTCTTTCTTGGAAATTTGTTCTTAGATTTTGGGAAGAAACTTTCATTATAATTTTCTAAAATTGAGTTCGTTACATATATTTAGCTTGGCGACAGCTTGGAACTGATTGATTTAAAATTTTGATTGTAATTTAATGAAGGGTAGAAATTATATATGTGCAAAGTGTGTAATACTTAATAAAATACATTAAATTTAATTATACATTACTTTTCCTTCAAAAATAATTAAATTCGCCTCCAAGAAAATTTTTAAATACAAGATAATTTATTCTTATTATCGGTAAACGTTTAAGGTTTATTAAATTTATGAGATATGCTTCATTAAATATTCCAATGTAATTAATTCTCTTATGCACTAATATTAAGTATTTACTATACATTGTTTTATAAAATAGTATTGAAATGTTAAATTTAAAAGTTTTATTACTTTATTTTATAAAATTACACTGTTATAAAAAACTGTTAGATAAATACATTGATGAATAAACTTTAAAAAATCATTTTAAAATTAAATTTCTATAAAAATTAAAAATTCACTTACTTGTAATTAGAATCAATATTCCTACGTTTAAGGGCATATATACTTTTATTATTAATGTTGACAGTGTGTTGTTATAGCAAAAGTTTAATTTCTTTCTTCATTAATAAGTTTGTGTCTCTTTTTTACAAAGATTTTAAGATATTTAAGAAGTATGAGTTACTCATATGCTATAAGGTGATTAAATAACTAAGTAAAGTATAATGTTGGATATCTGATATCTAGTTTGGCAGCAGAATCAATACTGCTATGACAATCATTTCAAAAATTTATTGTTTATTTTTTATTTTATTTTTTTACCTCAGGCGTGAATAGTTATCTGCAGGCTGACAACCATTCGAGACCAAACGAACTATTGAGACTGATTATTTTGAGATCGAATAGTAGACAGCGTCTAGAGAAAGTAGTATTCTTTGACAGTAGGGCACATTCTCATGTTACCAAACATGAAACATAAAACGCTTTCTTATATCTACCACAAAAGTCCGACATAACAAAATTCCTTAAACCTGATTTTTAAACCAGATAGTCAGGAATGGTTTGGAATAAATTCAAGATTCCTCACGCAAAAGAGCAGAGATTAGCCAGCAAAATCTGTCAATAGAGTATAATATCCTTGACTATTAAAGTAAACACTGAAGATATATCTATATTCACGTATCGAAAGAGAAAAAAAAAAACTGGAAAAGTTTTGGTATTAGCATGATATATCCTCCCTCAAGTGATTTTTCACCAAATCTGGTGTCATTTGTTTTTATTATAGTGCTTCCGGTTTTCTCTTTGGTGTTGCCAATTCGAATTTATGTTGCTATTGGCGATTTTGCTTTCATTTTTTACTTTATGTTACGTAGCAGGAATTCTGATCCATTGATATATCAATAAATTATTTTACATAAAAGAATTAATTATTTTATATTAACTTAACTTTTCAATATCTACATAAAATATTCAATAGTTTATTTAACCTTCAGTAAATTTGTTCAATATAAATTTTAAATTTATTTTACTATCTGCTGAAATTTGATGAAAATTTCTATAAAAAATTAGTACATATAACAACAGACTATCAATATGGGATCACTTTGTAAAATATACTAAACTAGAACATTAAAATTTATTTAAATAATTTGAATTTAATTAACATGAATGATATTTATTTTACAAATCATGCTTTTCAAAGAGCGATTACAAACTTAAACAATACGTAAACAATTATAATACATTTTGTATTTATTATATTTGCAGAAACTATATCATACTGCTCAAAAAGCTAAAGCTAAGTAACTTTTCGTACAATAAGCCCAATCTACAATTTTATTTTCTAGTAATAAACTGCAAAAATATGCTTGGAATCATGCCAAACCATTGTTATCCATATATAAAACTGTGAATGGATCATAATTGATGCAAAATACGTTAGTAATGACTATAACATCAAAAATATTATTGATATATAAAACTTTGAACTTATTATAATATATTTTTTTCCTGCATTTTTAAACAATTTAATGATGCAAAAGATAATATTTTTTTTGGAAAGACTCATCATTATGACACTATTTACCGTAAATTTTATCAAAAAAAAAAAAAAAAAAAAAACATTGATAACAGTTTAAAAATTATATTTACAATTTCTCACTGAATATAGTACTATATAAATTTAGATTTTTTCATAGTTTTGAACACCAGAAATAGGAACAATATCTGATAAATTTATTATAAATATTTCACATAAAATTAGAAATGAAAATGTTATTTGCACTCTATGTTATAATTGGAGGAATGGTTAGTTATTATGAATGATGGAAAACAGTTTATAATTTCAAAATAAAGATATACCCTTATACCGAGAAAATTGTTTGGTTGACATATGACTTAAAAAATGGGAATCTCATTTGCAATTCAATTTTACAAAGAAGGTTGACTGATACCTTAAAACCAAATAACAAAAAAACTTAGAAATAATTTTAAATATCATGACAAATATTTTTCTAAAGTTTTTGCCAAATTTAAAAAGTACTAAAATGTTCCAAATACCCGATTCTAAACACTGAAATTCATCAAATTTAAAATTCTATTATCTATTTGTAATATTATTTTAACTATATGTTCTTAAAACTGTCGGAAGTCTTATTGAAAACTGTAGAAGACTTATTAAGCCTGGCATAGATTTGATACCGAACATTATATTCTTCAAGTTATTAAAATTAAAAGTTTTTGATATTGTACTAGTTTAGCCATTATATAATTCGTTGTTTATGGATAATATGCATTTAAAATTTATCATGTGAACTGCAAGACTAATTTTTCTATAAAATGAAAAATAATGTAAGAAGAAACATTTTAAAAATGTCCTTTAAACTTAACTAGTCACAAAATATATTCCAGGAATCAAAAGCTGTTTATAAGTTTGAATTTATACTGCAATATTAGAATAAATAAGAAATTTCATAAAATTTCTATAATATTTAACTTAGAAAACTAAATTATACAGAATTTTAGGAATTTTGTAGACACACATTTATAACATTTTTCAAGTATAAATTGAGTTTAAAAGAGACTATTTTTAAGACTTATTTTACCATTTTGATTCACACAATTTTAATATATTTTAAATTCTTTTCCAAACTTCCTTTTATTTGCATAAAGAAAAATTTGTAAAGTATGTTTCCCAGAATATATATTTATTTCTAAGATATAATCTAGAAACTTTTCGTGTAAATTTCTTTTTTGCTGCAGGATTATGAAACATCTAGAGATAAATGCTGAAAAAATATCAAAATTTCTAAGATTGTGACTTAAATGTTTATTGATTTAAAAATATGTATTAATTTTAAATAAAGTATTTAATTTAAAATATTTCGTAAAATATAACTCTTGTATAAAAGAAATTTCTTATACTTCCTTCAGGCTGAATTATTTAGTAACACATTTTGAAACTTCTAATACGTATATCGTATGTTTAAATTCAATTGATTAAAGTAAAAATACAGTTACTTTTATGCAAGTACTTTACTGCCATAAATTTAGTATATATATATATATATATATATATATATATATATATATAGAGAGAGAGAGAGAGAGAGAGAGAGAGAGAGAGTTGTTTGGTTTGTCTCACTCGAAGGCTAATTAGACTGGGACCTACTGTTTAAAGTGCATTCCGAATCACTACAAACATCCATGCCCAAGGTGGGATTCAAACCCATGAGGTGTTGAACCGAAGACAACAGCGCTAACTATTCGGCTGCAGCTCGGCAGAGAGAGAGAGAGAGATAAATAAAATATTTTGTTAATATTTTCTTATAAATTTTTCTTTTTAAACATTTTCCTTTTATATGGAGTTCTAAAATTATAATTACAAATTGTTTCTGAGAAATAATCTTTCATACGAAGGACTTTAAATTAATGTATTTTTTGTGTTTTAATATTTTGTTATAGCGATAAAAACCAATGAGAGTAAAAAAAAGTAGGAACAAGTTATATCATCTACATATATCAGCTTTTTTTTAGATTTATCTCATTTGGAAAACAAAAACACAACCAAAATATTTTCAAATATAAAATACAGACCATCTCAAAAAAGTTTTGATAAATTGTTTAAAGTCCCTACACTTTACATTATTTGTTTATTTAACAAGTAAATAATAAAATATCAATCTTTCAATATCAAATTATTAATATTGAAAGAAAATTATAGAGAGAAAAATAAATTGTTGTAGACAAGATTGCTACTTAATGCAAGTTCACGGAAAGTCAACGGGATTCAGGAAGCAATTATAACCTACTTACATTGAAAAATAAAATGTAATTCGAATCAAATGAAATTATATGATAAAATATTTTTAAAAATACACATATTGCGTTTGAGATTTTTGAAAGGTAAATAATGAAACCAAATGTATTTACCTATTAAATATTCTGAAATCTAATTTATTCTAAGCAGAACTGATAGTTAAATGTCATTTATACATTAACATTACCATCGTTAGAAAATAATTGTTATGTAGATCATGCTGATGAATTATTTCTAATACATCATTTTGATATTTTGTGGTTATTAAGTAATAACTAAATGCATATTATAACGAACAAATTGTAAAATTTTAGAAACGTGATTATTTTCAAAGCAATATTTCTACCGACATCACATACATTCCACATTAACATGTTTCAAAAAACAATTAAAATTTTTCAAATCTTCATACTTTTGAAAAAGAAGCACCGATCTATTCAAATAAAAGTACCTTATAAACTATTTTAAATATATGTAACTTTTGCATTTTATTTTTTGTGATAGTTAAATAAAAAAAAAATAGAACGTAGGAATCGGAAGAGGAAAACTTTAGAAACACATTTATTCTGAGCAGATTCCTTCCCTCATTCTTTTTGTTTTGAGGGCAAATATCATGCCTTCAGTCTTAAGAATTCAAGAAGCGACTTAAACCAATGTCCTTCTTTAAACACGTTCCCCGGCAGAAGGGGAGAATTTGTAATTCGTATTTCGGTACCCTGCCGCTTCTACTCTTACATAAAATATTTCCTTCTAAAAATGTCGTCGTAAAATATTGGTTGCCAGCGGCCATGAAAGACATGTGCCGGGTCGACATCGGGCCACGTGGTCAAATAATTTCCCTACGGTCACGGACCGGGCACTACTTTTCATTCTTCGATTTCCTTTCGGCCACTGCCATTTTTATTTCAAGCTTGGGCTTCGAGTTTTTGAATAATGTGGCATATTTTTCAAAAGGTGGCTTGTCAAGAATCAGGCACTCCATTGTGGGATCAATGTTTTTAAGGAAAAAATACTTTACTTTAAAGAAGAATGCTTTATATGTATATGTATATATATATATATATATATATATATATATATATATATATATATATATATATATATATATATATATATATATATATATATATATATATATATATATATATATATATATATATATATATATATATATATATATATATATATATAGGTAGTTACATAAATGTATATATAGAGAGATAAGCTACAATTTACAATTTGTTTTACTAATAAAAAGGATTGATATTTAAGGAAAACAAGTAAATAAGAATTAAATATAAATTTGAAACTTTTTAAAAAGAGTTATCTCGAAAGTGTGAAAATAAGAAACTAAATAAAATGTTTTTTCAACTATCATATAAATTAATTAATTTTCCTTAACAAAATGTGATTTTTTATCCATGGATGTACATTTTCATAGATTAAAATCTGTGATATGCACAATATGTAAAAAATTTAATATAGAACATTTAATAAAGAGTGACGTTTAACTAGTCTCCTTATCCTATAACATTTCTCATACCATTAAAATGTATATATGAAGAGCTGTGTTATGTCATACCTCTCAGCATTCTAATCTAGGACTCAGAGCGGTTTAAATGTTCCCAATAAGGGGAATTCTGTACTAAGTCTTGTTCCCAATTTATTACTGACATTCTAATTTCCCAGCATTATATTTGCCACAAATATTATCCCGCAGTCAAGGTAAACTGTGCTTTAGAAGCTCTCCAATTACGAAGATAGTTTAAGATGTCCTTTCTATGTACTATTTGACTTGTTAACTGTTACCTCAATAATTACTAATTGAGAATTTTTTTCTAATAAGAGATTAATCTTGCACTTAAACATATATTGTTAAAAACAAATGGTATTCTTAGTAATTCAAAATGTCAACCAATATTGTGTGCTAATAAAATGGATTTACTTAAGATTTTCTGTAAAAAATTGGTGCATGTTTTTGGTAAATCGAATAAGGTAAAGAATAAAAACAGATTTATATTAGCTAAATCAGGAAAATAAATGTTTAATATTTCTTCTATATTTCGTATTTTTTCTCTGTATTTAATATTTCTTTATACATAAATGAACAGAGAGAAATTACTCTGCTGATTACTGCATATTGACATATGAGTGATATTTATTAAAAGAATAATTTTATTATATTATATACTTTTTCTGAAGTAATTTTTGGTTAAATATTATTCAGATGTCTTTAGAAGAAAACAAATTTAAAAATTTCTTAAAAAGAAACATTCCAGTTACGTATTCTTGCATTATTCCCACAACTAAATATTTATAAACTATATTTTATATATAATATATAACCTGCAATATATAATCTAAATATTATATATATATGTATATTTGAATGTATATATATTCATTATTACATCATATGAATTTAACAGGTATATAGAGCAGCAGCTAATTATTTTTTTCAAAATGGTTGAAATGGGAGGGTATTAGAAAGCACTTTGAGTGATACGTTCATTCTTGCATTTCAATTGTTTGACACATGTGCCAAAGATAAAACGAAAATGTTATTTATTTTAATGACAAGTATGTATCACAGTGAATATTAGAATAAGTGACAAATTAGAATATTCGGCAATAAGTAGTCTCGCCTTAATCTGGTTTTCAGCAATTTTCTTTGAACGTTACCTCTTCTTTTCGATTTCATTGCAAGAAAGTTCCAAACTGAGATTACCAATGTGTTTCTTGTGTTGTTTCACAAATGCGATTACATGAAATCCTTCCCTTTAACAGAGTTCTATATACCTGTCGCATTATACTTAAATTTTTTCACATATACTTCAATATTTGTGTATGTAATGCTTGTTTAACCCCTTAATTTTCACTCTTATCTAAATCAGAGGTTAGGTTTTCGATCTATATTTCTGGTGTCCATGGTATTTCTGGTCTAAAATATTGGAAAGAAATCACAAAAATGCTTAGAACAATTTATTTCCTATGGCCAGAAATATGCTTTTATCCTTTTATGCAATAGATGACAGTTCCACACTATTTTTAATGTAATTTAAAATATTTCATCTTATATGTCAACACTATTTAATTTTTTGCTTAAAAAATATATACGCTCTTATGACCGTTTACCAAAAAATTACACGATCGAAGGGGATGACATAACATGCAATGTTACAAACATTAAAGGTTCTTTCAGGTTAGCATGAATCTGATGCACTTTATTTCCTTCTGCATTTTCAGCATTCCTTTTTCATAAGGTTACAGGAAAGTAAAACTGGTATTAGTATAACTTATGTGGAAATTTACAGTCCATCAGGATTTATTAAAAATTTGCTTCAAAAATTTTTTTTGCTTAGGATATAAGAATTATTAAAACGGGATTTTTTCTTTTGCCTTTAAAATGCATGTAAAGTCTGTAAATTATAATTATGCTGAACAATTTAAAAACATAGCTTCTCAAATATAAATATTCTTTTAACTTTTATGTTCTAAATGGAAATAGCAAAGGTATAACGAAAATGTGCCCAGACACGCATAAATTGATGAATTCATATGTAATTCCCAAATAAAAAATTATATACAATATTTGCATGTTAATTATCAATATTTGCATTGTGCGTGTGCCCCAAGGAAAATATGTAATGTTTACTTGTAAATTTGGTGAACATTTCAATATACTAACAATAATTTAAAATTGAAATGAGTGAGAAAATATTCATTTTTCGTAGAATCTCTTTTCCAAATATATAATCATCATAACTGCTGATTTTTAAGGAGATGGCAAGGTAATTGTGAGAATTATATCTTAACTCTCAAAAGTGGTGTATATCCACTGCAGGAATTATTTTATTATACTACCATCGTTTTTGTTTCTAATCTTCCATTTACACCGACGACAGTGCCAGACCATTAAAGTGAAACATTTGACATCAATGAAGTCTGATACAAGAAAGGACAGTTGTTTAAATCCTCCCAGTCCAGTCCAAACCATACATTTTAAAAGCCATATGAGTTTAATAATAATTTTTTTCTCTCCTACGCCACAGTAATATTCATATTATTGTCCAATTTCTTTATCAAACGCTTTTGTGGAACCCAAACATAAATTACCACACTTCTCATAGATCTGTACAACATGCAGGTTAACCTGTCAAAATAATCTATTTCCAATCACGCTTTCTGACGACTGTCTCATGAATCATATTTTGCAAGTTTTAAGAATGGGAATATGACCATTAAAAAATTTGTATGATGTAGTCTGAAATCTAGAAACAATTCCTTAAAACATTTCCCTCGAACATAAATTAAAGTATTTACCGGTTTATAATTTATTGGAAAGCACAGTTTTGCAAGAATGGGAACTAGCAAGTACTTTATGAATGTAATGTCATTTGGAATCTATCAAAATCTAAAATATATTGACTTCCTAAGTAGGCTCGTATCATCTATTAATTTTTTCATCAATCAAGTAATAATTATTGGTATTTCGATTTTTTATTACAGAAAACGAATAAAATATAACACAAAATCGTTAAAACTTTATTCTATCTTTAAAGATCTTGAAGAATAAAATATTTTATCATGGAATTTCTAGTTGGTTTCTTTAACTCTTCTAAAAATACTATTAGTTTCTAGAGTGAAGTGTATCTGCATGCTGAATATATATATATATATATATATATATATATATATATATATATATATATATATATATATATATATATATATATATATATATATATATATATATATATATATATATATATATATATATATATATATATATATATATATATATATATATATATATATATATATATATATATATATATATATATATATATATATATATATATATATATATATATATATATATATATATATATATATATATATATATATATATATATATATATATATATATATATATATATATATATATATATATATATATATATATATATATATATCTTAAAAACACATTATATTTACTAAGTTATAAATTCCTTGATATTCATGTTTACACAACAATAGGTGTGTGTGTGTGAAAAAATGATAAAATGAATACAGTAAATAATGAACACATACGATAAAATGTTAAATTGATGCAATGTTAATTGTTAAAATCTTTAACAGAAAAGTTATTTAGGGTGTGCCTCAATTTTATGGCATTAAATTTATTAAAAAATACATTTAGGAAAGAAAAGGCTTCTGAAAATTGTTGAAATATCTTAAATTAATGTTCTGTCTGTTGCTTGACAGCAGTTATTTTACTTTTAAATTATTAAGTTTTGAGAGAGTGTTGAATTTTCCAAACTGCGTTTTGTGTGAGTCTAATTAACCAATAACTTTTCAGCATTTAAATAATTGTATATTGCTTTCTTAGTAAAATATATTGTCAAGAATATTGGAGGAATCATGAACTCATAGCTGAAGCTCTAATGTTTGATTATTGTAAAATAAAATACAAGGATGTGTTTTATAAAGACTTTACAATATAATGTATGCAAGCTGTTACATTGAGATGAATGAGCAAATACGTTTATGATTGTCTAGCTTAAGGTAAGAATAGTGAAGATATTGTTTATGAAATAATACTAGACGCTATATACTAGATAAATACTTCCAATTCACCTTTAAGTAATTCACACACATATTGATCATGAGTTAAACTGTGTAAAACAAAACATAAACTTCCTTTAATTATTATTACATTGTCGAAAACAACACAGGAAAATATTTACCAATGTACCTTGCATATTGTAATTTAGCTAAGAGAAAATTTTTATTAATTATGTAAGAATAGTATACACTATCTTCAAAGTTAATAATTAACTTTCACTTTTCTTTTCAGTATGTTTTAATTTAGTTTTTAAGATCATCTTATTTACTCCTTACTATCATTACATTCTTCACTGTGACCAAATTATCATACTTTAAATTTAGGTGTTCATCACATTTTAATCCACTTCTAGCTTGTGGACCAAATAAATAAGTTTCATTTTACTAAAAGTCTATGAAACTATTTAAGTGAAAAATAAGATATTGAAAATTTTATGAAGAAACTCCACATTATTTAATAATGAGATAGTTTAAGCTAACAAGTAATGATTAAAACATAATTTGCGTTAATGGAAAAATTCTGCATGAAATAAATTAATAAAATTGTGATGTTTAATAATTAATAAAACAATAAAGATAAATATTAATTCAAAACTGAAGCAATAATATTGAGGTAGAATATTCCAAAGTCACATTCCATTCAGCTAGAAAACAGCTTAAATAGTTTAACTAAAATGAATCGTATTTTTTATACACTTAATTAAATGCCAAATGAAGAACTATAAAGTGAGAAGATGAAATGTAGTAAACAGATATAATATACATTCAAAAGATATTTTTTTTTGTTAATTTAATTTTTATAGAAACTGAGTATAATATAAGAAAAACTTATAATAAACTATAAATGAAGTACCAATATGCGGTTAACATGCCCTGAAAAAGCTGCCCATAATGGTACTTTGTTTCATTTTCCTTTTATTCTGTGTTTCTTTTATTTTTGATCTCTCGTATATATTCTATCTGTTTACTATATATCATCTTTTCACTCTAATACATTATATATATATATATATATATATATATATATATATATATATATATATATATATATATATATATATATATATATATATATATATATATATATATATATATGAAAAACCTTTAAAATATTTATTATGATGAAAATGTAACTATTAATATTTAGAAATATTATTTTTAATAACTTATAATCAATAAATTTAAAATAATGTATCATACAAAAAATTTTATTTCAATTTGATATAATTGATGATTCATGCGGCCATAGGAAATGATGATCGAAAATAAATCTTTATAAATTCTTATTAATATTTTATAACACACAAATTTGTACCCTTATATCTCCCCTAATCAGGTTTACACTAGCCTTGTGCTGCGAATTTATAGCATGTAAAAATTGACACTTATGTTCCTTCACTTTGTTTCTGAACTTGACATTTCGGTTATTTAAAGCATAGAATATTATAAGTCGTCTGGAAAAAGAAATGATCAGCGGGTGAAATAGAATAAGAGAATGATTTAAATGCGAGTTTCATTCCAGCCATTCTTATAATCGGAAACACCCCCTGGAGAGGAGGAATGGAAAAGAATTCATTTTGAAGTTTTGGAAGCTGTTCAAGAATGAAATTTCTGATTTGATTTACTGCAGAATTCTGAATTACCTCTTGATGAAAAAGTCTGTTCTCCCCCAGACCCTTTTTTATCATTCTATCAGATAAGATGCCGTTATATTAGATCTTTTTTACCTCATTCTTGTTCCGATGTGAAGTATTTAAGTTTTTTTTTCTATCATCATCGTGACTTGTCTAAGAGGGTGATTAATTGTACTTCTTATGCCCAAGATGTACTGAAATTCGAGTTATATTTGGTTTCAAGATTAAATGCGCACGACGTACAGAAAATTTAAAATCCATTCTTAATAATATAAGGTGCTACATCTAAATGGGTAAAGCGAATTTCATTTGTAAGTAAATGAAAATGAGATTCTGTCCCGAGGAAAAGTAGTTTTTTTATGCTGTATAAAATTAAAAAAAAACTGATTTAATTAAACTATGGTTCTTAGAAAAAAACTTATAAGAACTTTTTAAATGCATTTTTAAATTATTTCGATTTCAATTTCAATGCATTATTTTTGTAACATGATATTTATTGATATTGTTCCACTTGATTTCAAAATATATTATTTATGTTAAAACAATATCTTACCTGATGTTTTAACTCCGTTGTGTAACAATCATTAACAATCGAAAAAGAAATTAAATTTTTATTTATAGAAAAAATATTAATCATTAAGTACCTAATTTCTTTTCTAACCACATAGAAAATCAATAAGCATATCAAAAATATTATCATTTATATTTAAGTTTTAAATTTTTTGTAAAATATTTCACTGTACTTAAACTTAATCTGATTCCCGTTTCGTATTTATTATTTCTGATGCACAAAGAAATAGTGAAATATAATGCAATGCATGTCTTAAAACTCTCTTTTATTTTTTAAATCAAAAGAAACTTGTAAGATATAGTAAACTGAAATGATACATTTGAAAATCAACACATACACACACATCACATACACATTCATCAACACACACACACACATTTTATGACCAAGTCCAGTTGACTCTCTATAAATTTATCTTTATATATAAACATTATAATACAGAGAGTTAATGAAAATAGAATTGTATACTTTTTTGACTGGCTTACTTAGCACTTTTAAAAATTAATAATTGAAAGAAAAACTTTTATTGGTCTTTTAGTATAAAAATTAAATTAATTAAAGGAACAATAACGTATAATAATGTCATGCTATAACGTAAGCCAAAGTACAATTTTGGAACATTCATATTAACAAGTATCACAGAGATTTTAATTTTAGAATTTTTACAAATTTTTAAAATATGCTAATTTTAGAATATTTTGATGATTATTTGATACATTTCAGTCTTCTTTTAATATTGTGATGATTAATTATACTTAATTTTTATAATATCTTTTTTAAAACACCCTGCTGAAGAAATTTTGTTTTCTGATTTAAAAGTTATTACAGGCGTGGCCAACCAGCGGCCCGGAAGCCACATGTGGCTCTTTGAAGGGTTATATGCGTCTCCAAATAAATGAACTGGAGAAAATATCTGGCTCAAAAACTAAAATAAAAATCAACGCTGATTACTAGTTTTGGAAATTTGTACCGGAATCAAAGTGTTCTGAATTTAAGAAGGCTGCTTTTTAAAATATTTCAATTTTGGGAAAAACGAACTAATGTGAATCATTTTATTCCTCTTTAAAATATGTGAAATGCAAACAATGATCAGTAGTAGCTTACCAACTTCTCAAATAATTACTAATAAGTACTTCACCAATTATTCGCCAAATTTTAAAGAATAATCAAGAGAAGTAATTCTGAATGGAATACCGACCCACCGAAGGTATGCGGTGAGTGAGCGTCGTTGCGTAATCCAGTCAAGAGTAACACCACAAGGCTGAAGTCAAGGGCCAAGTGGTCGCAAAGGTCAAATAATTGAATGAACTCCCAGCAAGTGTTTGGTTACCCAAACCAGTAGAAAAAAGGCCCAAAGTGGTTGGGTGAGAGAGACGTTCATTGGAACCTGCTATGACTGGAAGAGAGACTGGTCAATCTGGCCTATAATAATTGAATACAAACAAGGTTACAATCCAGTATGATACGAGATAAAATACAAACAAGGTTACAATACAGTATGTTACCAGATTAAATACAGATAATATATTTTACACATGTACAGAGAACAGAAGAGGTGGATTCTGCCAATGAGTTGGTAATGCATCTCTTGTAGTAGAATCTCCTGGACCCCCTTCCGGAAGCCTTTGCGGAAGAGGAGTTGTGGGGTTCTATCAGCTCTGGTAGAACTTTGGGAAATGGCGTGTCCCAACATCAGCGTATTGCTCATAGTGGCATATGAGGTGATTGATGTCTTGAGTCCCTCTATCATATGGCCAGGTGTGCTATTGTTCATGGAATCGTCTTCTACAGGTTGTAAAGGAACCATAACTGGTGATGAATTGGTTGAAGTAGAAGTCTGCAGATATTTTTTCTAGATACTTTAGGAAAGAATAAATAGAGTTTTCAGCACTCCCAGAAAACAGAGTTTTTAGCACTCCCAGAGATGTTGTCATCTCTGCAGTTCGTCTTGGAATAAGGTGATAAGCTTTTGTGGAAGAGGAGTTGGCCTGCTGAGTCGGACTGTGCTTCCAATATCCTCAATTGTGGTTGAATCTTTGACTGCTTTATCCGCTTCTTCATTGAAACGATTGCCGATATGTGTTTTTACCCTGTGAAAGGTAAAAGTCTGGTGGTTGTTCGTGAGAATCTTCCTAATGTCGCTGATTACGTCTCTATTGATGACTATAGCAGAGAGGGCCGAAAGCATAGATTTAGAGTCTGAGTGGATCAAGAGAAGTAAAAAAAATGAGTCTCGTTTTTAATATCCAATTTCAATAGACATTTTTTGCACTTTTATTAATATAATTTCAATAAATATAATTTCTGTAAAATAATTAACCTTACAATTAGTTGATACCTTTTTTTTGCTTACCTTTAAAATGCGTATTTAATTGTGGCTCTCGAAAAGTATCAAATTTTGAAAAGTGGCTCTTACTATCAAGAACCTTGATTATACTGAACTATTAAATAATTGATATTGTAAAAGCAGAAATAATTTTATATGCATTTGAAAGATATGAAAATAGTTTTTGAACACTTCACAATAAATTAATAATATATTATTAAAATAGTTTTAACATATTTATAAACTGGATTATTTCATGAAAAGTTTTAAAAAAGAATATTTATACCTAAAATATTATTTGTATAATTACATTTTTTGTTATTTCTCTTTTGCAAAAGAAAATTAATGCTACATAACTAATTAAATGGAAAAGTAAGAGGTACTGCGAGTTTCTAAAAATATTATCTTGAAACAAATATTTGTCTTATTGTACAAGACATTTTTTTAAAGATTTATTCAGGAGAACTTCTTTATTTTTTTTATTTTTTAAAATTTGTATTTCGTTCTTACTTACCGATGAAATATTCTATATTAAGTTTATCTAATTAAATACATAGATATGACTTTCGTATTTTAAAATTTCAGATAAATATAAATATCTATGCATTAAAGCAAATATTAGTTACAAAAATTTAATTTTTGAATTGATTAATTAATAATTATAAATATGTAGTTTAATTGTAGTTTATGTATTAAATTATATAAATAGGTAATTAGAATATGAACCCTATAATTATTAGCATATATTATATTTTATTTTAATATATAATGATATTTACTGATGTAATTTTTATTAGTGTTTTTTTTACTTAAATTTTTTATCATGATAAGTAAATATACTTATGTAATAACAAACAACATTTCACTATCAAGTTTTAAGCTAGAATATATATTTTTTACAATTATGAACTGCAATTGAAAAGATACAATCACAATAAATATGTTCTTATTAAGTATTTTAACTTTTTTGTTTGAATAATATTATGATATAGTATTTGATTTATATAACAAATATAATATCTATATATACATATTTAATGTATTATAGGAATAAATATTTTTATATTTTCATTAACATATTATAAAACAAGAAAAAAATTAATTAATAATAAAAAGTGATGCTTAAAATGTTATCGAAAAAAGCTGATAATTTGTATTCAAATCAAACCTCTGGGTACATGATACATCAAATTGTCTTAGAGTATTTAATATCTACAGCTTTTTTGAATTTTAAATACATTTGCTTTTTAAAATGTCACCACATACGAAAGATAAAAGTGATAGAACATCGGGAAGGAAAACTCATTATCGATGGCTGAGAAAACTGTCTGGCTTTGGCATGTTTATAAGTCGCTACCATCGTAACCATGAAAGTTATTTCGTACATCTTCAATATGCCTTACAAGCATAAAGAGAAGAGTATTACGCAAATGTGAAAAGGCTTTTCCTCCCATCATAAAAAAAATTCCGTTTGAATCGAGGGAAATTATAGCAAAAGTTTAAATTATGCTGATATACTTGCAATTCAGATTAGCATAATCCTTAAGTTCTAAAATTTCTTAGTAAGAAAAGAGTGAAAAAGGAAATATATTCCAAAATGGATTTTGAATCCTAAATTATGTAGACTTTTATGTGATACTGCTCAAAGGCTATATCAGAATCAATTTAAAAAATAAAAAATATGGGGTTTATGAGTATCCTAAAAGCTTCGCAGTGAAAAAAAATGACTTTGAGTCACGAAATATTTATGGGGACACATATAAAAGTGACTTATCACTTTTTATACTTTTCATAAAATATATTTTATTTCCTCCACGTCATCAAGAAGTTTTGAGTTCTCTTCGATTTTAATCTATACCTGCTTTGAAGATGTAAAGGAAAAATTGGTGTAAACAGTTTCGAGCACCTGTTTCTTTAAACTATTTTGCGTTTGGAGTGTCATCAGTTGTAAATTTCAACTCTCTGAAACAATATTACCTACTGTTAATGTATGTGTTCTAACGATTTAGGAAATTTTTGCTGCTACATTATGTAGAATTTCAAAATTGCTTACGAATGTTTCCAGATTTTAATATATTTTTCGTAACACACACCATTGTATATCAAATTTAGGGAGATTTTTATTGCTGTCGTATTTATCGTTTTATGTAATAGGCATTCGCTTTCTTTTTATTTCAAATAATATGTGATAAAAAATAGAAATTCAGTTCATACTCACATTTTATAAGATGCGAATGTAGGACCATTTGATTCTGCTTTGTTGTGGATGTCAGATTCACATATTAACAAAACCTCAATAATTGTGAGAAATATTTAAGAGTTAAATAATCAAAAGCCTTAGAATTTCTATATCCAGGTAAAAAAAAATTTTAAAGAAAAGCTTTGGGGAATCCTACTTTCAAGAAAACTATGAGTTCTTTTCATCACAGTTTTTCTGATTATTATAAATATATGTATATTAAAATTTGGAACTCCCTGAAGTACAGTCTTATAAAATGCCAAAGGCCATTGTAAAGCAAGTAGGTGTCTCTACATCCACATTCATGCTTTTTTAAAGGTATGGTTCACAGATAATACATGAACTTTATTCACGTTTTAATATGTGTGTTTTGAAAATCTAGAAAACTCTCAATTACCAACCCTGCAACTCACCATAGCTTGGTGATCGCTTTTTTTTAGGAAAATGTTTCGGCTTCGATCCCAGTCTTGTTGAACAGTTGGTTTCTGATGTTGCTGTTCTTTATACCTGTCTCTCGATGTGCATGCTTGAGAGTTTTCGTGATTTTCATTTCTGCAACAGGAGAATATGCCTCATTATATATGAAAAAAATAACCCGAAAAAAACAAAATTCGACAGCATTTCTCAACCTTTCAATATTTGCGCCTCAATTTTTAATCGTAACTTTGATCGCACCCTCCTCCCCTTGTGTAACGTAAAATGTTTCCAATAATAATGTATTTTGAGTATTTTAGTACTAAAGCAATCTTACAAGCTTAAGTATAATCCTTATAAACTATGACAAATTCTGAGCGTTTTTTTTTTGACATTTGGCAACACAAATTTAAATAAAGGCAAAGCAAGAATCTTGTGCCTTTTGCACCGGAATCTGGTCCTGTGTCTACTATGTACGATATTCTCATGGTTTTGAGAAGAATTAAAATTTATTTCGAATTCAGCGGTTTATCGAAAATCTTCAGTCTTGAGCATTCAAATATATGAACAATTTTTGTTTTTTATTGGTAGAAGAAGGTAGTTCGATAGCCGCAATTTCAATTTCAGACAGTCTCATTCGAGTCTATCTTTTTTATCGCTATCAAATATATTTGCATGTATATACTATATAGGCTTTGTGTTAATTGCCCTTAACATATTTGGCGAAAGATTTATACAGAATCATAGATACATTTTTAAACGGTTGTAATCGTGCGTGAAATGGCAGTCAAGTAACAATAAGCGCATGGACAAAAGTTGTTCCGAAAATAAAATCAAGAAAATTGTCTCAAGAACACATAAATTTTCGAAGTACTTAAATTTTAACTGAAATCAAAATTCAATTTAGTAAAAATTCCCTCTTTAATTTTGGACATGAGTAAACGAGTTTTTTTTATCTAAAAACACAAACACACAAAGAGCATTTTCCATCCTGTTGCCATTTTAAATATTCTACTTTTGTAAAGCTGGATTTTATGCGGTGGTTTCTTTGAAATCAATAGATCTCAGCTAAATATAGGAAAAAATTGAGGGTGTCTTCTTTTATAATTAAACCTTTCTCTGAGAAACTTAGTTCTTCAAGTCAGACCCAAAGTATTATTAAATTTATTATAATATAAAATTTTTAATTAATGTCTAAGTCAAATCTTATTAAATTAGATAAAATAATAATAAATTAGATTCAGAAAATTACTTTATATAAATAAGTTAATTATAAAAAATTATACTAAAATCTATTTTGTTTTTTATATATGCCTTTTATTCAGTAAATTAATTTTTTAAATAACATATTTTCTTGGATGTGTTCATTAACACCTTTTAGTTTGCTCACACCCCACTAAAGTGTTGTGTCCCACAGTTTGAGAATCACTGAACTACGATAATGATATCAAAATGCCTTAAAAGAGCTTTTGGTCATTAGGACGTGCATTATTAGGTACTTATCCAACTTAGTAAAAAAATTGTAGGAATAATCCATATAAGAATAACATTTGGCGATACTGAACGCGGATGCTGCAATAAATTTAACATTAAAGACAAAAAAATTCTCATGCAAAATTCTCATTAAAAAAAAGTATTAAAATTTGAAATTGAGACTTAAAGCATTTAATTCAGTAAAACGGTTTATTTCAGTAGCTTAACCTTTATAAATTTAGTTATTTAATTTAAACCTTGGGTAACATCATGAATCCATAAATGTGTAATAGTGCTATACATATTGTTTTGCATAACATAACATTTATTATGTATTATTTTATTTTATTTAAAATTTTACATTATTAGAATTTATATGTGGAGTCAGACGAATATTTTTATATATCATATGTATATTTTTATATATATCATATATATTATTTTTATATACATTATAATATATTGTTATATATAAAAAAGACATTTTATAACTTTAAAAAACTTTTACGTAAATACATTTTTTAAATATTTCCTTTTCGTTTAGCATGAAAAAATTTCATATTTTTATGTTATTGTTCAACTTTAGTAAATATATCATTATCTTAATATAAATATTCCATAAATACTGCAGCTTTTTGAGACTTTGGTATATTTTTACTGCTGATGTTTTTTTTTTAATTATAAACCCTTATCATTATAATATTCTTAATTTTTCTGTTAATAGTAATAATATATGTTTTCAAAATTTTAATAATTTAGCTGTTAAGAAATTATAGAGTTATTTTTGATGAAATCTAACTGTTTCTGGTAATGTCATGATTAAAGTAGCCACAAAAATAAAAATGAAGCACAAAAGCTACAAAGGACATAAATTTAGGCAATTCTTTTAAAAACGCCATATTGTTTCTTTTAATTCTATCAGGTCTTCATAGAGTGATCTGGCTAATGATTAACAGTCTATTTTCAGTTCAACATTTCATAATTTCACTTACTATAACAGGCATAAATCAAATGGAGTGGTTGACAATCTCTCCAGAAATGTGGGTTCCATTCAATTTACGATTCATGTACAAAATATTTTTTGACTAAAAAAATAACCAACCAATACCAAGAAATTTTGAACTGGTGTAAAAGATTTTAACTGTGTCAAATATTTTTTTAATCTTTTCACCATGTTTTACTGTTTTCATAAAATTTTATCAGGTCTTCCAAATACCGAGCTAGCTGATGATTAGCTGAGAATTTTCAGTTCAACAGTTCATCTTTACGCTTACCCCATACCAACGGGACGAACTGGAGTGGTTCAGAATATCTCAAAAAGTGTATGTTCTTTTTGAAATACGGTTTGTGTACAAAATAATTGTTTTCTAACAAAATAATCAACCAAAACCAAGACATTTTAAAAAATAGGTAAATGGGATTTCAATTGTGTCAAAGGTGTTTGAATTATCGTTTGTTTGAAACACACATAAATGACTAATGTTATTTACTTATTTAAACAGATCAAAGTTAAAAACAACAAAATGTAAAAAAATTCTCAGTTAGTTCCTTTTGGAAACAAATTCCTTATTAATAAATGTTAAAGATTATGCTTTAAATTAATATCACTTTATGGTATGTAAATTTACTTTGCATCTATTGACATTTTCAATATCTTGTCATTTGCCACCAAAACGGACTTAGATATTTACCAAAAATATACTTTCAACAAATATTAGTTACAAAAAAATGAAATTTACATGTATAAATTTTGACAGACAAATATTAAAGTTTCTCCTTAAAAATATACATTTATCATCACTAGAAAAAAATTCCTTTAGGAATTCTGCTAATGGATTATTCTTGATATAATATGTAATTTAAAGAAAAGTCCTTGAATAATTGATTCGTACAACTAATATTTATTATGTTTATTTTATAATAGAAAACATATACATACATTGACTATGTAGCTTAAAATAATTAAGAATCCAATACATATATCTTACATGTGTTATGGATGATTTTAATTAAGGCTCAAAGTATTTGATTATTTATTTTGTTATAAGACAAACATCGAAATTAACTGCAAATGCATGAATTTTTCTACAGTTTTTATTTGTAACCCAAATGCGTATCTGATAAATAATTAATGCCCTAAATCTAATTTGGAAACACAAGGCACGTATAAAATTCTTATAAAAATATTTTACAATGATTCAATTTTAAGATAATTTAAAACAAACTATCTTCATCAAAGAACTTTCAATTACATAATTAATGCGATTTTGTCTGGGTAATTTCTTTTGCCTATTAAAACTAATATTCGCTCAATTATATAAAAAATATGCACTTCCTGTAACATATCTTTTTATTATTTTCAAAAAATACAAAACAGGATTAGATAAATTTATGTTTATAAAGTTGCAAAATTTGAAGTTAAACATTTTCTTTGTTTAAACATTAACTTTTGCATCATTAATGAATAAAGTATAAGAGTTTTTACTCAAAAGCAATAACATTTAAATAGGAAGATAAAATAATCCCAATTATGTTGTGACAGTTAACTCAGTTAGTATGATAATGATAAATGTATTTTTGACGAATGCATAGTAAATTGGTATCTTTAAATGTTACTGGCATAAACATGGCATAATATACATTAAATACATAGAATTTGTGCAACATTGCTAAACATATAAGTAATACGAAATGTGGAAGTTGTCTAAAATAATTAGTTTCACTTCAGAGATGTCCTAATACTAGATAATTTCAAATGTATTTTACAAATAAAAGCTTGTTTTTTCTTAACACGTAGTAGAACAGCTTTTAAGAGTAAGTTACTTTTGTTTGTATGGCTATATAAAATTAATGCACTGTAAAATTATGTCCATAAAATACATTAGTTACGTTTCTAATATAGATACCTATGTTGGCTGTGTCATTAAATTGCATGTTTCTGTAAACTATAAAGCAAATGAGACATATTCAATCATTGGAGACACATTTACTCACTTACTCTTTTTGGAACCCATAAAATATTTTATCATAAGTTGGAATATTCTACTGTTTTATATATTTCATGAAAATATCATAAATGCATTATCATTTTCAGGATGTTATTCTCATCATCATTGGTTTAGTAGAATTTGTACATTGACATTTGATAATAGTTTGCTACTCCCCACCGCCAGTTATCTTTTATTTTGAAAGAAAAATTCCCAATTTACTCTAAATTCCCAATATACACTTTTAAACTTGATTTCTTCATCAAACTCTTCTTCTGAATCTGGCTGTGGATTATTCTAATTGTTGAGGATCTCAACGTGGCATAGACTATTGGATTCTCTTTCAAGTTTTGTGATCCGTAATAGCAGTGACTTTCAACTGTCATTATCATCCCAACGCGAGAATTTATTTATATAATCAATAATTTCTACACCCAGAGTTTTAAATATTCCCACACATGTTAAATGATAAACTTTTAGTGAATTCTACCTAATATTGTTAATTACATGTTTAACTATTGGAATTACATAATTTAAGCCTCTGAATTTTTAGATTTCCTGTTATCTGCTTATTACGTTTTTAATATTTCAAAGATTTTATTTTATTCTTACTTTTTAGAGAATAACAAAGTTGAAATTGCTGTTCAAAACTAATTAAAAAATCTACATTTCCTATCTGAATTATTCAATAAAAATACATTTTATACGTATTCTTCACATAATAACTATTTTCAAGACTTAAAATAATGAATGCCTTAAAACCTCAAGAATTTACTAATTAATTAGCATACAATTAAAATAAAAGGGCTCTTTTTAGAAACATTAATTAAATATTTATTTTTGAGTCATTTTAATAGGGATTACCTTCATTCTATTATATTACAATTGCTGTGAAAGCACTATGTAATATAATTTGAAAACTTTCGTTATTCATTGAAATACGCAGTTAATGATTCATTACATTAATGTCGTTCGTCGGGAAAAAATATAATGTGTATAAAATTCTCATCTTTCATTAACTCATTTTAAATTTTAATAATGATTTATTTAAAAAATGTATTAGCTTTTATATAATTTTTGAAGTTGTTTTTTTAAGTACACTGAAGTTTCACTAATCAAATGCAAATGAATTATAATTTTTAACTCCCCATGGAATGTCTTCCTATAATTAATTTATTTCTACCAAATATAACTATCTAAGAATAATCCTACATATAATAATTGACTTTAATTTTTTTTATTATAGAGATTTTAATTTTTTTTTACATTAATGTAATAACTACCATTTTATTGAATAATCTCACAAAATAAAACAAAATGAATGCATTAATTTTGAAGTTAAAAGCTAAATTAAGAAATAATTTTATTCATTATCAATTAATTATATCTATGGTTTATCATTAATGTTTCTATAAATATTATCAATTAACTCTGTTATAAATATAAACTTATATTATTTTAAGGGAAATATCTAAGAGTTGATGTATAGAGTAGGTATCTTGGATATCATAGATTGATAAATATATTAATTTCAAAATGATGGTTGCACATTATTAAAAGTGTTATATCTATGAATACCCATGATAAACCTTTAAATAATTGTATGATATTTATTAATTAAAATACATTTTTTTTAGTTTAGAATAAATTAGAATATATTTGATTGAGCATGGGGACAGAGAAATTTAGTTCTAAAGCAAATGTTTTATAGGAGAAATTCGTCAGAAAACAAAAGATAACAGAAATTTTCATTTCAATAGATAAGATAAATCTTTGAAAATATAATTTTTTTCCAATTCAAATGCAGCTATGCGGTTGGAAAATTAGTATTTCTGAAGAAGGTAAAGATATACAATTGATTAATTTGGATAAAAATATCACTTTTAAATCACGCTTATGAATTTTAAATCACAATCAAACATTTAAAATGTACAATAATGACTTGCAATTTATAAAATGAGTAAATATTTAGCTTTAAATTGACTACAATTTCCCTAATTTATATATATATATATATATATATATATATATATATATATATATATATATATATATATATATATATATATATATATATATATATATATATATATATATATATATATATATATATATATATATATATATATATATATATATATATATATATATCAAAAATAACATTTTTTACTATATACTCATATTCTTAGAACCTAATAATTATAATAAATAATAAAGATTATTATAAATGGTCACAGTTATACTACCATTTATAATAATTTCTATTATCGCGTAAAATAACTTTCTTAATTCAGTTTTTATAACAGAGATTAACTGCCTTGTTCAAATTAGAATTACTTAGAGACTAACCAAAATCAACTTAGAGAATCATAGAAATTCTCTATTTAAATGAAGAAATTGCAATTTAACAATGACACACATCTCCAGTTTCAAATATACCAAATTCACAGCCTTATCTAAGCAGAATGCGCCCAAATAAACGTTGAGGGAACAACAACTCTCTCCTTAACAAACAATGTCTTCTTCAGAGCTTTTATGCCGTCTCAGAATAATAAAACTCCTTACACGTTTAGAATACCATTGGCCATCTCATTTGATTAAAGATGACACTAAGCGTTGGGGAAGTGTACTTTTTTATAACTTCTAACGCACTTCAGCGAGCCCAGCGCCTGCATTTTTCATAGCAGCCGGGGTAAGTGACGGGACATCTGATGTAGTCTTTAAACTGTGTTTGCTGTGGGCGAAGCATAGCAAACACAGAGTGGTCCTGCCTTTTGGTCCGTTAAATAGTAGTTGACACTCAAGCCACGTTTTTCAGTTATGGCTCTGGCTTTGTGTTTTAACTTCTTTCCATTGGGGATTTTACTTCTTTTACTTTTCCCTCTCGAATATATTTTTTCTTTTTTGGAGATAAGAGGGGTCTAGGGTCTTTTTGACCGAGATGACTTTTCCCTATATGTGGTTTGAATATGGGAATTTGATCTTGGATTGTAAGTCTCTTCCTGCTTTCGCAGTTCCAAACTATTCAGGAGGGAATCACCTTTAAAAACAAATAAACTAACAAAGCCTTATAATATATACAATTAAACGCAAAATTTAAGAACAAGAAAAAGATTGTTGCGCAATTTGACAAATAAAAGGAGCGATTCAGGAAAATAAATTATATAATTCAGAGAATATATTAATTTAATTTACACACACATACACAAACACACACACACACACAAACACACACACACACAAACACACACACACACACACATATATATATATAGTTACAAAGTAAAAAAAAAATAATTATATTTTTCATAAAAAATTTTTATAACATTTATAAGTATGTTATATCACTTCATTTTAAAATTCCTTTTTAAACTATGCGTTATTATCTTAATATTTAAAGAATAAACAGTTATACTACAAGACTGGAATAAAAATTGATAAAAATATTTATAAATATGTTATTTGATATAGTATTTTAAAAATTTACTTTTCAATACTTTAGTTTTATGAAGGTACATTTCTTTAAATTTTTTTAGCATTTTTGTACAAATTTTTCATTTTAAGGAGCATTTTCAAATTAGTAAATTGTACTTATTCACATTTATTTGCCAACTTTATTTACAAAATTTTCTATTGTATTCTCTATTTTTAAACCTCGTGGTAAATAGAGAAATTGCAAAAGCTTTGTAAGGTTTTTTTTGAAGCAATATTTGCATATTATTTTCCATGAAGACTCCTGCTAGATAATTACTTATATTCATGAGATACCAGGGAATGCATTTAGAAGACTCTCAAGCAACCTCCCTTTAAGCATAATGGGAAACCATCTGCAGCAGTTCATTAGTAGTTTTTGTTGTACCAGCATGTTTCCCTGTATCAATTCCTAAGTTAGGCTCTACCATTTAGGTATAAGCAGCGGGGTATAATCTTTATGAATTTGAAGCAGGGGCCAAGCAGAAGACCCTAGATGTTTTACTAGAGGTATTATTTCAATTGAAGGACATTGCAATTACGCTTTGTTTTAACTTACACCTGCCGCCTTTAGGGAACAAGATGGATCTTCGTTGAAGGCGGGATTCAAATTATTTTCTTTCCGAATATGAGAGTCACCAACTAGACCACCGCAGTTCTATTCAAGAGTAGTTATGATCAAAGACAAATCTTACTAAAAGTGTATAGTCTTTCCTATATCTGGGAATGAGTTTCTTAAAAAGATAATATAATTAATGTGTTTCAATAAAGTTATCGCTTACTATGTGGAAACTCACAAAAAGAGAAAAAAATGATAATATTTTATAATGATAGAAGTAATTTCTATTTCATCACTTTACATAAATTTTTGAATTTGGTCTGGGTAACTTCATATGGGATGTCCTGACGTATATACTTCAAAAGTTACAAATTATCTAATTTTTTCTCCTTTTACAGGGTGTTGATGGAGCAGCAGGCAGTCAAAACATTGATCTCATTACTTGAGAGTTTAAAGTAAATTTGAAATAATACCAAATATAAAAACAATGTTAAGCCACTTAGGAACATTTTACCGTACATAAAGTAACTGAAATTGCTCAAATCAGAAAACAGATTTTAAAAAAAATCTAATAAGAACAAAATTAATCTCTTGAAAAACAAAGGAAAGTTTTACTAAAAAATAAAAACTTAATATTAAATAATAGAATGTATGAGAAATAATACATCAAAACTCATGCAATAAGAATATTTATCACATTAAGCAATTAAATCAATCACAAAATAATCATACACATTAAAAATGATACGAATATATTCTAAGAATATAAATTTTCAACTTCTATTTTCGTAATGCTTTCAGATACCATTGTTATATTCTTTAGTTTGGGACACAGCGCATATTGTCTTTAATGAAATTAAAGCCTTACAGGTCTAAATTGCTATACACCTTATTAAGTATGATTATAGAAGCCATAAATGCGTAAAACAACGTTTTACATTTTATGCACGAAAGATTTCGCCACGGAAGTTTGTGATATCACATAATCTCTTCACGTCGGACTCCGCAGCAGTGTGATGTGATTTGCAAGTTTTCACAGGGAAGCCATGTTATTCTCCGGAGGCGTGTGTTTGTTTATTCTGGAAGGAAGCTTCTCCAGCAGCTGCTGAGAATTCCTGGAAGGTGAGACGACCGGAGAGTCAGTTATCTATTTATTCAATATCGCAGGGCATGTTAAATTCAAGTAATGTCCTGTTGGCCGAATGTACTCTAGGATAAAGGGAAACATAAGCATCGCCACATTGAAAGCTTCTCATTATCTCACGCTATTGAAACGGTAACTGAATTTGTTTAAAATGAATTTATGATTTTGATTCATTCTAGCGATTAAATGTATTGGTAGATATTTTTTTCTGCATCAGTGATTTGTAAATAAAATTTTCCATAATGCAAAACACAGAAATATGACTTTTATAATCTTCAGACCAATTACAGATAATGGAAGAAACTCAATAAAAAACGCGAAGCATAGAGTTAAGTAATTCAATTGTTATATCTGGTAAGCATGAGTTAAGTTTACATACATGAAACATATATTGCATATATTTTTTCTAACATTTCATTACAAATGTCCTCAATTCTTTTATAACAAATATTGTTGAGTGTTTTTGTTTTTTAATTTGATGTATATAAAGAAAATATATACAAATATTCTCCTAATTTTAAATTTTAATTCGAAAAATCATGAGTCAAGTTATTGTTAATGTGAAACTAATTTAAACAATGATATTAGATACTAGACAATCACAAGTAAATATCAAGTCTATAGTACACTAAGGTTTCTTTAACTGTAATTCATTTTTAGGCAAATAAAATCTTATCAAAACTTTTAAACATATATTAATAATCTTTTTTGCACAATGGAATGTCAGTCAAATTAATACATTTTCTAAATATATTTTGATGTGATAAATTGCTTTTAGAGCAAGTAAAACTAAATAAAGTAAATTTAATGCATTATTTGAGCATAATTTTTATTTTAAGCAAATTTAAACCTATGTATAAAACTGTAAACTTTCATCTTTCCAATCATAAAGTAGAGTATAGATATAGTTTAGCACTTACAGAGAACATAAGGTATTAAACAAATGACTCGTTGTTCCTCAGAAGTAATATACGCAGGGGTTTTCAGTTGCTAACTGGCCTATTTAAAGGAGAGAATGATGGCAATCGTACACTTTTATGCAAAATTTAGACCGCTTAATGTGACCAATGCATTAAATTTGAAGTTTAATAAAAAGCAAGCTCTATCATATGAAGTTCATACTGAGAATAGCTTTTAAGAAAGTTTAATTCTGCTGATCAATAGTAAGATAAATTTTGAAAGAAAATAAGTAAATTTCTTTCATACCATTTAAGTACTGGATTATTGAAAGGAATTTTCATAGCTGTTCATAATCAATACATTAAAATTTTATGAACAAATAAATGGAAAATTCTTTTTTTTAGCATTGTTAGTTTTTACATACTGACAATGCTTTTTAAATAAAAAGCCATGCAATATAATGGAAAAATTAATTGATATTTAAGAAGATGAATATTCAGATGAAACAAACACACTTCTGAATAAAATAAAAAACATTCACAGATAAAATTGTTATTTTTTTAATTTTTTAAAAACAATTTTTCTGAAATATTTCAGATTTTTCATTCCATGGTTTCAGTCCTAAATGTTATAATTTGAAGAGGCTTATGTTAACTAGTATATCTGAATTATATATATATATATATATATATATATATATATATATATATATATATATATATATATATATATATATATATATATATATATATATATATATATATATATATATATATATATATATATATATATATATACATATATATATATATATATATATATATATATATATATATATATATATATATATATATATATATATATATATATATATATATATATATATATATATATATATATATATAACCGTGATTAAAAGCTCCCATTTTACCGCTGATGATAGTTCGGATAGATAGAATCTTTTATTTTTGATTCAAAAACACAATTTATTTCTGTATAAAATGTAAATGTTAAAAAGCATGTCAGTAAACTCAACTCTAAATATTAATAGATTTACCGTAATTAATATGTGATATACTGAATACTTTATTTAATTTTTTTGCATAAAGTATATACATATATTTTTCGTATAAATCTAGCAAGATTCAGAATGTTACACACTCATTTACACATTAAATGCAATTCATAGATAAAATTTATTAGAATTCTCTTTTGTTCGTAATCTGTTTTATTTTGTGTGACAAGTATTTTTGAGCATAAACATATATCGATGTACTTTTGGCAAATTTTTTCTAATATTTTTAAAATTATAAGCAACAAAATTTAAAATTACATTTGCCATAAACTTTGAAACATAGAAACAAATTAAGCAGTGATAATGAAATAAAATGCTGAGAAGATTAGCATTTTTCTGATAACCAAGAAAATGCTGCTACATTATAGCTGATTATAGCTGTAAAACACAACACTTAGTATATTGAACCAACTCATATAAAGAATGGAATTCATAATTTTTCAGTAGCTATTAAATGAATTGTTATTTAGTCACATGAATGATTAATTTTATTTTTATTGCTACAAATTTAGGCCACAGTTTGATCATTTCTGTGATACTAAAATAAGCAGTTATGAATGTATGTAAAAATATTTGATTTATCCTGTGAGATTATACAGAGTTTAAGTAGTTTCTGAAATAATTTACTATGGATTATACAGCAAGCATAAGTGTTAAAATTTTGACTTATTTTGCTTATAATTCATTTGATCATATATTTGAAAATAACATTATCCATATAAAATTTAATTTTACTAATAAGAATAACTGCATTTATCTTTCTTTATAGTATATGTTTACTTACATGTTATTTTTTATTCAGCCAGAGCATATTTTAAATATTGATGAATAAAATAACTATTCAAATTTAAAATTATTATGGGTAAAAAAAAACATGATATTTTATATTTGTCCCATGTACCAGAAATTGTTTTTCCCAAATAAAGTAACTATCATTAGGCTAATGAAGGAAAATGTAACATTCAAATATTTACTAAGTTGCAAATACTAATTAAGAATAATTTTGACAGTTAAAATAAGTTAATCTTCAAAACAATGATTATTATCTAAATTAATTTTTCATAGGTAATGTGAGCCACTTATCAACAGGATTATATTTTTTCTAAATAAGCATTTCCTAAGTTAATTATATTTCAAAAAAGTAATTACTTTTCTGTATAATTGCATAATTAAATATAGAATTATTTACATTATTTTTCATGGTAGGAATCAACACTATAATAAACTATAAAATTATAATATTTTTTCATCGCTTGAAAAAATTTAAAAAAATATTTGGTCATTAATGTTTTTAATTAATTTAGTTTTTTCATGAAAATATGTTTTATAGTGGTTTTAATGGTTTTCAATAGTTAATTCTAAAAGTTATTTATAATGTTAATGTTGATGAAGAATTTAGTTTTAAATTTAAGTATTTACATATTATAAATTATTTGTTTTAACTATCCATTAGAAATTGTATAAATTCATTCCTATGAGACATTTTGTTGAATTAGCAAACCAATAATTTAAATTGAGAGAAATTAATATTTTTGTGTAATTTGATTCATTTCTTGATCTTATATAATATATAGTTAATAATCATCATTAAACATGTTTTTTTCTTTTTTAACATTTATTCAGATACATTGAATATTCATTGAAAGTAAAGTGTAACATTTTTATAAAATAATCTATAAATAAAATAAGGAATATTGTATATTTCAGAATTATACAATACTATGGCATGAATTACTAATGGATGATTTCCGTATATACCATAGAAAAACATTCACAGTTTAGTAAAAGTGCATATCACAAAATAGATTTACTTAAAATATAGATAGATATTAGATTATTAAAGATTTGGGCAGAAAAAAATTACCTTAAAATATTTTCTCCAGAGTTCCTAACGATTATTATTAAAAAAAACGTCTATAATGTATTATAAAATAAAAGTGTCAGAGTTAACAACTTCAAAAAACCATATAGCAGTGATTGGAATGACAAGTTCATAAAAAAACAGAGACTCGCTTGGAATTTAAGGTTCTCATTCATTTCGGATGAGCTAACGATGTGAGTAATTTGAAACTCATATAATTTATTTTTACAAATACCTTTATAAAATAAATGATGATGGCATACTCCTAAATTTTTTTTCAGATTTCTTACAATCTACTAAACACGAAATTTTGTTTCAAAATATATTGGGAAGCCAATAAAACCTCTCATATATTCCAGATTTAACACCTAATGATTGGAGACCATGGTGACCTGGTTGGTTAGAGTATCATCAGAAGGTAGTAAGCTCGAACACCTGTTTAAATATCGTTTTCACTAAAGCATATTAAAACTAGGAGTGGTAGCAATGTTGTTTAAGTGAAATGATACCTCTAGGAGTGCTGCCCAAGTATTGGAGTTCTTCTCTTTCGCAACTGTGCTTCAAATTCATGAAGACTCCACCTGGTTGCTTCTTTTTAACTGGTATAGCAAAAATCAGGCAAGGTACATGTAAGCATGCTGGTATAAAAATACCTAATGATTACTGGCCCTGTTAAGCTGAAACTGACAGTATCTGGAATAGTTTTTCATGCGGTATCTGTAAATGCTCAGAATTAATTCATTAGGTAGAAAAATGGCCACTGTGTTGTAAGCGAACCCAACCAATCAGGATACTTCAATTGTTTGAAAATAAAATCGCATTCAATTCCAGGTCGAATTCAAGAAATGCTTTTATTTTCAAACAATTGAAGTTCCTGATTGGTTGGACTCACTTATAGATCAATGGTCATTTTTTGCTAATGAAGATTAGATTAACAAACAATTCCATGAACAACAATTTAAAGTAGATTCCAAAGAATTAGAAAACATTGACGCAGAGGGAGGAATGAAAGAATATATGATAGAATTGTATTTATATGATATATATACATATATATATATATATAGATATATATATATATTTATATATATATATATATATATATATATATATATATATATATATATATATATATATATATATATATATATATATAGCGTTAGAATTTAATATCTTTCTTGGTTTTAAAATTTATGTTTAAAGCATACCGATGCCGGAGAGGTTAGCTTCCTAACGTCAAACCAATAAGTCAAGGATTCGAATCCTGGTTCGGGCATGGATGTTTATTTCTCTGTATTTGTATTTCTCTATCACATAACTTTTGGAACGAAGAGGACACATCCACTGGGTACCTCATTATATGAGATTGCCATCGCTTTGCCCAGTATGGAGATGAATAGAGCAAATGCCTAAAGAAAACCTTATATAAGGAAAAAATTATATTTGGTGTATATATATATATATATATACATATATATATATATATATATATATATATATATATATATATATATATATATATATATATATATATATATATATATATATATATATATATATATATATATATATATAGTTTTAATTTTAGTTTGCTATTCATTTGAATTATATCCTTATAACGAAATTTTAATAAAAAATACTAATATTTAATCGATTTAATACCATCTTAAGTTTTTTTGGATTAATAAACTTTCAACTTTCATAGGAATCTTTAAGTACACTTTTGCGTTATAATTTTACAAATTTAACTTGTTTTTGAATCAGTACTTTTTAATGTGTACATTTCTATTCTTTTAATAAAATTACTGAATTTAGTGTGGGAATAAAAGTTTAATTTTAACGGTACTTTTCTAAGGAAAACCTATAATCCACAAATGTCTTTCTTCTATCCTATTTAGCAATGCACATCTCCTAAACTTTAATGCAATAATCAGTTTAAGTGATTTATAAGGAAAGTTTAAAGTACGAATATTTCGGTAAACTTTGCGCAAAAGTTTAAAGTTTGTTTTAACGTGGAGGATGATGGGGAAGTTTTAGAGATCTGTGTAATACATTCAATGTAAAATCCAACTGTTTGAATTTTGTTCATTATAATTAATGTTAGGGATTTTCAAAGTTTAGTTTTCCTAAAAAAATGGGAACAATTCTTGTACATGTATTGTCTTTTGTAATTATTTGCAATAAATTTTGAAAATAATTTGCAATTTTACTTAACTTCCAATCTATTATTAATTAGTAAAATGTTTAGTGAATTTCATAAATTTAAATTGTTTATTAATAAGTCACATTAAGGCATCAAGCAGATTTCTTTCCTTTGTTCAGTTCTTCATTTTATAAATGCATTTTTGAACGATCGTTAATAAAACGTCAATACAAATTGTGAAAAGCAACAAAAATATTTACTATGATCCATATGTAATAATAAAAATATATAATTTTGAAACCTTAAAAAAAAAGAATGAATTTATAAGAATTTGATAAAAATAAAATGTAAAAAACATCCTTGCTTTTTGCCATGAACATTTTTATTCAATCATATTTATAAAATGGTCCTATAAAGAAGTTTCTGTACAACAGATATTCTAAGCATCACCTAGGTTACGGTTTGCGAAAAAACTATACAATGTTTTATATACATTACATATTATTACGTCAGATCTGCTAATTTAATCAAAAATACTTCCTAATAAAGATATGACAAAAGTATTCAGAAAATATTTTTACATGGCAAGGACTAAGCACATTTTCATTTTTTTATAGATTCCTCTATTCAAAAACATTTTAAAACGCTGGGGGGCTTTCAGTTACATATACAATTCTTTTTCTAGAAAGATCCATTCCTTTTAATTCCTTTTTCTCGCCTGACACCACTTATTTTATCAATAGTAAAAGAAGTATCGTAAGGATACTCATGAATACACAAATTTGTTTGATAGTTTTTCTCAGTAATTTTACGTTGGGAAGCCGCGGATGTATAGACGGTAGGGCTTCTTTCCCCAGATCTGAAGTCCGGATCCCGACTTACTGAAATTCCGACATATTTATTAAAAGCTGATGGAGTAAGTTATATATGACTTGTACATAATGTCCTCCAAGAGAAATAATAAATAACCGTGTCTACAGCTTTGTCCTTGTTTCTAAATTACAAAAGATTAAACCCGACTTCTTCCATTTAAATGACAGAGCCTAACTCTAGACTAATACAAGGATATATGCGCAGTATCTCTTATACTGTCACAGATCTCTAAAAGTTTCGCAGGTTATGACACTATGATTTTCTGTTTACTTATCTTAATACTTACTAGTAATTCCTTTTTCTATTTCTTTAATTTAGATTTAAGCTATTTTGTTATTGAGGTAATTTAATTAACTGATTGCTTTGCCGAAAATACACTTTAGAGCTAATCATGATTGACTACTGCTAAAAGGATCTCTTGATATAGGATGCTACTTAATAACTGCTAAGTTGACCAACGTAATTATTTTTCATGATTTTTCATCAGTAAGCTCATGATTGCAAACTTTCTTACAATTTTTGTCATCTTTGTTAACTAAATGTCATCAGAGTCACGTATGCATGCAAGATGTCGGAATTTTTAGAGAGTCAAATCAGATGGTTTGTCATCCAAAATCTTTTTTACTTCAGTTTATCTGATACTGACAAAGGTATGTGTAGTACTGCTGAAACCTTCGATGACATTTAATTTCTTCATTTTTCTTTATATAAGTAGACAAAAATGTTCTCCATCAGAAACTTGATATCGAATGCTTATACACTGCTGGTCACGAAAATGCGGCAATTTGAAAGAAGCATGCAAATAACATGAAATTTACAACATGCATTAGTGGAAGTGATATATTCAAATGATTTGAATATCAGAGTAAACTTACATCACGCGCTCCTGTAATGCCACTTCAAAGTGCTACTTAAGGCTTTTAGATTTCTACGATTTTAATCTCGGCAATTGTGTTCTATGATCAATTATGCCTCGTAGAAAATAGCTATCATTTTTGATCAAGTACCACCACACTGGTCCTGCTCCGGGAATTATGGCATGGGAGCGGTATTGAATATCACTCTCTCTCACCTCTAGTACGCTTTCCCGGTACTTTAAACAGTCACTGCTACATCTCCAAGGTGTTGGAGCCAATTGTACTTCCTTACATCCATGGCTTGCCCACAGCCATATTTCAAGAGGGTAATGTGCGATCACACGTGGCACGCATTGTCCAAGGGTTTTTCGTTAATCGCCAGATTGAATTGCTTCCCTGGGCCGCTTGCTTTCTGGATCTTTCCCCAATAGAAAACACTTGGTCTGTAGTTACCCAACGATTGACCCAGATTACATATCCAGCTGCCACACCAGATCAACTTTAGCAAAGAGTGTGAAGCTGCACCCCAAGAATAGATTAAATTATTTGAATCAATACCGAGGCTTGTGGCAGCCACTGTTCATAGGAACCACTGTTCACAGAAGTTTCTAAATTAAATCATTTGATACTTGGTCTGTATATGTTATCTACAAAACAAATTTTGTTGTAATATCTTTGTCTTTTTTGGTGTTGCAACTTAGGAGGTCCAGCAGTGTATTTTTCATAACTTTTTGAATTTTCAGTTGAATCTCATATCAAACTTAAAGGCAGGGATGCGCACATGAACTAATCAGAAGGATTCACAGACTCAGATCAGTATAACTTTAAAATAATAATGCTGGATAATTTTCATAAATTTTACAATGAACTTACTTCATGCCGGGAATGCAATGATGTACATTTTCATTTCATTTGTTGAAATATTTTCTGGAATTTACTTGATCAACACTTTCTTATTCAAGTTTCTTTTCATTCATTAATAAATTTAATGTCTTGAATGAGTTCGTGAAATGATCTCCAAAATTTTACTTGTTCTAATCCAAATATTTTAATAAATCTTGCAATCACCCCAATCCAAATGTTTCCTCCTGTATTTTTTTTCAAAAGATAATGTGATTTTTTTACTAGAATAGATACTGAAATTTCTTAATTCACATTTCTCCAATTTTTATCGTATTTTATTCAATTTATCGACTTTAGTTTTTATATTAAATTCAAAACAGACTACATTTTCTCCTAAGGTTTCAGAACGTATTTATAAAGAAAAATGATAATGTCTCTTTATTCTTCTACAGTAAACTTGAAAAGTTCATTTGAGTGAGACACTTATATCAAGATGTAAACAAGAAAACGACCATAATTTTATATAAATTTATAAATATTTAAAAAATGATGTTAACTTTAACGAATATTATCAATGAGGATTATATTATATAGATTCAAACTTGTACATCCCTATAGCTTAACCTAATTTGCAACACTAAAATTCTGATCTTGCGTGGTAAACATAACTCGTAAGCTATTAGAAACAATTTTTCTGTTAGGATTACATAAAATTTAATTTTTTTTTTTTTTTTTTTTTTTTTTTTTTTTACATTTGGAACAATGAAGAACGTGGAAAAGAAACCAGCAATTTCAATTAGCTCTCTAGTTTTAAATGTTTTAAGACAACGTTATATTTGGATATCTAACATTCACAAAACAAATAACAAAATAAAAGAAAACATTGCTTCGAATGTGCATTGTATCGAATACTGAATATGTTTATTCAGCCGTATTTAGATCTTATGCTACTTTGCATAAAAATAGGTTTTGATATGACTGTCTTTTAGTGTAAATATTATCCTAAATTGTAGTGTTTGTTGTAATATAACACACATTTATGTATAAATAAATATACATATATATATATATATATATATATATATATATATATATATATGTGTTATATTGCAACAAACACTAAAATTTAGGATAATATTTACACTAAAAGACAGTCATGTCAAAACCTATTTTTATTACATTCAATATATATATATATATATATATATATATATATATATATATATATATATATATATATATATATATATATATATATATATATATATATATGTTTGTATATATATATATATTGAACGTATTGAGTCTAGATAGGTTGACTTCTTGGTAGGCGAGGGCCATTAAAGAATTAAGTTCACGTAATTTAATATTCTTCAATAAATATTTATTACAAATTACCAGGATTATACGCAAGAATTGTCATAAATTCGAGGCTCCAGGAAAACTGAGGAATTTCCCACTTTCTAAAACGTTCGCTGCATATTCGGTCGGGGAATTCTTCTCGTTGGTACTGGGAACGAGACTTCTAAATTCCGTAAGTGAAAACACAATCTCGGATAGTCACTCGATAAGGTCGACAATCCTATAAGGACGGTCCTGGAGCGTCATGGTCTTCAAAACTCGAAGCCTGGCTTCAGTGTCTGATCTTTGTTCTGTCTCAGACTCGATTCGGCATCAGTCTCATGATCTGAAAGTGATTCACTCTCCTCGTTCACTTGTCAACTCCGGGATCTATTTAAGAGAGGTATCAGGAACACAACACGTCCACAAGTTGAAGCTCTCCTCCACCCCCACAAGGCCCTGCTATTTATATACAAACTGTCCCCGAACATCTGGCCTTCAGTTGATAGTAATCTCCCAATTCATCTTCTAAGTTTCGACCTCTACTTCCAGCCACTCCACCGATTCAAATTAGAAAGAGTGAAGAGGCAATAAATTCTTGGAAATCACCTCATCCATTCATTAGTTGATCCTAGTTTTATTTGAAGAATTATATTAGTCATGAAGGTCTTGACGGCCCTTCACGAATCATGTTTGCCGTTTCACATCTTCTTCTAGTCTTCACCGTTTCACATCTTCTTCTAGTCTTAATTGACTGTCCTTGGATACTAAGTTGATCCTGGGATTCACAAGTAGGAAATCAATCTCATGACAACGGCAGATGTGTTATCGTCCATTGGAAGTAACTAGGGATATCAAGCAATAACGAGGACGTTGTAGCTCTTCCCACATAAACTCTTCTCCTTAGGAGAAGCTCTTAATCTTAACATTTCCGGAAGCCACTACTTCGTTCTCACGTTCCGACCCAATAATGATCTTATAATTACAATCATTAGCAGTGAAAAAAATCTTTTATACTATTTACACACATTGTCTTTTCTATTATTTATAATGAACTGTACTATCTTTCTAAATTTAATAAAAACTCAAAGCACAATATACAATGCGATGAAATACACCCTGCGAATTTAAAATACTCAAGTATTTACAATGAATCAATATATTCAGCAAAATTTAAGTGATGCAACAACTTATGGAGTCCGCATTCCAATGTTGATTTCCAGCCTTGTGAAATCAAACCTATGCAAATTGAGTTGACACCTTAAAAATCTACTGTTATAACTATCATTTTTCAACAAAACTAACGAGTTGTGATCTGTCACATTTGTGAACTAGCTGCGATCTTTGAAATTATCAGTCGTATAAGAGCAAATATAATGGCGGCACGCTGCCTCACTCCTTCTCAATGCAGCAATACCTTGTGTCTGGCACTGAAAATTTGCGGGGACGTTATATATATATATATATATATATATATATATATATATATATATATATATATATATATATATATATATATATATATATATATATATATGTAAACATATAGATAGATAAATCCTGTAATCTGTCTTTGAGCTGTTGCCATTTCTTCTTTCTACAGATAGAGTTCAAAATTCAGGAGTGGCTTCTTAGGTTTAGCCATCTATTGGAGGAGCTTAGAGCAAAGTCGAACTGTAACTTTCACATAGCCAACGGAACAGCGAGATTGAATTCTGCAAGTGTTATAAGCAACATAATGTAGAATAATAAGCACGTTACAAGAAACGCCGATAGTACGTCACATTGACCAGGGTGTAAGAGAGAGGTATGTAAGAAATGGTTGAAAATAAGTAAAATTGTTCACAAGCACTTTAAAAGCCTTGCAGTGCAATAATCACATATTAATGGCACAAAGAAAGCATTTGGATGATGTTTTACATCATAGACTTATTGACCGTCTGGACTGTGAACTACCTAACAGGAAGTATCCGAGGAGCTTAGTGTCACCCAGAATGTCATCTTAAGACTTTGGTAACGGTTCAAAGATGCTGATAATGTGAGTAGACGTGACAGCACAAGTTGCATTGAAGTTGCAATACCGAATAACCGGTATTTAGGAGATCGGTATTTAGCAGTTACTGCCAAAAGAAACATACGGAGCACGCCATCAAATCTGGCTCGTCAGCTGTCTTCAGCTACCGGTACGAAAAATTCAAGGCAAACCGTGTACAGATGCTTAGGGCACATTGGTTTATATGTTTGTTCACATCGGTTTATATATCCAGTCAGATGTGTTTTACTTACCACATCTCAAGGTATCCTGTGGTTAGCCTGAAGTAGGTTAACACGCATTGTGGACATCGCGAAAGAGTGATCTTGGGAGACGTTTTCCAATTTTAGCTTTCAGTCTGATTCTCACCGGATTTTCATATAGAGAGGATGAGGCACCCGTTATTAACAAGAAAATAACATTGAATGACACCGTTACTGTGGTTCAGGATTGGGGAGGAATTATTCTGGGTTCCAGAACTGACCTGATGTTCAAAATGCAACCATCACAGGCAACATCTTAGCAAATTGTTTGACAGGCAAAACCATGACAAAAGTAAAAAATTTTCTTACTATTCCTTAATTTTTAAAATAATATTACTTATTTTTCTTCCATATTTCCGTGTTTGGGAATGTGATTTTGCAATATGAAACTTTACTGGTTTCTATAATTTTTGAAAGTATAATGAAGTTATTTATAACAATCACATATATATATATATATATATATATATATATATATATATATATATATATGTATATATATATGTATATATATATGTATGTATATATATATATATATATATATATATATATATATATATATATATATATATATAAATATAAACATACCGTTGTTCAATAATAATTGAAAGTATTTAAACCATAATTATAGCTATCTTTTAATTTTTAAAAACATTAATATCTTACTTAAATTTTGAATAGGGAGCAAAAATAACCTTGACTATTATAAACTGATTTTCTTGCAACTTTTCTCTCCGTTATTTTTCTAATTATTTCATGAATCTTCATTCATTAAACAAGAAACTTATATTCTTTCTAAATAATATCGAAAATTTCGGACAATCTTTATAAAGTTTAATATTTACAAATAATTTTTTCACAATCAAGTGATTAACATAGTTGTTTGGTTTGGCATTATTAAAATGTTAGACAATTTTATTGCAGAGACTTAATTCTTGTGTGACTTAGAATATATTTTTAAGACTTGAAGTTTCAACATATGTAATTTTCAGTAAAGTTATAAAAAAGTAGTCTTCTAAACAAACCTTCTTATTTATTTTAATTTATCATAAGACTAATGCATTTATTGCATTTTTCGTAGTGTGTTGATGTATTAAAAATTTTCGTGCATATAAACTATTAATCATTCATTGATTATTTTCTAAAAGGAATTAAATTATTTCTGACATAAGGGCATTTGATTAGTTTTGGTATAGTAGTAATGGACGTCTGAGACATACCCATAAGATATATCCTATAAATTTATATAAATATATTCTGAGTAAAAGAAACTATTCCATATGTCATTCGTTAATTTTTTGGTTTGGATTTCTTCCATAAAAAGAACTAATTATTAAATTAAATTTATTAAGATCGAATTCCACTTAATTTAATAGTTGAAAACAAAAAACCATTGTTATCTTAGAAAGCCAAATTTCCGCAAGAAATCTACGTAAGACAAAATCAACATTATATAAAATAATGTTATAACAAAAACCTAAGAATATTTTGGATTTGATTTGCTATTAGGTCAATGTGTTTTCAGTTCATATGTTAGAGGTAAAAACATGATTCGAATTTTTCTGTTTTACGTGCCCAGCATTTTAAGAAATTGAAAAGGATAAATTTATTCTTTCAAGCATGCATTCGTTCTTTTAAAAATGTTAACACATCAAAAATCATGGAAATGAAATTTATAGGGACAGAAAAATGTATAAATGATTATAAAATAATACCAAAATGCTAATATTGTATTTTTTATGCATTAATAGTGATTATATATCCGAATTTTAACTGAGTTTTTAAATATTTATAAAATAATTTGCTTATGTCAAAATCCATATCAGATTTAAAAATTTCACTTTCTAAGTTCAATTAAATTGAGATATGAATACAATTATATAATTACGTTATAAGTATCCAAAATGTTTTATTTGCGAAGTAGTAATCACTTTAGTAGCACAATCAGTAAAACTATTTAAAAGATCATTGATATTTAAATATTTGATTTGAAGATCATATTACGCAGCAGTTGGGTTTATTATTATTTTTTAAATTTAGTTTTGCATGTTTACGATTTTTGCATCAATATATCAAATTGCTTTACTTTTTATACTATCTGTAAGAGGGAAGTTTATTGTTAACAGCTCTTTCATCATATTTGCAATGTATTTAATAAAAACAAAACTAAATTTTTTACGCTTATTTTTTTCTGAGTTCAACAGGAATCAAACTTTAAAGAGTATAAGAATTTGGACGTTATTATATCATGAGAAACATTATGTTCTAAATTGGTTGTGAATGTGTTAGCAGAATTGCGCCATTGCTGTTATCTTAAAATGATTCTTTGCTGTGAGACAGTTTGCTTACTCAGAGTTATGGAATATTAACATAATATTTATGTTTATTTGATTATTCTGATTACATATTAACCATACTCTCACAATAAGATAGCAGCATAACAAAATGTCCAGATGGTTGAAGAAAGTCTGAAAGCCAAAGAGACTTGCAATAGAGATTCCAACTTATCACTTAATCGCTGCATGAAAACTGATACATTAAACATTTAAGGTTAATATAATTCTACATTTATAACAATATTGTACAAAATAATCTGTTACACAACAATTAAGTTTTAATATCCCTTTATGACATGCAAATTATTATAAATTGCTAACCTTACAGAAATTGATTCACTTTAAACCAGAGTGTTTAGCAATGATATAGTGACAAACAAAGAAATGTATTTAAGCGATGTGACACTATATATTTAAATAAATCTTCTTTTTAACAATGACATTAAAATGATACAATAACAAAACAATGGTAAATTAACTTTGACAATTTCTTAAAGAGAAACTAGCAAATTCCTATTTAATGTACCTGAATACATATCTATCAAATAGTATAACGATTTGTGGAGATATTGAAAATTTCTTCCGGACACTATAGTACATATTAGTTATAGTAAGCTTATTTTTCAATGTCCTTGCTTCTTAGATATATGTCTTGTCTAAAACTTCTTACATATTTGTCTCTCCTACATGATCTCATGGTTTTTTAAACTTTTCTCTCTTCGGTTACACTAACAAATATAATGATACGATGTAAGATTTAAAAAAAAAATCAAATTTTGTAACGCCACCCATATATTTAAATGAAAAATGTATTTTTTATCCTCGTTCAAAATCTAGAATCATTAGTAACTTTTTGGAAAATCTCAAGCAAAAGTGATGCTATGTTAGAGATAAATAGCAAGTGTATCTAATAAGTGTCCTTATAAATAAGGATTCAGATAAAATTATCCTCTTAAAAAGATTTCACTTGTTAGTTTGCTAGTTTAAAATAATACGATTTACTGAAAAGAAAAGGAATAGTAACAAGTCTTAAAATTAGATCATTGAAATATTGGATTTGCCACAAACATTTATTATTAAATGAAACAGATATTCATGTATTAATTTAGGATAAATGATAGTATTAAACTTAAATGCTTCTTTTATACAATAAACTTTTGAATATATCCCATGAATTATCAACAAAATCATTAAATTATCAAAAAATCAAGACAAATAATATTTATAATTTTCATGTGCTGTTGCTTCTGCTCAGAATAACACTGCCTGACATTAAAAATGCAACACCAATAAGGAGTTGACAGAAAGTGACCAAACGTGGCAGACAGAGAGCGACAGCATTGAACAATAAGTGAATTTGAAATGATAGACATAATACAAAGTGAAAACAGGGTTTGGTCAGTAGGTTGTAGGACCACTTAGACAGCAATACACGAAGCAACGTGTCTACGCACAAATTCATTCAGAGTACGGATAGCATACTGAGAAATGCTCTGTCAACCACTCGCTAAAGGTACACTTCTGAAGGATTCAGTGGCAATGATATGCAAATGGCGTCCAATTATATTCCAATCGAAAACAAATATATGCTGAGCACGGTGTCCATGGAAGTGGTTGTACTCATTGTACAGCGCGTTGCCTGAAGCTAGCAATGGTTTGGTCTTATCTTGCTGATAAAAGTCATTGATAAATGGCCCGAAAATAGGGGAATGCCACTGAGTACAATTCATAATCCACGTAACGTTGAGCTGCCATAGTACCATGATAACGAGCTAGAGATGATCTTGAATCATACAAAATGTGGACGCAAACCATGATGCCATGTTGTCACGTGATTGGATGATCCACAATTGCTACGGGAATGGATTTGTGCTCCACGTCAACTCCACAATCATATGCAGTGACTACCACTAAGGAAACAGAATGGTTATTCATCTGAGAAAACAATCCTATACCACTCCGCTTTCCACATTGTTCTAATTAGACACCATTCGAGAGATTGGCGTCTGTGTTGGGGTGTCAACGGCAGTCTTCTTTATGGACGCCATGAGTACAGGCCACAAGTAACCTATTTACGCCAAATGGTTCTTTTCTATATGAGAACATTTAGGGTGCCTTACACATGCTATAGAATTCCGGAAAACGTGCTTTGCGAGGCTGCCCCTCGTCGTTCGCTTAGGTCCACAAGTGCTGATATCACTCTGATTCCACCGGTACCCCGCAAACATTCCACGATTCCTTGTTCCCACCACTATTGCCACAATTCATGCACCGTGGACACGTATAGGTATCTGGCATCAGCCATTTGCCATAAGGGTCAACCTGCCCTTATCAATCATATTAGCTTGCCCCTCGTAAACTGGTCTGTCTGATGGAATTGACTTCATCGAGGGCTGTCTGGCATTTTTTGCAATTGCAGGCATCCTTTCGGAAAAAGGTAAGCTTTGTATGACTTTTTTCCAAACAGCTATAACGGCAGAAATGTTGAGCATTCGGTCGGTTCCTCGCCTTATATTTTATCATACTTGCGCTGGAGAGCTGCACGTTTCACATCATTAACAAAACTCGGTATAGTGAATCTATCCTGAAATTTGCATTATTTTCTAGCCACTTCATCTTGGGTTTTGCATTTTCAATGTCTCACAGTGTATATACTATAATTTATTAATAAGTACTTCAAAATTATTTATTTGAAATTAATTAAAGTTTTTATTTTAATTTTAAGTAATTTTTTCGTTTTTTAGAATATTATCAATATTATATTTTCATAATTAAAAGAGAGAAAATTAGACAAAAGAATTCAAATTCATTTTATGAAAAACTATTAGGAGCAGCTTAAAGTAAATAATTTTTTTTGTATCAAAATGTTTGTCAAATATAGATCACTAATTAGTTTAGGAGATAATTATATACTAATTATAATTTATTATAGAATAAATAATTTTGTGAGATTGTTATTAACATTTTTATTATATTCCATAAAATTAAGCACTTATTATTAAAAAAATTGGAACTTTTATATGTAAAAAAATCATATTATTGAGGAAGCCGATTATAAAGAAATAGCAAACATCAGTTTGTTTTCTGTTTCATATTTTATATTACATTGTTTGAAATAATTTTTTAATCCTCTATTAATGAAAATATGTTTACGTTTTAAAGATTTATAAGTAAAAATATATAGCTTAAATATCTACTGTCATGTTAAGAATTTTTTAGAAAAAGACTTCATAAAGGAAGTTACTAATGGAAGAATATGGAGGTATTTCGTTTTTATATGTTAAATGTAAAAAATAATTTCCGGTTTAAAAATATGTAGAAAGCAGAAAAAAAAATGTACAAATTGTTTTCTCGGCGTATTTAAATTTCACACTAGGCAAGAAAACAGTTCTAACATGATAGAAAAATCGTATGAAGATACAGTTATACTGAATAAAATCTTTCTTTTCCACAGAAACCACATTTTTTTTTCTGAAAAATTATGTCCAAACATTTCTTATTTTATTTTCTTACATTTTAAACATTGAAGCAGAAAAAATTCCTTTCCAGGAGATTTACATTTCATTTTAGCTACGTATTTGCATAAGAAATGATATGTGAGTTAATATTCGTATTCGTCAGTGGGAATTCAAAGGGATTAGATTATTTTTTTGAAATATGCGTAGGGCTTTTTAAAAGAAGTAACATGCTAAATAAATTTGAAAGTATAAGGAAGAAACAACAATCACAAACACTTAAGCACAAATATTATATTCAAATATTTTAAAAAGTAATTCTCGTGGAACGCATAAATTGGTAAAAGATTTATTTTTAGTCATTTAATATAAAACTTGTAACATATTATTAGACACTTGATAATTTTAACTACTAAAACTTATAACATTTATTATTAGTAATCAATAGCTTATTTAGTAAATATAACGTTTGTCTTTTTATTCACTATTAAATATTATATAAATGCAATTTATTAGTTATTTAAAATAGCAAGTAAATGGATTCATTTTTGTAACCAGTAACAATATGTATATACATACATACATATATATATATATATATATATATATATATATATATATATATATATATATATATATATATATATATATATATATATATATATATATATATATATATATATATATATATATATATATATATATATATATATATATATATATATATATATATATACATCATTGTTTTGTATGTATATATATATATATATATATATATGTATGTATGTATGTATATACATATTGTTACTAGTTACAAATTGAATCCATTTACTGCTATTTTAAATAACTAATAAATTACATTTATATAATATTTAATAGTGAATAAAAAGACAAACGTTATATTTACTAAATAAGCTATTGATTACTCATAATAAATGTTATAAGTTTTAGTAGTTAAAATTATCAAGTGTCTAATAATATATTACAAGTTTTATATTAAATGACTAAAAATAAATCTTTACATCATTGTTTATATATTACATCATACCATTACATCATTGTTTATATATATATATATATATATATATACATATATATATATATATAAATATATATATATATATATATATATATATATATATATATATATATATATATATATATATATATATATATATATATATATATATATATATATATATATATATATATATATATATATATATATATATATATATACATATATATATATATATAAATATATATATATATATATATATAAACAATGATGTAATGGTACAACAGATTAATAGCATTTATTGTTGAAAAACTGCAGTTTAAAGTTCATTTTACGAAACAAAACAGTTTATATTATTTTTTAAATAGTTCGCATTTTTTTATTGTACATATAAATCAACTTAATTCATGTCTATTGTTAATTTTCAAGAGAAATATAAGTAAACAGGTTTCTGCCAGACAATTTTTATACATTTAATGTTATAATTAATAATTCAAGTGTCAATGTAAAAAATAGCATGTCATCAAGCAGTATTTAATGAACATATTTAGTAAAGAGCTAGTTAGTGATTTTAAAACATTTTTTATACACTTTTATGGAAATAAATTTTTTTTTTATTTTTAAAATTATGTCTCTGTAAAACTGATATGCTTGTAGCAATCAAATTGGAAAAAAATTATATTTTCTACTGTAATTTAATTGATATGTTTGAGAAATTGTCTTTTCACAAAAGCGTTTTTATCTTGTATATATAACTAGTACGATAGCACAGAAAATATCTCAACATAATACACAATATAGCTTCAAAAAATAAATTATTTAAATAATGTTCCATTACAATTTAAGATTTTATTGATGTTGTTATTTCTTAAATGGAAATGCCCTTGTAATATTAGTTTACGTGTAATTTATCAATACGTTATATTTAAATTTAAATTAAATTTTTTTTTTCTAAAAATGGTAGCAAATTGCCAATTGTAAATTTAATTTACAGTTAATTTAGGAGATGATATTATTTAGTCTCACAAAGTGATAATTTCGTATTGAGTATAAATTATATACATATATATATATATATATATATATATATATATATATATATATATATATATATATATATATATATATATATATATATATATATATATATATATATATATATATATATATATATATATATATATATATATATATATCCAAGGCACAGTTCCAAAATTCAATCATCCGGCTGGGTAAGAAGATTGACTCAACCTATGATTTCTTCAATGGGTCTATAAGCAAACTGAGTAAATTGCGAGCTTAGGAACTAAACACTGGGGGTCTCGCGAAGGTTGTCCACCTAACTGTAACATATTGTTTGCACCCCATGACTATCGGTCGTGAAAACAGTTATGGGCACTGTAGGCCTTGACCCATATGGGCTGTCATCCCTCGGAATTTAGTACGTATATTATTAAAAAAAGTCGTTATTCACATTGGTTAGATAAATATTAAAAATATATTGTATTAACTTAATTATAAATATATTATGTTCACTGACCCTAAACACCCTCTGCATGTTACAAATTTTAGTTTTCAACTTTATATAGAATTGTTATTGCTGAGATCGTGTAGAATTGTAAGTATGACATCAAAAACAAAACATAGACTTCATAAAATTGAAATACATGATCGATGTTTCATTGCACCATCTTTTGAAGAGGTAACAGCTCTCATTAGATTTCGAAGTGAGTCTACATGCTTCAGGAGTGCATTCACATCCTGAGAATACCATGCATTGGATATGCAAATTTTAGTTTGTGTGAATTAGGGAGAAAAGGAGAGTCCTGTCAGTTCGTCTCCACATTTTCTGTGAGATTAAGATCCAGACACCTCATTTGACAGGGAACGTGTTATAAATCAAAATGACATTTAGTGAATTGATTCTGGTACGATCTATAGTTGCATTTCTATCCACCATCTGTCTCGGTGACGCAACGTCAACGTTGATATTTTATTTGGAGGGTCGTTGGATTGTCGTTCATTAGCAAAAAATATAAGATTGCAGGGCGTTACTGGTCTTCCAGCATATCTAATAGTACTTATCTTTCAATATATTTGTTTATTCTATTAGAAAACTGGGATGCAGCTTACATACCAGAGAAATATGCCCCATGTCGTTGTGAACTCTTCAGACCTTTATACAGAGCAAGTGAACCAAGATACATTCAAGTTGTAAGGAAGCTTCCTCAAAATTCATGACTTTTTACAGAACAGTATTAGGTGAAACAAAATCCTCCGAAAGTATGTCCTGTCTTTAAACATTAGATGTCCATGTTTTCTTTTTCGACACAATTCCAAACGAGTTTTTGCAATTAAAAAAGAAGTTATTGTCATTCCCCCAATCTCTCGACTATATATTCCTACACTCCGTTCTTGTTTGCTCGTGCTTCGAGTTGAAATTTGCAGGGATGAGCTTTGGTAGATGACTTTTGCCATTTGAAAGAATATTAATTATTCTTTTTCACAAATTAAGCAAAGGACGCCGATCACGCTCTTCTAATATTGTGCTTAAACTTCAATTGCAACTTCTAGACAAGGATTAGGAATTCTGATTTCAGTTTTTAAAGATATTATATAAGCTCCCTTTTAAAAGTGGGTTTTTCGTCTTGAAAATCGAGGCCTCTTCTAAACAGGAACGAATAATAAGGATTTTTGTTGATATAAAAAAATGTCTGTCATTTACATATTTTATTTTAGTAATCGTAAAATGCACTCTTATACTTTATTCATACTGGTATTCCAACAACGTATTATCCAAGCCCTAAAAATATCAATACTTCATCTCTAATAATATTTATTGTAAAACTTGATTGTTTCTTATTCCTTAACCAATATATATATGGTAAGAAAAAATGCATTATCATACTCATAGTGACCAAGGATTGCGTATGGTTGAACTGCTGAATGTTTTTTTGCATAATTTTTTAAATGATTGATTCCATTGCACTTGCAAATATTTACATACCATGCTCAGGTGTCCCGAAAATTATAAAAAGGAGAAAATATAAAATGATAGGATTACATCCAATCTCCAATGACCATGTAAGTACCAAATATACTCTTTAAACACATAACATTACAGGAAGAAGGAGCTTTACTTTGCGAGGATTGAATGATCCTGAGTAGTAGATTTTGGATTTTATTCTAACAACTATTGAAAAATGGAATATGAAATTTTTAGTTTTTACTTTGAAATGTGTTTGGTGCTTGTATGCATTACAAATTTTTTCCTTATTACATGTGAATATTTTTCTAGGCATTTATAAACTACTAATGCATGAACATTAAGATTACTAGTGTATGAACAATAACAATAAGATTCTTCATGAAGCAAAATCTTGGAACCCGAGAGATTATGAATAGCTTGTTATATACCTGCTAAATTTGTATTTGAGTCTTTCAGAAAAAATTAACTGTACAAATATCATATATATTTATTTTCTGCATAATTATCTTCATTTTGTTCCAGTGAACACATGGCACAGAAAGAGAATTTCCATTCATTCATTAAAATATTGCAACATGAATCATCATTTTCCACAGACATTGGATCGAAATCTCTTTTTAAAACATAATTAACAACATACAAATAAGTATTTGTCAAATAATAAAAATGCAGGCAAAATATTATTCTAATGAAGCAGACATTATTTAGTGTCTGAGATTTTTAAATGAATTAAAGATGAACATTGATTTATTCACATCAGTGCGTGAGTGATTTGAATAAACATTAATATTTTAGTGAAATTTCCGATCCTTTTCTAGTTTCAAAGTCTAAATGCAAATAAAAAATAACGGATTCGGTATTATGAATTCTAACATATGTGTATGTCTGAACGATGATTAATAGATTGATTATCAGTAGTGAATGTGGACATAAGCATTTCCTTTATTCTTACTTATTTTCAACTATTTTCCTTTCATTAAAGTAATTCAATTTACTATGACCAAAAACACAATACTTTAATATCTGAAAACATAACGAAATGTGACTCATTTGATGATGTTTCACCTTAAAGTATATATATGTAATATATATCGTAATTAGTATACATTAAAATATTAATTTAATATTAATGACAGTACAAATTTTTATATAAAACCATTGTGTATGAATAGTAAATCATGCTTAAATTCAATAAGATATTAAAATTAATAAATTTCAAAAATTAGGAGAATATCTTCGCAAACGTCCATTGGAATTACGTTATCGTATAATAACACATAAAAATAAAAAGTTATTAAACTGGAAAAAGTTTTCGATTAGATAAATAACTAAACAATGAACTGAGAGAAGTGGCATATTCAAATATAATATGTAATTTGTGTGAAAATATTTTAGTTCGTATATATTTTAATCAAATTAAATTCGATGTATAATATTCAATTTCAGTGAGCTTCTATTCTCCATTTTTAGTAATTCTTTTGGGTGATCAATAAAAAAATTTGAGTTTGTTCAACTGACTCTTAAAGATATAAAAAAGTAAATCATAAAAGTAAAACATTTAATAATTATTTTACGTTTTATTCAATTCAGACTAATGTTTTCAAACTGAATGTTTTTATTCTGTGCACTACTATTAAAATTAATTTGATTTATCAGAAATATGTATTATATAAAATAATTTATTTACATGTTTTCAATTCATTTTTTAAGAATTTTGTCAATAACATATATTTTTTTTCATTCTTCTTTCGAAATTATATTTAATGTTGCTTATCTGAATACTGATTTAGCTTCAATGTAATGATACTCCAAAATGAATAAAAATCATTCAGTTAAGTAAGTTAATATTTTTTCAGAATTATGAGATTTAAAAACAATTAAATTATATTGGCACATTTCTTAAATTTATAAAAGTTTTGACTCAAATTTAACTAAGATTATAAATTTAAATGCATGATTTTTTTACAATAAATAATATAATGTTAATCATAGAGATGGAATATAATATGGTGAAAATCACAAATCTGTTTATTAAAGAAATGGTAATTTGCAGTATAATTTAATTAACCTTGTCAGCAAAATATATTTTAACTCTAGACAATTGTTCTTTAAAATTAAATTTTCTATAATTTTAATAATTAATTGATTAACTGCAATTCAGATATTTCTTTAATTTCTTGGCATTCAAGTCATGTTAAATATATATTTCATTAAAAATCTCCAGAAATTATTTTTTATAAAATTTACAATATTCCAAATTTTATTGAATAAAAAATTATTAATTCCTAATGCATATTAATTTAAATAAATCTATATAATATCATATATTTATTTTAATGTGCATCATATGCCAGTGAAATTAAAAAGTTATATAATTAGTTTTTGAAAAAATTATATTGCGATTGAAAAATAATGAACCCTTTGTTTTTGTTACTCAAGATATTAAGTGGACTCGTCTTAAAAACTCGGAAAAGTAATGCTTATATCACACTTTTTTTCAAGTGTAAGGTATATTAAATAGAAAAAAAAATATTTGATGCTTTAAGAAAAAGAAAAACGTGTGATTTTACGATTTTGAAATGGAAATTTATTTTAAGAAATGGCAATAATATTTTTGGTTTGCATTGCATATTTAGAAGCATAGAAAAATGTTATTAAATATTAAATACCCAATGAAGTGTGTGTTTTTTAAAATTCACTATATTATTTACTTACTTTTACTTTTTTCAAAATTAATTTTAAAAATTTAAATGACCTTTGAAATATCTTAGATAAATATGAGTCCTTGTTTAAACTTGCTTTAAATAATAAATTTGTAGAATCTTGGATAATTCTCTTTCTTACCAAGACTAGATCTCATTAAAGCAAAACTTACAGTTTTCATATGATGTCCAAGACACACAATCTTCCACACTTTAAAATATCATCTGATCAATGAACTTAAAGATTGCCAGACACTTATTTGTTTGTTTTCAGTTCGGACAAATAATTTTAGACTCATATATAAAATTCTTTGTACATCAACAAATTGGGAAACTAGTTATGTCGTATTATGTATCTTTGGATCGAATAAGGTGGAAGAGACAAGGGTTAGTTGTTTAATCCATCATATATCTTTGATTACATTTAGTGAAAGGTGGTTAATCAAGATTTCTTTTTCTAGTCATTTCAAACATTTGTTTTTTTACTGATGTTTTATAGATTTTTACACTAGTTATTTGTTTATTTCATATTATGTAGTTCCATTGCGACATGAATAGGAATAGCGAAATAATTTTTGTTTCAATTTTCGAATTGTTATTAATAATAGAATTTTAAGCTCGTCAAAGTAACTTAATTATGCCTACGCAGACAGTTTGGACCAATTATTAAATAAACCCTGTGTTTAAGTGTTTTTGTTTCAGTTAAAGTGAAACAAAAGTACTCACTACTTGCCTAAGAACTATGATGCCAGGCAAAACATGTTCATTAATTCAGATTACGATTTCCTTTTCAAATTCTTATATTTTCCCGTTTTTCTATTCTAAAACGTTATGATACATAATAAATTATGTAGTGATGCTCTCAAATTGAAATTTATAATTTCTTCTCTGTTTACAAATACTAATTAATTTAGTTTAACGACGATCGATGAAATACAGTTTTAAGGAATATTAATAATGTTAACCATTCTAGACTCTATACATACATATTTAACTATATGATTTAGATTGATTAGTCTAATACTATCAATCAACAGCTATTTCAATATTCTATCATAAAAAAATCTTTTTCAAATCTGTAATGTCAATAATTATGATAAACCTAACTAAGCACAACCCAAAACCCCGTGTATTACTAATTAAAAATATATTGTTTGGTTAGAGCATCGGTCTTCTATCCGGATCAGCGTGTTTGATTCCCAATGCCACAATAGATCTACCAAGTACATATATGTGTTCGTTAAATTCGAGGAATCCATTGTCCTGTGCTCGGTCATTGAGCAGTTACCATGAATGTACCGGTTTGGCAAAAATCTCCTCCCCCTTCTGATCATTGTCAAAATTGAGGGAGTGTAACCTCTGGTTGTGCCATCTATCTGAGGAGTTTAAAAAAGAAAAGACGTAATTTTACCTTCATGGTGTTCCGATTGAAACGAAAGATGCTCCTTACTGACTTAAATTTGCACAGCCAAGCCGCAGCGAGCTTGTATTGTCTACATTTCATAAACAACAAAGATAAGGAAATAATAGCATTCTCGTACACAAAGTCTATAATTTTCAATTAAAAAATAACTTTATTATATTGTTTCTAAAGCGCAAAGTATTCCGTAAATATATTCTTGGAAACACAGAAAAAATATAAATATGTTTCATATATGATAGAAGCTGGTGATGTTGTTTAGCGCTTCCTGCTCACAAAAAACATTTCAGAGGTTCGATCCTCTGTCTGATCATAATCAAATCAGCTTTTTATCCTTTCAGTGAGTAGATAAAACTAAGTACCAAGCATGCTTGGGAACTAAACACTGGGGTTTCTGAATTATTCTAAATATCAAATTTATGTCTCTAATAGATTTATCTTTTAAACATTAGGAAGTTAAATTTAAACTTCCTAGGACCCTCGGTAACGAAAACAGATATGGGCTTTGTTAGTCCTTGTCACCACATGGGCCACCATATCACTGAGTTTTAGTTTAGTTTCATAAGATAATGCACCTTAGATGTATTATCTCGTTATTTGATCCTTACCCAAAACTTAACAGTTGCTGAGTCTACTTAGAGACTTTTTGTCTGCAGTAGTGGCCAAAATTGTGGACACTTTTAAACATTTTTATGTTTTTGAAATTTGTATGCTTATAGAAAGCGTTACGTTTCACAAAATGCAAAATTGTATATATCATTTTAAAAAGAATGTATTACTGAATTCAATACAAAACACAAAATTCAATTATTTGCAATGCAAAAAAAAAAATAAAAAAAAATAAATAAATTAAAAAATAAACGACAATAGTTATCGATATACATTAGATAGTAATTGTAGAGATTTATCAGTACTTAGTAAAGTTAATTTAATTTTGGTTACAGCTTCACGTCGACGTTTCATTGAGCTGACAAGAGGCTTAAATATTCTTTCATTATTACATGATGCCAGGAAACAATTATAGCCTCAATTAGTATCATTTTATTTGATAGGCACCTCATTTGGACAAGACATTACAAACGGTGCCACAAATTTTCGATAGGATTGAGGTCAGGACTGTTTCCTGGCCATGACGACAATTCAATGCTCTTTGTACGAAATCACTCTTCCGATATTTTGGCCATGCCGCAAGGAGCAGAATTCTGCTTAAAAATAAACGAACATTGTTAGGAAAGAGATCTCTGATGGAAGGTAGAAGCTTTGGTTCTAGAATAGTGTCAATGTATTTTTTGGCATTCAGTGTCCCATCGATGACATGAAGGCGACCAATGTCATCTGCTGACAAGCATGACCAAATCTTAACACTAACTGGGTTCTTCACAGTTGCTTGAATGCAGTCAGGATGTAACTCTTTTCCTATTCTAGGTCTTACATATTTTCGCCCATTACTACCGAATAACGATAGCTTAGTGTCATCACTCCATATAACTTGTGGCCACTGATCATCTGTCCAATAAATGTGTTCCTTTGCCCACTGTAGACTTTTTTCCGTTGCTAAAAATTAAGATAAGGCTTTTTTCGTGGAATTCTACCTCTCAGTCTAACATCTGTTAATCTTCTCCTGATTGTTCTCGAACTGACAGAAACATCAGCATCATTCAGATCACTTCTGATGGCCGCTGATGACATTTTACTACCTTGGAGACATAGTCTTTTTATTCTTCTCTCATCAATAGATGTGGTGCACTTTTTTTGGCATTTTCCTTCTTTGTTTTTTATTGAATTTATCTCCTGATATCGTAAGCATAACTTTAGCACTCCAGATGTAGTCACTGAACCACCCACTTGTCTTGCAATTTCAGCATAGGAAAGACTATTTTCTCGTAACACAATAACATTACGTCTCTTTCTTCATGTCAAATCTACTCTTTTATTTGATGTCATTGCTTCTTGACTAAATATTAAAAAAATAACAAAAATTCCTACTTATAATTGTAGCGTATAAGAAACAGTTCCTCCTTCTACAGAACAAAGCAAAATAATGATTTTTTTTCAATTGTAAATATAATGTCAGCTTCTACTAGCAGTTTCTAACATTTGATTGGTTCTCAGAACAAGAAAAGTGATTGACAAGAAAGCTAGACATTACAAATCACTTCATTTCTGTGAAGTGATCACTTCATTTCTTTATTTATATTAAAGTATATATAACTGTTTTGTACTGCATATAATTAAAATTCGTGTTTTGTATTGAATTCAGTTATAAATTTTCTTTGAAATGATATATACAAGTTTGCATTTTGCGAAGTGTAACATTTTCTATAAGCATACAAAGTTCTAAAATATAAAAAATTCCAAAAATGTCCACAATTTTGGCTACCACTTTATTGACAAGGGTTTGAAACACACTTATTAAAAAAGACATTAGAAACATTTAGAACTGATATAAAGAATTATTGTTGCTGTTACATATGACACTTGGACAAACAAAACTATCTAACCAAGAGTTATGTGAAATTAAGTCAGAAAGATGTTTCTTTCGTGAAAATCAAAATATCGCGAAGATGAAATTACTTTGCTCTAAGAATCCTCCAATAGATGGAACCACCAAAGGAGCCACTCCTTCAATTTTGATTGTGATTTGAAGGGAGATGAAATTTAAGGAATTTAATAGGTGTAATTTTTTTTTTTTTTTTTGGAATCAACACTGATCTAAAGTTGAACAATACTCTTCAAATGAAAAAAATTTCCGTTTTTGATTCCACCTACTGAAAATGATGAGAGAGGAGTATTAATCTTCTCTATTTGCATGAATAGAGTCGAAGTGGAAGCTTGTCAATTTTCCCTTGTGCCTTCCCTTTAGTCTAGTAAATACGTCCCACTATCCTACTATCTACGAACGTTTCTATCGGGAGTTTAATCTATGTATACTTAAAATGCTTTCCATGTCTAAAGCTGTTTAAAATGCTTTATGCTAAATGTAAAATTTGTAAGTAGGAAAATATAATGTAGTATTTATTTTAAATAAAAGGTCACACACAAAGTATTGGTGACCTTAGATTTTAAAATTAACTTCCTGTTCACTAGTGTTTTCCAAATGTGTATTAATACAGTTGGCAAATGTGTATTTTTCCTCACAAAACGGGTGAAACCTTTTTTGAATTTTCAAATATTGTAAATATTTACTAATTAAACAAATACTTTTCCTGTTTTCATCACTTTTAAATAATTTAAACTGATTTAATTTAAGATATGAAAATATTTTTCTATACAATAATTATTAATTTAAAATTATTGAATTTGTATATATTACATCAGATTATTTGAATCTTCTTTAATTTTATTTTCAAGACATATACAGATTACTTAAAATTAATTATTGTAAGCAGCTTCTTTCCACGTAATGGGAAATAAGGAAAGAGAGAAATTAACTTGTTTTTTTGTTTTTTTTTTTTTTCAAAATCATGTATTCAGATGACACAAACCGATTATAACATGTGAATAACTGTTAAATTATATTTAAAGAAAAATACTTAAAAGATCAATCAATTGTGTGCGTGTTTGTTTTTAATGATTTTATACCTTACAATAATTGTGTTTTGAGAAATAAAAGTGGTCTAAACATAGATTGTAGTTCAATTTATTCCACGCAATTCTGTAATTTTATTAGGTTTTTTGTTTTAATTTTACCAAATGCATATTTTATACAATCAGGAATTTTCTGTTTTTGTAAGATACCACATGGAATGTAAAAATACAAGATAGAAAAGTTAAATTAGTGAGTATCATTCAGCATTTTTTTTAACTATATGTAGTTAATGAATATAAATTGAATTCTTTAAAAACCATATTTTTTAAATAAATAAATTATTCTGTTCCCTACTTCCTGCAGATAAAATCATATCAAAACAAAGTAATTATAGCATTTAACTGTTTATTTCAAAATAAGAGTATCACGGAAGCCTGTGGGAGATTCATCATCCATATGTATGGAAAATAACAAGTTCGATACTTGACTCCAAGAATCATGGTGAGAGAAATATCCACATCACGTTTTGCCACTTTTCTTAATGTCAAAACTATATCTGCTAATGTGCGTTAGAACAACTTCTCACCACTTACCGTTAAGATCAGCAAAGTGAAGTATCATTTTGCCGTGGACAGTGACTGGAAAGGTGACCACATTATACCTTACAGGGCTCTTCAGCCCTATGGTATCGGGATGTGTCCACCTTAATCTGTAGCATTAGAAGTCCTTCCGTTGGTGTGGTGTGGCTGGGGAGTAGAGGGTGCAAGCTCATGTTTGATTTTGTCACATGATGAAGTCAAACATGACGTTCAAAATGATGAGGTAATTGATGATGTTCGGGAAACCCGTTAAACCTAAAGTACAGTCGAAATTTCTCTTTCACCTCTAAGTATGTATTCCCTAATGTGAGTTTGATGGTGATCAACCTCAATGTTTAACTGCTGTAAGCACCTGATTGCTGGCATTTGTGCCAGTAGCTTTAATCAGGCTAAAACAGGCGATGTAAAACGCGTTACCCAGTAACCTTAATAATATATGAAGACAAATATTATGTTGAAATTTCCTTCTAACAGTGAAAACGCAAAAAGAAAAATCGCAAGTTTCCTGGAATTTAAATTTGACTCATTTCATAAATACTTAATTTACTGACTCTTATACTCGATCCATCGATCATCACTTCCATCTTTAGTTCAGTTGGAAAAGTGGAGCAGTGCACACAAACCCTAGCTGGGACACGACAGCAACAACAACGCGTAATAAACAAATAATAAAAAAAATTTCGTTAATGTTTTATAATGAATATTTTGTGCCTCTTTGTTTATATTTTATACATTTGATAAAAATTTATCACTAAATATTGCAAATTCATTACAATATTCTGCAAACTAGTATTTCAAAATTCAACTTTCACATCCCGATATCCACTTCAGAACATAATTAATAATACGTTATATAAGTCATAATAGAATAAAATTCAGACAACAAATAATTTAACTATAGACATATGATTTTAAAAATACAATAAAAATCTGTCTTTCAGAGATTTATTATAACAAACTGCTGCTTCTACACGTATTTAAACGTTAATTTATATTAAAATAAAAGTGTGACAGAGAAATTGATTCAATTTTTTGATAATGCACAACACAAGAAATAAAAGAATTTTCTAATATATTACTATTTTCCTGCTTATTGCAACATGTTATTTTATAGCATTTTCTAACGATCTAAAAATCTCGTATGTATCGTATGATCAAAAATCTTGCCTATAGTTAAAACACTTTTTCTAAAAACAATATACCATAAAATATGAATTTCTATTATTTTACTTTTACCTGTGCTTAAAGTAGTATAGCACTCAATACTATGACATATCCTTAATGAACAATGTGATATATACTACGTGGATCAATTATTGTAATTTTCTTATTAGAGTTTTGAGAAATCTGTTGGTTATACAAGAGACTTTTACTAGTTCATAAAAGTGAAAGAGAGAGAGAGAGAGAGCCAACTAAGCATCGTGCAATCAAACAGCCAAATAAATCTTATAAAACATATCAGCAGCAATGAATGCTAATCATTTCTACTGCTGCTATGAATAATGTGCAGATCTAATGTAATGTTTTGTAAAAATATAACCTAACAATTATTGCAATAAAACATTTAAATTCGATAATTATAGGTCTTGCCATTCTTCAGCACTTTGTGGTGTACAAAACCCTAATTTCAATCTCAACCACTATAAAATAAAGTGAGAATGTTTTAATTCTGTTACTGTCTGCAGGCATGCATGATGGATTTAAGCCCTATATATTTACCGAATTATTTACCTTCTGAAAAATTTTATCTCAATTCACTTCCTTAATTTTTATTCATAACTTATAAAATACGAGGAAAAAAATGGATTATATTGAAAGTTGCTTAACTATTTATAATTAGGAAAGCTATTTGCAATAGGCATTTAAAAATTAAAAAAAAAAAGTATAATTTGAAGACTAGAATTGGCTAACCAATTTTTTTCATTTAATTACGTTCTCCAATTTATTATGAGATTTGAAAGACTTTTTTTTTATCTATGACCATTATACAAATACAAAAAGATTGCATTTTGCCATTATCTTTTGAAATACTTTAATTATATTGATGAGCATTAACTACTAGCCTCTTTAATTTCATAAAATTATCTAACTGTGATCATCACTATTAAAATATCATAAGCTCTCATATAGTCAACAAATATTAATTCTTTTCATACAACACTTCAATCATTTATAAATTTATAAAATCAATACAATCTAATACACAAAAGGAAATAGATACAAAGACTCATGCAATAATTTGTTTTAAAAGCTTAAAAGGACCCATTTAAGTATAGAAAATAGAGTTTGAAATTTCTTAACTTAATTCTTAGAACATTCTTCTTATATTTTATTCAGCATTCAAAAGAAATTTTGTTATTGAATTTTTCACAATTCATTAAATTCTGTATCTTTCTTTCTTATTTTTGAATATTACGCTAGCTATGCAAAAATAAAAAAAAAAATATGCTTCACTAAAGGTTAAAAGGATGCAAGTTAAATTTCTCTTTTGAATTTTGATAAAAGTGTTTCTCTCTTCAACTGTTTTTCTTTCTCTCATTATATATTTAAGCGCTCCTATCAGCTTGCATTTTGAAAGTCGATTTAATTTCATAGACATTGATTGATAATATGTCTTGCAGCTCAGAAAAAAATTATTAGTTAATGAATATCTGCTTATGGATAAAATAAGCAAAATATTTTTTTTATTTTGTCAAAAGTTTAGTGGCAACCAATTAATTAATAGCGAAATTTCATTTAATATATACTCAAAAATGAATTGAATTGTAACAATGATTTTTTTTCACTAAATATTTGAATTTGATTCAACTATGCGCATGATAATATTCTGAATTATTGTTTAATACATTGATTACTCTTTTATTTAAAAAAAAATTTCGGCACAACTGCCATACAATCCAGGATGCTAAATTTAATTACGTGATAGAAATGGAAACACATAAGAATTATCTTTCGGCCACCTAGTATTTATGTTGAAGAAGACGTTATAATACGTCTTATTGGCATCAACTCTTCGGCGCTAAAATATTCTGAATTTGGCATCGTTGATTATACGACATATCTACCAAAGTATTCATTAAGACATCAGTTAGTTAACATAAGCTTTTTATTAAAAATAACATCTTTTCAATTATGTTCTTTCAAATGATCTGAATGAATGATCGAGGTATGTCGAATGAACTTAGAGAAGAGTAATAAATACATTTTTCATACGTAAATATTTTTTGTTATATTTTGTACGTTACAAAGAATATTTTTGCTAATATAACTGCAAAAATGACAAACATATTTAGAACCTTTAAAAAACAACCAAGGTAACATCAATTATAATGTTTATCATAAAAAATGAAAAATAATTTCAACAAAATAAAGGAGATTTTTTTCAATTCACTTACTTTTTATTTTCAGGCAAAATAAATGGTAAATTAACATAACTATAATTCAGAATTTTATTTTGGAAGAAGAAAATAAATATTATTAAGAAAATTGTAGAATTAAAGCTAATGTAGAAGGCCATAAAATCTTTCGATGGAATTTCGAAGTAATACTATATTGATAAATATAAGTCTAGTCTATTAGACGTATATTTATGGTTAACTTTTCTCTTATACCAATTTGTGATCTTTTTATTTCACAAAAAATATTTTTTTACTGTTATTAAAATTATGGTAGTTTAAGATCCTGCAAAAGGAAGCAAGATGATATCATAAAGTATTAGACGCGTAAGTCGAAAATCGAAGTAATAATTACAATAAAATAAATAATGTAATAAACTCAATAAATTTATTTTTTAAAATAGAAAGATTATTTTAATATTTAACAATACAATGAAATATAATTGTATTTATTATATAGTGAGATGCAAATAAAATCATATCTCATAATAATTACTGTTCAAAATTAAATTAAAATTTTCACTAATCAGTTGAAAATATAAAGATGCAAATTAAAATTATTATGATTAAAATATTAAAGCTAGTTTATAAATTCATATTTGATATGAACAAAAATTTTAACTCTCATTGGCATAGTAAATTTAAAATTACTTTTAAGCAATAATTAACTATTGAATCTTAGGTTTTATGGCTTAGATAATTAGAAATTTAAATAAAAGCTGTTTTAAGTGTGTGATACAATGTGATGTAATTATTGAATATACAAGCTTGTAAGAAATCTAAAGAAACAGATTATAATTTTGAACACTGTAAGAAATGAAGAAGTCCAGTGCATTTCTACGATACCTAAATTATAAATAAAAAAATCACATTTTGTCTTATAATTTTAGTTTATACTTGAAACATGAAAACCAACAAACTATTTATGGTGCTGTTATCCCGTCATCACTACCACGGTAAAGGCGTTCATTTTTACATACATTGTTCTCGGTCTTACTAAATCTTGAAATATTTTATAAATCACCGGTATGTTATTTTATTATCAGCTTCACTCATACATCAAATTAATTTTATGAAAACATTTTTCCAAAGAGGTAAGTTGTCTTATACCTAAATATGTAACGTAGAATTAAGTAAAATTAAGTATTATTTAAATAAAAACCCATTAGAGTATTATTGACGTACTACATATTCCTGTAATGAAATATTGATGTTTACAAATATGAAATCAAAACACAATAAGAAAATATCAATTAATGTCAGTTATTTGAAATAAAATTCCTCTACGATAGAAAATGAAAAGCATATGTTTGCGAATAGAGAGTTATACCTAAATGTATATTAAGTCATTTAAAATATGTAGTAATACCATAAACGCTGACAACATACACAGTCTAATTTATGTTATTTTACGTACTTTTTAAATTCTTGACTCTTAGAAATTTTTTTTCTTTTCATTTATACGTTTGCGTTAATTTTATTATTTTTCTTAAAACTAATATCATATTTTTGTGGTAATTATTTAAATTTACAAGCTATATGTAATACCCCATGAGAAATTTATTATTATTATTATTATTATTGTCTCTAATCTCAGATAGTGTAGTGTTGCTATGCCATCCATATAAAACTAAAGATGTTTCTAAAAGAAAAGTATGGGCCCCATAAGCGTTTGGGAACCGTAAAACGCAGACACCTCAGAATACAGTCTGGGGTGTCCAGCTCATCCCTGCACTTATAATACACTGGAAATCTCCTCTTTCCCCGAACATATATAAGAAAATTGTTTTGGGCACTCGAAAAGCGTTAGAACACTGTGCACCATTTCCTCGAAATATTGATCTGGTGACACCAACGGTGTCTTTCTGCAAAATACTCAGTGTTTTCATAAGAGATTTTCCAAAGTATATTTAATTCACATTTTTTTGATTGAGGACATTTCTTTGATTGTCAAGCTGGGATTGCCAGACAAGTTGTTAGCAGAGACAGACTTGGCCAAAATATAAGAGATGTTGTTACCATCGAAACAAGCAAAGGAAATGACCCACTGAAAGTGTATTTAGTACTCTGAAGAAAGTTTAACAAGAGAAAGAATATTTAGGTTTGTCACAAATGAGAAATTTAAATGAATTTAATAAAAGATGTAAAGTAAAACATTGGAAATAAATTATACATTTTTTAAATGTATAAAAAATGTTAAAATATAAAAAAATATTAAATAATCGAAAATTAATATTTCAGGCAATCAACACACTCAGATACGATTATCTTAATATTTGATGAGTAGTGAATTTAATATGTTTCCAAAATATAAAGCCATATAATTCTAATTTTACAAAGATAAACATGTCTGAAATATTTTTTCAAACTTTGCAGCAAATGCGTAATTAATTGTAATGTCCTTCAGAGAAACCCCATTCTCTTCAAATTGATTCTAGAAACTGCAAAATACTTTACAATATTATTTTAAGTACCTGCTGTAACGCCTTCTGTGGGAGATAAACAAAGAGTGATGATGATGTCTGTTGATAAAACGTATATTCTTTTCATCGAGTGAATAATAAATATCTTTGAATTCTAAGAATTTTATGAGTTCTGTAGTATATGTATAATTGTCGATTTTTGTACGCTTACCTACATTGTCATACCTTGCATTATTAGCCAACATTTTCTCCATTGTTAGGAACAAAATTTGGAATTTGATATTTAATGTTGATTTGTATATTTAATTTTGAAATAGACATATATATTTTACAATACATCCATCATACAATCATAATAATTTATTCATCGTAAAGCAAATTCAGAAAATATGTACCAAAAGGTAATGTGAAAATAATAAATATTTAAAACACACTAATTAAAATCAGTATGACTCTAAATCTTTCATTTAATGCTGTAAAATGCTTAAATTTTTGGTCAGCTTTAAATATTGCAGCATATAATTATGATGTGCCCATTTCAAAATTTATAGATTTTTTTTTTTTTTAAATTATGTAATTATTGACATTTTTATAAAAATTGAAGCATCTATAAAAGCAATTATTTGTTGCAAATGTATATACTTTTCTTTCTCAAAAAATTGATTTTATTAACTGTAAATCCAATTCAATTTTTAAAGCTTTTTAAAATAATCCTATATACAAAAGGGTAACTCATCAATTTTGTCTTCATTCAAACATTCACTTCAAAAATAATCAGCTAATTATTTTAGAATTTACTGTAAACTTCTACTATAGATGGTAACACTATCAAGAATATCAATTTTGACTTCAATCTGTTAGATTTGAAGGGAGAGAAAAATTTTCGCCAGACCATTACAATCATCATTACTGCTCAACCACCCATATATATATATATATGTATGTATATATATATATTATCTATATATTATATATATATATATATATATATATATATATATATATATATATATATATATATATATATATATATATATATATATATATATATATATTTTTCTTTATATATATATTATATATATATTTTATATATATATATATATATATATATATATATATATATATATATATATATATATATATGTATATATATATACATAAGACAATGTATTTATTATGATTTATATTATGAATACATTGTCTTGTATATTTTTGAAGGCAGTATTTTTGCGAATTATTCTTATTCATTTCACTTTCAACTAACTAACGGTTTGCATAAGACGCTTGGTTTTTATTTATGTCATTGCTGTTCAATAACGTATCCACAAAAAATAAAATTATTCTTCGAAAATGAGATTCGTGATGTTAGATCATGATAAATACTAATGGTTCGCATGTAGACAGTATAAAGACGGAGTTGTTTTCATTTCCGTCAGATAAATGTGCTCGGCTGAATGTTTCCAGGAAGGAGCAGGCTCCTTGATCCAATTCATGTTCATCAAACATGGCTACTTTTCATCAAACACAAAGCAACATTAGGGCTTTAAGATAGACACGTGACAAGAATCCTACCTGGCCAACTCTGCTAGGATCGGATTCTTTTGGTGCCTAAAACTATCTTTTTTTATAAACATCCATTGTTAGAAGAAAAAGAAAATATAAAATAATGGACTTTTACATTTTCATCATAAGACATATGAATTATTTGAGGAAATGTAAAAGGAAATTTGACGGATATTGTACATAAATTATTGGCACACAGAAACGACACGTCCGTTCTTTTGAAATTTTATTGCTTGACTGACAAAAAACGATTATTGAGTTAGCGCCATCTGGTGCGCAGAGAAATTAAATTTATACATTGAGTATACAGGGTCGGAACATGCCGCCCACCTTGAAATATTATTTCAAAGAAACAGAATATGTAACATACAAAAAAAATTAGATATACAAATATACTTTACAAATAAAGATTAGATATACAAATAAATGAACATAAATGAAAAAATATAAAACAAACACATAAATAAAAAAGTTTTATATGTTAAAATGCAATGGAAGTATAAAATTGTACATATATAAGAAATAAAATTTTATTTAAATTTAACCATGAATTTGGCATTACACAGGAAGTTGGCATAATTTTGTTATGTTTCTTTTGTATACACAATCTGATGTTTTAAGAGTAACTACCCTAACATTATTGTCAAGTCCAGGGTGCAATTGAATTATTCTACCCATTTTCCATTTTGTTGGGGGTAAATTGTCCTCTTTTAAAAGACATAGATCATTAATTTGATAATTTTTAGTCGGCAGTAGCCATTTTGGCCTTTGCTGCAACCGTGTGAGATATTCCTTATGCCAACGTTTCCAAAACTGTTGCACCATTTTTTTGAATATGCTGCCATTTTGAAAGAAAAGAAATGTTTGTATCAACGTAATTTGGTTCAGGAAGGCTTGTTAATGCCCTACCAATAATAAAATGGCCAGGTGTTAAGGCTGACAAGTCATTTGGATCGGTAGATAATGCAGTTAAAGGTCTAGAATTAAGACAAGCCTCTATTTGAGTTAACAATGTTTCAAATTCTTCATAAGTTAGTTTTGTCTCCCCTATAACGCGTTTTAAATGAAATTTGGTAGACTTTATGCCAGCTTCCCATAGTCCACCCATGTGAGGTGCACCTGGAACATTTAAATGCCAATTAATACCATTTTCAGACATAAAATTGTTTACATTTTGATTATAATTTTTGGAGTTTCTAAGTTTCTCAATTTCCATGAGTTTGCGCTTTGCACCAATAAAGTTGGTACCACAATCACTGTATATATCACTACATTTACCTCTGCGTGAAATAAATCTCTTAAGAGATGCAATGAACGCATCTGCAGATAAGTCGGTAACTAATTCTAGGTGTATAGCTCTTGTAGTAAAGCAAACAAAAGTGCTATATACCCTTTGTATGATTTGGAGCCTCTACCTTTACATGCTTTAATTTGAAAAGGACCAGCATAATCCACTCCACATCGCAAGAATGCAGGAGCAGGAGAAATGCGAGAAGATGGTAAATCGCTCATCATCTGATTGGTTACAGAAGCTCGTATTCTACAACATTTTACACATTTTCTGATTAAATCCCTAATTACATTTCTAACACCTATAATCCAATACTGTTCTGCAATACATGATTGAACAAGTTGTGAACCAGCATGCAAAAGATTTTCATGAAAATGTTTAACAATGAGATCAGTTAATCTATGCCTTGTTGGCAACAAAAATAGGATGTTTCTGATTGTATACTATATTTGCATGTCTCAAACGACCACCTACTCTTAGAATGCCTGAATTATCAAGAAATGGATTTAGAGATAAAATTTTACTATTACACGATATTGTTTTATTTTCTGTAATGCATTGATCTCATTATTAAACTCATTAGTTTGAACTATTTTTATTAACACATGCATCGCATTAGTTAATTCACAAGTTTGCAAAAATCCTGTTAATTTGTTCATAGGATTTCTGCAATTGTTCATAAACCTTAAACACAAAGCTGTTATACGTTTAAGTTTAGAAAAGGATGAATATTTAAAAAAATATCAAAGTCAGTACAGTGGGGTTTGTTTTCAGTGGTTGATTGTAAAGTACAATACCTTTCTTCTGGAACAGGATCACTAACTGGTAGTTCAGGCTGCTTTATCTGAAAAGAAAGTGAATTATAAAGAAATTTTGGACCATTTAACCATAATGAAGAAAGTAGTTCAGAAGATGATGTGCCACGAGTAGCAAGATCAGCAGGATTAATGTTTCCACTAACATGATGCCACTGGGTAGGGAAGAAAGAGTTTGTATTTTGCCACTCTATTGGCTCACAAAGCATTTCCATCGGCTGGCAGAAGAACCAATCCAGGATAGAACGATGGTAGAATCAGTATAAAATTGAGCTTGGAAATGGATGTGTTCATAGCCTTGCAAGTGAAATTCATCAATTTAGTTAACAGCAGAGCACTACATAGTTTCCAATCTCGGAAGTGAAACAGTTTTAAGTGGAGCAACTTTTGTCTTAGCAATTACTAGATGAACTTTAATTTCACCAGTACGCCTTGAGACTGAGCGACAGTAAATTGCTGCATGTATGCCTTTTTCTGAGGCATCACTGGAAACCATGTAACTGAAATTTGTTATTTGAATCCCAAAATAAGAATCTGGGAATTTGAACGTCTTTCACGAACAAGGGTTTTTCTGAAAGCTGCTTCCCATTCATATGCTATGGTTGAAGGAATAGTATCGTCCCACTGCAATTGATTTTCCAGAGTTTTTGAATTATTAATTTGTAATGAATGGTAATTGGAGATAACCATCCAAGAGGATCAAATATTTTGAAATTGTTGATAGTAATGTCCGCTTAGTTAAGTTATCTACAAGAAATGATTGATTAGTTTTGAAAAAGAATATATCAACTCGGGTTGCCAAAGTAGTCCCAATGTTTTCACAGTTTCATCATTGTCTAAGTTTAAAGTAAAGTGTTTGATAACCGTAAATTTGGATCAATTGAGTTCAAAAATTCTTTAGAATTTGAAGCCCATTTCTCAAAGGAAATTTGGCACTTGACAACATTTGCATTAATTGTTGGTGCAGTTCCATGGCTTGGGAAATTGAATTCGCTCCAGACATGAGATCATCAACATAAAAGTCTTCGAGAACTGCCTTAGAAGCCAATGGATATTTCTCTGCTTCTTCTTCTGCTAATTTTTGTAGACATTTTGCAGCCAGGTATGGTGCTGAGGCAGTGCCATAAGCCAGTCTTATTAATCTGTGTAATCCTTCACTGCATCATATTTTGATTTGCGCCAGACGATTCTTTGGAAATCTGGATCTTGTAAAGTTATTTGTCTATACATTTTTCAATGTCTGCAGCAACCGCTATTTTATGCATCCTAAATTTAATAAGCAATGTAGTTAAATCAGTCTGTATTTGCAGTCCCACCATGAGTATATCATTAAGAGAAAACACCATTAGATGATTTAGCAGATCCATCAAACACTACCGGAACTTGTCACCACTTTTGTTGGGAACTGGATGGTGTGGAAGGTAAAGCTAGATTTGGCTGGAATATTAACTTCACTTTCAGGAACTAATTCCATGTATGCCCCAGTTTATGTATTCGTCCATGAATTTATGATATTGTTCAAGTAGAGATTGATTTTTTGAAAAGCGACGTTCAATTTGTTGAAGACGGCGCAATGCAATGTCTCTAGATGATCCAAGTTCATTGTGTGAGTCATTGGATGGAAATTTGACATTGAATCTGCCAGTAGAATCACGAAAGAATGTTTCTTCGAAGTGATTTTCACATGCAATTTCCTCCTTTGAATAAGGTTTAGTTTCAGAAACTTCTTCTAGTTGCCAAAATTTATCAAGTTGATACTCGATTGCGGTACAACTAGCGTGATTTGTAATTATTGTTTTTGAGATATTGTTTGTTTTGCCTAAAACAACCCATCCGAAAATTGTTTCTAGTGCAGTTAACGAATGTCCAGGACTAGTAATGTTTTTATGGAGCACTATTTCTCCAAACACATCTGCACCTAAGAGAATGTCTATAGGACCAGGCTGCAAGCAAGTAACATCGGCCAGTTGTATATTTTGAATGAATTAATGCTGAAGCATCAATTTTGAATTGAGGAAGGTCACAAGTGATTTTGGGTATAATTAATGCATCTACAGTGATATGTGTGTTTTTATAAAATAGAGATGATATTTGCAATGATACCGAACCTGAGAGCTTACCTACATTTCGAGAACTAAGCCCATCAACATTTATGTTAATTCTATTACGTTTAAGTTGCAATAAATTTACACAACTTTCTCTAATAAATGAGCCTTGGCTTGCTGAATCGATAAGAATTCTGCATTTATGTAATGTACCATTAATGTCCTTAACATTAACAATTGCTGGCAATAAAACTGTTTTTATTACAATACAACTACATTATTACTACTAATAGTAGAATGTTCATCTGTTGTTTGTGTTTCGATTTTTGTATCATGTGTATTTTTCGAACACAATAATGTATTATGAATTTTGAACATAATTTTACACATGCCTGAGCGACATTTAGAAATAGGATGAGTTTTATTATCTTTTAAACAATTAGCGCATAAATGATGTTTTTAATTACATTCCATTTTCCTTTACTGGAAGATCTAAGAAACTATCACAACTATGTAATCATGAATGAGAATCATTTCGACAATAAATGCATAAATTAGAAACAATCTGAGATGAAAAAGAATATTTGTTTTGTTTTTGATTTGCAACCGTTTTCCCATCAAATTGACCTACTTTCTCTTTTTGGCACTTCGCCAAAGACAGCGCACGATCTATTCAGCATGAATGTTTTGAATTCCGCGAAGAAGAAGCTTTTTGTTCGGATTGCTCTAACGCCCACACTCTCAGTGTTTCGTTATCAAGCTTACCCTTTAAAGAAAATAATAATGGTATCCCAATGCTCAACAGGCTGTTTCAAAATTTTTAATGTATCAAGACATTGCTGTGTTGTATCCATTAATTTCCTCAAACCCGCTGCTGATTCATGTTTAAGAATAGGCTGAGAAATTAATTTATTTAATGCTGCGTTTATGATTTGTTTCGTTTTCAAAGCGCTCAGTGAGCATATCGCAAGCTAATTTAAAATTCTCATCTGTAATTTGAATAGACTGTAATAATGTAAATGCTTCTCATTTAATGGAAAGTTTGAGATACTGCAATTTTTGACTATTACTTAAACTATCATTATTACCAACACTCGATAAAAATAAATCACGAAAAGAAATCAATCTATGTAATTAGAAGTGAAAAACTGGTAATTCTATTCTAGGAAGTTTAACATTGTTGACATTAGTTACTTCTTTATGACAATCATTTTTGAAAGTTTTCTTGATTCGTCTTTAAGAATGATTTTTAAATTACTTATTTTAGAAAACAGTTCATGCATTTCACTTTCAAATGTATCGAATTCTGAATCAGAACATGCATAAAGAATATCATTATTTAGTTTGTTTATTTCATTGTCTAAAGAATTTACGTTATTTTCATACACTTCAATAATAGAAAGAGAATTTGCTTGATTTTGTAAGCTATTGACTTGCAGAAATTAAACGAGTTAGCTTACCCTTTATTATCTTTTGGTTTTAAGAAGGTATCCATTTTGGTTTGTGACCTTCACTCAATCACTGGTTTTGTTGTTGTTTTTGATTCAACAGTCGTTGGCCGCTTCTATGCATCACCAAAATAATTTTTTGCTAGTTTCGTGCTCCGGCTCGACGGACCATAATATTGGCACACAGAAACGACACGTCCGTTCTTTTGAAATTTTATTGCTTGACTGACAAAAAACGATTATTGAGTTAGCGCCATCTGGTGCGCAGAGAAATTAAATTTATACATTGAGTATGGATGGAAGTTTCTGTAAAGCGTAGAGTAGAGGGCGCTACTGCCGAGGAGACCTAGAAAACTTCCGGCACGAGACTTCCTTCTTACTATTCCTATGGTTTTATACCATAGTTCTTGTTTTCTGTAGTTTCCATTCCTTTTGCGAAATATTCATTTAAAAGTAATTATCTTATAAAATTTTTATGAAATGCAGAAAGCAAATAAAGGTAGTAGTTGTTGCGTAGCAGTTGGTTGCAATATGCGAGCAAGAACAAATTTACTTTCGCAAGTGAAAATGTTCAAATTTCCAACGGAACCTGAACGTAAGATTTTGTGGGAAAAGGCTGTAAATCGGCAAAATTGGAATTCAACGAACTATTCATGTTTGTGTAACAAACATTTTATTACAGGTAAATTTACTAAAACTTCATATATATAAATATTTAAACATTTCCTATTTTAGAAATTTTTAATTTCAGTATTATAGCAACCTTTGGCGACATTTTGGCGCTAACATAATATTTAATAGTTTGTCAATTCTGTATAAAATATGCAGAAATAATCTAAAGCTTATCACAAATATTTTAATATTTTTAATTGCTCTTAATGCTAAAAATCTTTTAATTGATAAACAATATTAAATTTGTTTTAACATTAAAAAATATTTTTTTGCTGATTTATTTTAAAGTTTGTCTAAATATTATTTCCTTAGTATATTTCTATGAAAAAATTAGTTCCCTTTATAAATTTTTAATTAAATTAATGTTGTTGAAGATAAATATATGAAGCTTAGTTTTAGAATAAGACTTTTTAATGATCGATATGGTGTACTGTGCTAAAATGAGCATTGATTTAAATTGATATCTATCATGTTGAATTTCTCTTTATACACCTGTTGTATGAATTAATGTTTTTACTTCTTTCTCAATTATATACATTTATAAATTTCTCTTTACATTATTACAGGAAACCATCTGGGATAAAAATCATCCTGATTATGTTCCATCTATATTTACCCACATGCCACATTCTGAAGGAAAGGTAGAAAGATATGAAAGAACTTTAAATCGAAGTAAAGAAAGTAATAATGAAATTCCCATGCTCTGTAAGTTTTCATATTGTTTATTTCCAATAAATTTTTTGATAGATAATATATCTTCAAATTATACGATTAAATTATTTGGATAATTGTTATGTAAAATAAATTGCATTTTATATTGAAATGGAAATTTATTGCAATTAGTGTCACATTAAGTATTTTATTCTATTATTTTTAATTAATTAAACAGATGCTGTATGATTTTTAGACCTTAGCAAGATATTTTTATTAAGATTAAATTACAACCATGTACTTTTTCTTAGTCAAATTTATTTCATTTAAAAACTAACTAATTCTCAAGATTTTATACAAATAGTTAATGTAAAATTAAACTTAAAATATTTGAATTTAATACTTTTTATCTGTTCTTTACTTTTAATAACTTTTAATGTTGTGATTTTAAGGAATTACTTGCCTCGTAATTACAACTATTATTCCAAGTATCATAAGATTTAATTTGACATTATATGAGAAGGATTGTTATGTAAATAATCAAAAAATACATTCTAATTGTGTAATGTCTTTTAATATATTTAGTAATATTTTATCAGAAATGAATTTTTTAAAAGTTAAAAACACAGTAATGCATTACTCATACACAATTAACTATGTATTATTCTGTTAACTGTTTTTGCCAAAATATCTCCAAATATTGTGGTTATGTGCTAAAAATCATCTTTTGAATATAAAATAACTTGTTTAGGAAATATAGCTCTCAAGGGTTGTTGTCATTTAATTACAATTTTAAAAGCATGTTTTTATTATAGTCAATAGGATAATATGTACATAAATTATTTTTAGTGCTATTAACAATTAGAAATGTAATTCTGTTAATTTAGCATTTTTAAAATTAGAATTTTATTTATAGGTGATGTGAATTCTAAATTAGAAGACATTCTGGAAACTAAAGATGCAATGATAATGACTGATTTATCAATGCATGACATTGAAACTCTGAAAGAAAAAATAATGCTTTAGAAGTGCAAACAACAATGTATAAATTCACTGCTGCAAAATGCAGCATTTAACAACATTACTTTGTCGCCAAAGAAATTCAATTTTTATACTAAATTAAAAATATTACTTTTTTTATGGTTTTACTTGAACTTCTGTTAAGTTCTTGGGAACCAAAATAAAGACCAAACTAGAACAAATGAGCAGCTGCTGCTAGTATTGATGAAACTTCGACTAGGTCTTCTTAATCTAGATTTAGCCTACAGGTTTGAAATTGGGAGCAGCACTGTAAGTAAAATATTTAGAATATGGATTCCTAGAATGGCTGCAGTACTCACCAAATTTACATTGGCCCTTCTAAAAGTATGGTTTTAAAGAATTTGCCTCAAAGTTTTTCAGAAAGCCCTTTTGAAAGATGCCATTTGTATCATAGATTGTTCGGAAATTTTCATCGATACTCCATACAATCTTGATGCACGTTCCCAAACATATTCGCACTATAAACATCAATAATACAGTGAAATTTTTAATTGCTTGTTCTCCATCAGGTGGTATTGTTTTTGTATCAAGACTGTATGGAGGAAGATGTTCTGACAAAGATATTACCATCAAATCTGGATTCCTGAATAATCTACAGTTAAATGATGTAATTTTAGCTGATAGGGATTCAGAATTGAAGATGTTGTTGGAATAAAAGGGGCTAAAGTAATTGTTCCTTCTTTTACAAAAGGAAAAAAACAATTACTAGGATCAGAAAGTTTCAATTCCAGAAAAATTGCTAAAGCAAGAGTTCACATCGAAAGATGTATTAGAAGAATAAAATGCTACAGAATTCTCAAAACTTCTTGGCCACCTGCATACGTTGCAAACACAGATGTTAACAGTAAATCTTTGGGAGATGACATATTGATAATCTTGAGTGCTCTGTGCAACTTAGGAAACACATTGTTATAAAATTACTTAATAAAAAGTTATGACTTTTTTTTTAATTAATAAAATGTTTCAAGTGACTGTATTTTGAAATTTATTGTAATGAATTGTATATAAAATATTGTAGAAACTTTAAAAAGTTAGATATTAGTTATAAAATTTTAAATTAGTGAATAGTAATTAAGATTAATAAATTAATTTCAAATATATTGTTTATTACAAATATTCCATTTAATGATTTAAAAAATTATGTTCACTGAAATTTTGAATGAAAAGTAATAGCAATAAAGATCTTTGTAAAACAGTTCAAAATAAAAATTATATTGATTGAAAATATGTATTTTGAATCAATATAATTTTTATTATATTACTTGAGAATGTAATTGAAATATTTAGTTGTTAAATCAGTAAAGAATATGAATATATTTTTTCGACAACGAAGAAGTGAACTCCATTCTCTGCTTAATTTGATGTAAATTACAGAAAACTAAAATTATATATATATATATATATATATATATATATATATATATATATATATATATATATATATATATATATATATATATATATCCTTTATATATATCAAAAAAAATATTTTGTGTAGCTGAAATACAAACCAATTATTATTCATTTGTATGTTAAATAAAATAAATATAATTTTCACAGAAAAATATTATTTTATTTTATTTCTTTTAAAACTGTTTCTTTAATTTCAGGTAATATATATTTTTCAAAAAACTTAATTAATATTGGTTTTTTAACCTTCCAATAATCATCATCAAAATGTATTTTTTTCTACGTGTAGACTAAATTTTGTATATGTTACAAAATAAGCACAGTTACATCCACAAATATCCATTTGCCCTTGCACCTGATCATAGTAAGCATGAGAGGATTTAAGGCATAAATTTTCATTTAAAAAAAAGCTTTTTTTAATGTTTTCCTGTTCAATTGTAAGATTTCGCAAACTGAACGGACATTTTATTTCTACAACTGCATTTTCACAACAGTCACATTTAGCTAAGCCATCAGAGAGGCTCCTAAAGGGAAAAGTGTTGTCAATTTTCAGGCCACATTTTGTGAACTGAAAATTAACATGCTCTTGTTGCATTTTATTTATAAATGTAGAAATGGCATACTTTTCATTATTAAGACCCCATCTTAACGACTCAGCAGTGACTGGTGAATTATACTGCATGATTGTAGCAATGAGTTCTTTATAACCCTTTTTGCAGCAGATCACTCGATGAAACAAGGAAGCTGTAATTCTTCCTTTCTTTGTTTCATCCATTTACAATTTTTTCTCCGCCTTGTGTCTGCTCTTCTATTGACTCAATGTCAAACGATGTTCCTCTAGCTTTTTTAAAATAATACTAAGTCTTTTCATTGGAGAAAGTGTAACGGTATTGTTTCATTAATTCTTCTTATAATTTCAATTACATTTGGAATTTCATCTTCACCTTCACTTGCAGAATCTGTACCCTCACTGTCTGTAAGTAAAGTGAAGATTGGAGACATCCGTTGATGTTTCTGCAAAAAGGAAATAATTTGTCAAAGCTAAATTGAACTACATTTGAATATATTTAAAAGGTAGCTATAGTTTCGTGTCATTGTAAATATCTATAATCAAAGAAAATACTGAGATTTTTCTTGTGAACACAACTTTATAATTATTATTATATAATCAGTAAACTAAAATTGAGAACCTTGAATTTATAATTAAATTTATGATTGCCTGTAATCAAAATAGGTCTTCTAATAACAAAAACAAATAGTCATAAAATTGTATCAAATAATAATTACAAATTTTTCAGAATAAATGATTCAATGCAATAATATTGAAGAAAAAAATTTTTTTACATTTAAAGATTACATCATAATTACCATTAAATAAACTTCTATCAATAGTTATATTTTTTATATACATTGCTATTGTTTTTTTATGAGAAAGAAAGTTTAAAAATTTAGCTATAAATATAAATATTTATAATATATCCCAAATAATTTACCTTCACAATATCCAGAAAACTTGTATAAGCTTCAGCTGAAGGTAAAGATGATGAAATTGAAGTAGATTCTGTTGTGGTCTTCTGGTGACTAAAATTTATTTCTGAGGCAAGAACATGTTCTGCCTTTGAATAAATATATGAAAGATTTTATATTTAATGGCATATTTGATTATTTAAATAATTTTAAACAAACATTAGAAAAAAATTAGCAAGAAAAATATAAAGTATCTTTTATAAACATTTTATATTTTCTGGTGTTGTCAATTTATTTTAAATATAAATGTCCATTTTTAAATTATATTTGCAGGCTATTGATATATTATGTAGATTACTTAAAAACTATTTTGCTTTACAAATATTAAAAGCAAAAATGTTAACCTCATGATTAATAAAATATAATATTTCGTATCTACATCTTAAGAATGACTTACCTTTTTGAAACTTCTTATTCCATAAACATGGCATTGATGTACAAGATGGATTAGTTAACCCTTCTCTCACAGCAGTTTCAACAGTTAATAATAAAGCTGAAACATGAGAGCAAGCTTCTCCTAATCTAATAACAATATAATTAATATATATATAGATTACATATTACATAGAATAAATAAAATTATTTTTTAGATTTGCTACAATTATATATATAGTTATTAGTCTATTATTTCCACTTTTAAACTAATATCAAGTAAAAATTTTTAATATATAATATTAAACAAATATAAATAAGTCATACCCAGCCATACAAGTGCAGTGTCCACTAATGATTTTGCCACTACACTCAATAACAGCCCATGGCATGTGAAATTTTGTAGATGTTTGACTTGCCTGCACACTGCAAGTCATTATGCATATTTTTATGCTTTCACATCTATAAACTTTCACATCATGGACTTTTCCACTTAAAATAAAATTGTAGCAATCCAGCGCTCTTATAATTTTCAAATGCTTCATTTGTATAGAAGCATTTCTTTACTACAAGATACATATAGACATCCCCAAAAAGAAACTTTAGGCCATATTTTGTAATTATTTCTGTTGAAATAAGAATTTTCTTAAATCATCATCTAATGGATCTGGTAATCTTTCTCCAACAATGGTTAATTTTGAGATATAACGCATTTTGATTCTTCATCTAGATTGCTATAATAAGTACTAGACATCTGAAAAACATAAATTCAAGGTTTAAAATAAAATTCTAACTATTATTTTATTTAAAAATATTAAAACCATTTTATAAAATTTTCATTTAATATTTTAATCATATATTTAATGTTATAATTTAAAAACTAATATTTACAATCCTTAATTTAATTAGCTATATATTAAATCAACTCATAAAAATAAAGACTTAAATTTTAATTGCATTGGAAACCAAGACTTGTTTAAAATAGTAATAAACAACAAATAAATAAAAATCGTTACAATTTTGTTCCACTCATTTTGATACCATGATGATTGATCTAGCATGATCAAGAAAATTTTAAAAAATTATAATACTATAAAGGAAAGCATAAATAATACCTTGCTTGATATTTGAAATGATTTATAGTTCAATCACGCGCAAAATATATTTCCTGAAATTTTGGAATAAATGCGTAAAATTAAAAAATTAGTTAAAGAACAATTAAGATAAATAATAACAAGAATTAAAACGTGGTTTACAATACATCATTCATCAACAATTGATCCTAATATCGCCAATACGAGCGATTCCCCGCAAAATATGGTAATCCATCAGGATTATTTAAGTATAAATTAAAAATTTTTGAAAAAATTTATGAGATCACCACTGATTGCACTCTTATTAAAAATTATGATTTTAACGGATAAAATAAAACAATTTTCGAAAACAGAAATATATATATAAAAATATTTAAATAAAAATTTCTCTCGTCCCATTGATTTTCAATGGGACGAGAGAAAACCGGAAGTATTTGAGGTCTCTTCCGGTGAACTGAGGCTTGTTTTTGTTTACATTGAAAACTCCATCCATACAGGGTCGGAACATAAATAATGATATTATTTTCTTCATATCTATGTATTGTAAGAAATACTTAATAAATAAAATTGAATGTATTTCTTATATTTTATAAAATATATTTTAATGGAAAACTATCTGGATTGATTTATATAATAATTAAATTATCTTTTGATACAGATAAAAACAGAATATAATGTTCATTTATTTCCTTACAATAGTATCAATCGAAAATGAACTTAATTACTGAAAGAAAATAAAAATAAAACAGAATTTTATAATCTGTTATTTTTATCAAATAAGAAAATTAATAAAAATGCTTACTGTTTCAATTTACAAACAAACAGTTGTTTTAAAAATGAAATCAATATTGTTAAACATGGCTCTACATTTAACGTTTTACTTATATTCCTATTTGATTAGTCAAGTGAATTGTTAAATGTACATTTTATTATTTTTTCTTTCAACATTTAGTCATATACGTAATATTAAATCCACTATTTTTTGACAAATAAATACAATTACAATAAACTACATATTTTCTATCATGCATTACACAAAAGTGTCTTAAAATATACGCAAAACAAATTTCTGAAATCTTTTAATAATAAAATTTGTAAAATATTCCATTTTCGCTTAAAAATGAATATAATGTGTTTATATTTATCTTTAATTATATTTTTGTCTATTATAAGAGAGAGAGAATTTTATTTTCAAGATAATTTATTTGATTGCTTGTATGTATTATAAATCATATAACATATTTTTAGAAAGAATAATCTTCAGCAAACATTAATAATAGCTATGCTAAATAAATAATTCCAAATCATTTATCTCAATATAATATTTGTTTCAATGTACATGGATATATATATATATATATATATATATATATATATATATATATATATATATATATATATGTGTGTGTGTGTGTGTGTGTGTGTGTGTGTGTGTGTGTGTGTGTGTGTGTGTGTGTGTGTGTGTGCGTATATTTACAAAAATGATATTAAAATACATTTGAAAGCAAATTTAAAGATTCTAGCAAAAATAGAAGAAAAAAATTATTTTAAGCACAATTTAAATTTACATATTAATATTACATTTAAAAAGTATTCATGTCATTTTTATAAATTGCATATTTTGAATTTCAATTGTTGATACTACAAAGAATGTATGAAATATAAATGATAAATGTGGTGTTGTGGATGAAATTGCCTACTACCTATCAAAATATCAATACATAATATTGACACAATAATATATTAATTTTTCTGAGTGTATTACTTTATGTTATAGTATTGCCATATTTTTTTAAAAAATTGAAAAGTCAAATGATTTTCAATAATTTATTTTCCCTATTTATATAAAATATAAAAGTAAAAAATGTCACAAGTTGGTTTTATGAAATTTTATACATAAACATTTGTATAGGATGAAAAATATTATGAATATGAAGAAGAAATTGTTAATATAGCTTATAAAAACTACGCATGTTATAAAAAAAAACCTTTAAATATGCAAGAATATTAAACTTCTAAATGAGTGTTAAACTCATTCTCATAACTTTCATTTCTAAAATATTTAAGATAAACAAATCTAATTTTATAAAATATACGAAAATGAGATATTTTTAAATACAGGTAATAATTTTATTATGTGTATCAATATTTTTCTATTGAAAAATTTAGTAATGAGTTCAACAAATTTCAAAATTTAGTAACGAGTTCAAAAAATAAAATTAAAATGTTATTAAGCACTTTCATCCTTATTTTTCTTATTCTATCAATATTATTCAAAATAACAATGAAAATATATTCAACAACACAAAACTTAACTCAATATTTTCTAGTTTTAAATGAAGTTATTCAAGTTCATCATTTTCTATAATTCAACTTCTCAAGCCTCTTTGAGTCAATAATTTCATATATTGTGTTCAAAATTATTTCTTCTATTCATTTTTCTTTTATACAATAGAGAAAATATTATTTACTAACAGAAAATTATTTTATAATAAAAAAAAACGTTTTACATAAATATTTCATGCAATATTTGCAAAAGGTCCTTAAAATATTAATTCATGAAAATATATATATATATATAGTAAATTCAGAAGAAGAATTAAATTACATTAAATAATAATTTTGTCAATGTTTACTTAGCTAATTAAATAATTAAAATACTATTAATAAATAAAATAATAAGACATATTGATGCTTATAAAGATTTCTGCTTTTAAATATAAAATATTGTTTAATATAAAATAGTAACTTAATTGAGAAAATGTTTTATATTTCAGTAAGTATAGATTATGGAAAATACTGGTGCAAATATCCAATTCAAACATCATTTCCAGATGAATAAAATTATGAAATTCTTTATTATAATTTATATTTAAATTATGAAATTTAATTATTTTTTTAATTATGAAATAAACATAACATATCCTGATCATATTACGCAATAACTTATTTTAATATCTTCTTAAAAAAATCTCAATTTGTTTTGCATTCGGGTCCTCTGTCGTATTCCTTGGTGCACAGGGAAATATTTTTGTTTTAAGAATTAAAAAAATTTCAATGTGTAAGCAACTTCTTTAAATATTTTTGTAACTTAGAAGAATTGTTCTCGATACATTTCACACTCTATTATCACACTTTACATACAACAAGAAATGAAATGTATATGTTACAAATTAATTTCTAAACATGTTACAAGTGACGAATTTAAGATACTGGTAATTTTAGCTTATCTAATAACAAATGATATTCTAAAATGCCGTAAAAATAATAATCTACAAACCGCGAGGATTTACTTTGCAGTATTTTTTATTTCACGAATTAATTATTAATTTCATTTTAGAGAATAATTTTCTAGAAGCAAAATGTAAATAATCTTTACCAATCGTTCTTAAGATAATGCAATAAAATCTAAATAAAATATATATATATATATATATATGTATATATATATATATATATATATATATATATATATATATATATATATATATATATATATATATATATATTTATGTATATGTATATATACATATATATATATGTGTATATGTGTGTATATATAGTTATATATATATATATATATATATATATATATATATATATATATAATATGAATTGTTTTATTGCGTCATCATTATTAGCCGGGTCCGAAGAAAACATGTTTTAAAATTTTACTTGATATCATGATAACACTTAAGGTATTCTTTGTATCCTTTATTCAAAATTTCAATGCAGTTTTGTAATAGAAATTTACAATTCAGCAAAATTGATCTTTTTCCTCTTTTTACTTCTTGGAAATGCTCACAAGACACCTTGTACTCAGAAAAAGGAACTCGCAGTAAATTGCCTTTGAATTTTTGATAAAAGAGTTTCCCTATCGAGTGCTCTTTCTTTCTTTCATCATATATTTATTTTCTCCGATGGTTCAGGTTGTGACAGTTAATCTAATTTTGCAAGATTATGGAGCAAGTATTGCTGCCATTTATTAGTTATATAAATAAATCAACACTGGATTGCAATATATATGTATATATATATATATATATATATAGATAGATAGATAGAAAAAATATTTAAATAAAAATAATTAGTATCACAATATTTCTCTCTATTGAAATGTATTAAATAGTAATTTTTCCGTACGTGCAGTATCACATCATTGAATATAGTACTTTTACTATGTTCAGTAATGTTCTGTGAGTTTCAAATAAAAATAGTTCCTGATTTTTTATTGATTGTTTCTGCTTTTTTGTTTTATTGTGTGGGAAGACAAATGTGTTTACATTGTTATTCTTTAATAATTAACGTAATCCGAATTATACATTTATACAAGCATAAATTGAGACATAAATATATTTACATTATTTAATTTTTATATTATAAATATATATTAATTGCTTTTATCGTGTTATCTTTAAAACAATAAAGTGTTAGTTTGTTTCGGACATAATATGCACATCTTTCACTATATCAAGTCAAACAAAATAATTATTTTTTTATTTTATAAATTTTAATTCATGCTAAAAATTTTTTACTTTCTTCTAAGGAAACATGAGTATTATAAAGAGAATTGTGTGTCAAATTTTTAATTATAACAAGTAGTTATTTAAAACTTATCATTATTGATGACAGTAAAATGATAACAAATAAAAAACCATAGATTAACTTCAGTGATGTATTGTTGATTGTATTTTTTTCATACAACAACCAAGTAATAGAGTACTTTATAAAAGAATATCAGGTTACAAAAGTTTAAAAAATATATTTTAAGATATCTAATATCTATTGGATTCGCTGATGTAAATATATAGTGTATATATAGCATTATGTAAAGATGCACACAAACATAATTTTTATGTTCGCAAGTATTCTAATAAATTCAAAAGATGGTGCACTCCATGTTCTTATTTGAAGAAACATAAAATTATTTAAAATATAATAACTAGAAACAAGCTTTTTTATTTTGCAGAAAAAAGTTTCAAAGTATTTCATATTAAAGAAGGTAATACGCTCTAAAATCATGAAACTAAATAGGAAAAAATTGCTTCAAATTATTAAATTTTCTATTTCAATTATAAAATTCACTTCATATGTAAATTCATATATAGAAATTTTAAGTTAATGTGTACATAAAAATCCTGTATTAAATTTTGTAGATAGTATTTCTTTTTCAGAAGATTCATTTTAATTCATTTAAATATATTAAATAGATACATTTATTTAATTCTATCGTAAAAATAGTAACAAAGCATTTGGTTTGAAAGCATTAGAGTCACTAATAAAATTTGCTATTTTAGAAACAAAGTCCAGTGAGTGTTTTTAAATAATTACCTTTTACAAAATTATTAATCAGTTTAATTTTACAAAGAAAATGCTTACACAAATTTGCTAATAAAATATCATGAAAATTATGTTTCTCAAATGATTAAATAAAACTTGTATTTCATAAAATGCATTGAATCTCATATGTTAACGATTTTAAGGAAGGTAATTTTGATTTCACACATGTAAATTCTTCCTTTTATAAATATTTATAAATATTATCAAAATATCTCTTACACAAATCATAAAAATATCATTACAATAAAAAATTATTTTATTTAGGACATATCATAAAAGTTGTTTATTTAGGATATATCATAACTTTTTCTCAGAAATTTAACAAATCATTTGATATACATATAAGGAGAATGTCATATAGCATACATTATACTATCATTAAAATCAACATTTTTTCAATCTAGATAAAGCTATGTATTATGGAATTTTGAATCAGATAAAATTGATTCCTTTTAAAAATATTAATAATCTTTTATCGTAAAAATAGGAATGTTTTCTAAGAAATGAAAACTGTTATGATTTGGGAGGTTATATATTCATTTTTCAGCAAAATTATTTATTATTTGAAAGCCGAACTCACGTTAATTCCTCCTCATTTTTGTATTTTTTTTTCAACTTATTTTATCACAAGTACTGTTTATTAGGTAAAAAATTTGTTTGTGGTATTTAAGTTATGTTTTAACAGCTATGAAAAGTAGATGGTAGAATTTTCGATTTGTTTTCATTTTTTTCTTTCGAAAGAAAAACATATTGAAAAGCAAAATAAACATATAAAATTAAAATAATATTTTTATCCACTAAATGCACTGATAGACATCCAGCTCTGAAACTGGTTTTCAATATTTTATAAAGAAATTCTGTTGTTGAAGATAGTTTTAGAATATAAAAATGTGAATTCGTTTCATATTTTTTCTAGAAATATTTTTCTTTTGCATTGACATTCATGATTTTGCTTTACATCCTTCAAAACAATTATCTACGTTTGAAAGAATCATCAATAATTAAGTGAAATGAGGGACTCTAGGGATATTAAACTCAAATATATATATATATATTTATATATATATATACATATATATATATATATATATATATATATATATATATATATATATATATATATATATATATATATATATATATATATATATATATATATATATATATATATATATATATATATATATAATATATATATATATATATATATATATATATATAAATATATATATTATATATATATATTTATATATATATATATATATATATATATATATATATAATAATATATAAATATATATATTATATATATATATTTATATTTATATATATATATATATATATATTATATATATATATATAATATATATATATATATATATATATATATATATATATATATATATATATATATATATATATATATATATATATATATAAAGGAACTAGCACAAAAATTTTGAAAGCTGTTGTATTAAGAGTTTGCTGTTTCTTAAAATTAGTTCAAGAGGACAAAATCAAAATAAATGTTTAAGCAAACTCTCATCAATTTGACAAACATATTAATTCTCACAAGGAAAAGAGTTCAAAATTAACCATCAAAATACTGTATTATGATACACAAAGATGATATAAACTCCATATAATTTTGATACACTAACTAAGTATGACTTGGGTATATTATTGTGTTTGCCATAATTTCCAGATCTCGCACAGTCAAATTATTGTTTGTTCAGAATTTAGCTTCATTAATAAACTGTATACAAATTTATTACACAATCTATTTTTAAACCATCTCATATAAATGTGTGTGTGTATGAATGTATATATATCTAATATTTTCAAGCATACTTCGCAGTATCATGGGCCTATTCGTGTATATTCAAACAATATGATAAAACATACTTATGCATCAGACAAAAGTGCTGGAGTATATTGTAAAGATAATTAATGCCCTCTTCATTGGACTTATTTTGTATTTCTTCATTTTACTTCAATTTTATTCCTTTTTAATATATATTTTTAGTATTAATTATTAATATTGGTAGTTAGTATTATTTTCTCAAACCTAAAGAGTGAGTACGAACAATTTAGGAGGAAAAAGTGTTCGGTAAATGAAGAGGTAAAGAATAATTTTATAACTTGTGTTGTTAAATCGATTTTTTTAAACATGAAAATATGTAGAATTTATTCCCTGAAATTTTCTTTTTGAAAATTTACATTTTTTACAAAGTAATATATATTAATTTTGTGTATCAGGAATTATTTTAATTCCAAAATAAGCGTTTAAATTAAACATTTTGACGATTTTCTTAAAAATCAATTTATTTGCTTTTATTACGGTAAATGTTTGACTTTATTTCCTTCTGCAATAATTTTTAAAGGAAAAAATATAATCGGTATTTTATTTTTATATAAATAATTATTTAAATAAAGAGAATAAGACTTTTTGGTTGATTTCACAGGCTCCGTTTTTTTCGGCCTTATAAAACCTTCGTCTTCACTCGCTGACGCAAGTGCGAGTGCGGGATTATTTTGGTTCATGTGAAATTAAAAGACACCCTGAATGCGTAATAGAGAGATGATCTGAGAAGAGATTAAACTGCCTAAATAGATCCCTGAAAATAAACTAAAAGTAATTTTCATCAATTTTACACAAAGATGCCAACTGAATAATTACCTTGCTTTTCGTTTTACATCATGTGGCTTCTTTGCTCAATTCAGTTGTGTATGTTTTAGCGAGTGTGGAGGTTTGAACCCTAATTTTGACTGGAGGTCTCATTCAGGCAAAATTATCATGTATAACAATGCCATAATAGAACAACAAAGAAGTAAAGAGAAATTTTTATAACACGTGGAAGTATCTTTAAATTTTAAGCACCAATAACACGAGAAAAACCAAAATTTTGCCCGTAAATTAATTTTCTTTTGCAACAAATTCCGAAAAAGACACAATTTTTAAAATTACATGTACTACTTAGAAATATAGATTATTATTTTCCAATAAAAACAACCAATTAATATTTGGGACATTATGCGGAGTGATTTTTTTGTATTTAACAAAGAATCTTTCACTTTTAATTATCCGTATATAAATTTTTATATTGAAAATGAATGCATGTACAACAATTTAACGTCATTAGATACTGTGATAAATCAAATAACTTTAATGATATTTTTTTTTCAAAATAATTGTTATAGTAATATTATGAATTTTTATTCTTCAATGTTTCAATTCCTTCATCATTCGAATATTGAAGGAGATATGTTAAGTATTTGAATAAAATATTAAAAATATTATCGCAGGATGCGTTTGAAAATCAAATAATTTTATAAAAATAAGCTTACATTTATATAAATAAATAACAATTTTTTAATTTTTTTATTTGATTATTTTTATTGATTTGATTTTTGAAATATAAAATATACAGTTTTTATGTAAATCGTATTCCGAAATTCTTAAATCACTAAAAGTTAAAGTAATTTATTTGTAAATTTTATTATGTAGATTATTATTTTCGATTTTATTGATTTAAATACTATTAAAATATCCATAATAACTTATTTCACTGCGTGAAATAAGTTAGGCTTAAAAATAAAATCTGAATTATTTTAAAAATTTTAATGCTTTTGTTTCCTGTATAATCTTTCTGTGCATTAAAATTATTTGAACCTTTTGTGGTGGATAACAAATCATCCAAAGGCGAAAATAATATATTTTAAAAGTCACAATTCGTTACTGCTAACAGTCACCGCGATGGTTTTATAGGCATGGGCAGTTCATTTTGTAAAGTTATTTGTCACCCATAAAAATTCTTCGATTCCAAATGCTCTGCATACAGAAAAAATGAAACGGTTTTCTTCCTTTACTTCAATTGGATCAGATCACGAATTAAGATTTTTTCCTGTTTGAAGAGGTGAAACCAAAAATTAGATCAAGGTACTATTATTTTAAATGCTAAATACTTATGAAAGTTTTGTTGAATATGATAATTGGATATACTTAAGATTTAAAAAAAAATTCTGTATGTTTTAAAATGCATGTGAATCAATAAATCGAAGAATTTGTAACAAAAACTAAACATGTTTAACACTTTCAATATGAATGTTTATCTCATCTTTGTTTTCACTATAGTATACCGAGATTTACTTAAATATTATGAGCGAGTTACACTTTGTTTGAAACTTTTAACTGTGAAAAACATTCAGCTAATTAATATAATAAATCAATAAAATATAAAGTCAGTGTGATTCTCGCTAGAAAACAGTATTACTACATTATTAAAAGAAAAACGAATGAATTAAATGAATTACTTATACAATAACTAATGATAAGTAATTCATTTATAAAAATATTTTATGTTTCTGCTTTCGTTATTTTATTAGAATTAAGAGCTTTTGTATCTGTTCACAAATCATTTACATCGGCAGATAAATCGAAACGTATCGCATAAAGTATCTGGGTCCATGATACAAAATCGTGCATTCAATTGGATACAGGAAACCAAATAGACATAATATATTTCAAATAAGAGATTTTTATTCCCCTGTCTGCAAAGCGGAGACAAAACGAAACAAATACTCCGGCAGCCTTATCAATACTCATTCATTTCCTTTATGCCTGTAAGTTTGTGTTTGCAATGGCATTATTCTTCTCAGGTTCCCATTATTAATACAACTCATGTTACACATGATTTATATTGTCATGCTTCAGTGTAGGTAGAAAAAATGGTTTGCTAAAAGAAATGGAAACAAAAGACGAGAGCGTTCTGCAGTTTTGGGGGGTATCAGTTTCAAAACAAAGTGACCAGAAAATTGGCTTAGAAATATAATCTTAACAACGTCAATTCGCATTTTGATATGATTGTACTACGAAATATTTTCCTTAGGGAGATGACGGATTTCTTTTTTATTGCAATTGTTGTTCAAATATTATTCTATTTATTTTATTCACTGAGAAGTTATTATTTTATGAAAAACGACAATATAACACTGCTGAAATTAATAATTTGATTACATGAATGGCAATTGAAGATATTCCAATTTGTATAACAAACGTTACAAAGCGGTTTCAACACACAATCAAGTATTGCATATTCAATGTTTTCAAGAGATTATCATGAAATGTATAATTTAAAAGCTCAATGGTTGTAACATTTGAAGCAAAAATTTAACAGTTCTTTTAAAGTAAATATAAATGTCATTTTAGGCATATTGAAAGTAATTATAAGATTCATATTTTTGTTTCTTATTTCAAAATTGTGGGAGTAAATGTAATTATCACAAAAATATATTATTGTGGTATATGTAGAAGTTCAAAGTAGCGTGAGATTTCACAAAATTTTACCTTTAAAATAACTTTAAATGGCTAGAATATTTCCTTTTGCTTTTATCATTAAGGAGTATCAAGGAACTGTACTTAATAACAGAATTCAAATCAAAAGTATTTTATTTACTTTTTAGTACTTTATTTCATGGATTCAAATCCAAATTAACCTGAGTCTAAGGTGAATAACTTTGAAATTTTCTTAACTCAATGCTCCAGCACTCCAAATATTTTAATATTGCCCACTACAAGTTTGGCACAATGGACTTACTTTAATGACCTATTAATATGCCCGAAAGTATAAAATTATTAAAAGATTTTTATGTTTCACTGCTATATTTAAAAAAAAAAACTGTTTGTGAAGTGACAAATATTTAAACGTACTTTCGTCACAAAATTTTCAAATTTATATTTTTTTTAGAAACATTGTAAAATATAGTACATAGAAACAAATGAAATTAACAACCCCTATAAATTATGAGCCCTATAACCTAATGTTTTGCAATATTTGAATATTTTTGCAGGCAATAAATAATTAATTTAATGCCTGCAAAACTAAACACTTAAGACTATTTGAACATCTAAAAGCTAAAGACACAATTATATTATTCAAATCAACAAAGTAATAAAGTGGATAGATTAAAATTTTACATAAACGAACTGAATGTCGGCCTGAAATATTGGAATATAAAGTTTTAGATTTATTAAACAATTCCTTTTTACATTCTGAAAAAAAAATTGATTTAATTACACAACACCTTAAAAAGAATTAGATTAAATATATCCTTTTAATTTTGTTCATTTTTGAAATAGTAATGAAAACATTTCTGGAAACAAAATTCTATTTTTAGGAAAAAAAATTATGTAATCTATCATTTTACAAAAGTCTATTTTCTGATGAAAGAAAAAGGAAAAACGTTATGAAATCTCTTTCTGTCGAATTAAATCTTTCAAAAGTCTTATCAATAAGAAAGTGTTAAATATCAAGTATAAATTATTTTTATGTACAGTCCTTTAAGATTGATATCAACACAATTAATTCCATTTTAGGAAAAATTAATTCCATTTTTAAATGATCAAGGATTGTTCAAGTATGTCCTATGCTTTCTGTAAATCCAAATATAAATTTTTTTTAAAAAAAAATATTTATTTACCTAATGACATTCAGTTAATCATGCAAATTATTTAATTTAAAAAAGGAGAGTAAAATAAAATAAAAATAAGGAAAGCTAACAGAAAAATGTAAAGAGAATAAATCATAACTGCAGAGTTTAATTTTGTTTGTTCCATTAGTTGAGTTCAGTGTTTGATAAAAACTTAATACATTAAATTAAATGAGATTGCTGAATTTGGAGATTTAATAATTCAAGATTTTCTTTGTAAAATATTTACTGAAAAATAATTCTGACATTTAAATTTTATTAAACGATCAATTGTATTTTTAGCTGCATTTAGCGAAATGCATTTTTTCATAAAAAAGAAAAATGACAAAGACAAATGATTATTACTAAGTGGTATAAAGTTTAGATAAAATAGACAATCTGAATGTATATTTTACAAATGAAGAATATGAAAATATGTACCTGATTTCATTACATTTTTTATTTAAACTTTAATGAAATAAATGTTTCTCACTCATTTGTATGATTAAAATTAACAAAAATTATAGATTTGTATTAAATTATTTTTATACCCATAACAGTAAGCTTTATATGTTAATATTTCAAGAGTTATAAACATGGTAAAACATTCTTATTTTGTTGCAAGAAATGTATTTAGAAGTGTTTCTTCCTTCATGGAAACATTGCATAGTAAAAAAAAATGTTTTATGCATGTTTTTTAAAAATTTATTATGGTGCAAATAATTTATTTTTATTAAGTGAAAGTACATTTTATACATACCAATAAGTTTTATATGTCACTACCGCTGGACGTATGAAAGGCATTACATGTGGCTAAATATTGTATTTAAGGAAATATGTCGCATTCTAAGCACAATATCTACCAAAATGTATGCTGCTTATGAAAAATATTATTTATTATAACACTATAAAATGTATATGGGCAAAAGTTTGTATTTTTCATGTGTCAAACTATGTTTTATATGCGTTAATAAGTTTTATATGCCATTATTTCCAGAAAAATGGGAAAGAAGAAGAAAGTGCTTTCTATGAGTGGCATAAAAGTTTTTATTTTTAATGTTACATGAATGCATTCGTGTAAATTTGAGTCTATTATTATGCTAAAGAGTTTCCTTTTTCATTGGATACTTACTATATGTAGCAATACATTTATATGTCGCTATTTTGAGAATTAAAAAAAAGCATTATAAAAATATAGACAGAATTAATCATTTATCTTTACCAATATTACAACCCAAAATGGATCTTAGTTTCCACACAATGTCTCGCTAGAAACTCAATCACTTATGTTTTTTTCTAGAATAAAAACATACTTTATGCACATCTTCAAACATCTGATATGCGTATATACACAGTACCATGAAGAATCTTACGTATCTAGAACACATGATCTGGCAGGGTATCCAAGCACTTCAATGGTTTCATAATTAAGAAATATAACTGTCAACTTCACTAAATGAAAAAATAAACTGCCACGATTGAGTTGAGTTCTCTAACCTTCACTTTTCCAGGAATTTCTGGAAGTTCTAATAGTATAATAGTAACTATGAATATCTTTCGTCCATCCACTTGATGTGCTTGTGTGTGGTTTTGATTACTTCTGTACTTCAAAAAAAAAATACCCCATACTTTACTTCTTCATTTCATGCTGTTTTTTTTTTCATTGTTGTGGAAATTGGATCATCTCTAAAGTTACCTACTTTACATTCTTGATGTGTTGGAAAATTAAAAATATTATACTGAAGTTTAATAATGATTTACTTTTTTACAATTAGTGCAATAGCCATAGTCATTAAATAGTTAACATATTCTTTCTAAATTCGGACACACTACTCTTACTGGTTTCCAGCTGAGTTATGTTGAAACCAAAAGAAAGAGATTTTATTTATATATCATGGAATAATTTTATGTATTGTTGTTGGTTCAATGATTATTAACTCTGTATAAATTAGAAAAAATGCTATTAGTATCTTTAATTAATATTTTCCTTATGAAAAAGTACATTATCAAGGAATACAACTGACTTTCCCCTTTCTATATGCTTTTCCACTTGAGGAGATTTATGATCTCTTTAAAAATTTGTAAACAATATGAATCTTTAGAAAGAAAATCATGGTTCATTTACTAATGAAAAAACTCTAAAATTTGAAAACGTTCTTTTTATTAAATCCTAATTTAAAACCAAAAGAAATCCCAGCATGGTAATACTTTCGTATTAATTATATTTTTGTTTGCAATATAAAACCTTTTTTTTTATCCTATTTTATGCAAGCAATCAGTTGTTAAAACAAAGTGCACGTTTTATGTATAATCACTTCTTCTTTCTTTTTTATCATTTGATCAATAAGGAAATCTCAGAAATGCCCTCATCATCTAACTTAAAATTTATTTTAAAACTTTCTTGTAAAAATATTTTATAAATATTTTTCAATGCTCTGTTCATTTATTCGGTTTAATTTTTTAATTACTTTCCCTTGAATATCGGTTCCATTGAGATTCTGAAATATTACTGTACATTCACGTAGTGTGTAAAGTTACCTTTTCCGTTTGAAAAACATCATTCATATTTTAAATGCAGATTCATTTTCAAATTTTGTATCCATTCTCTACGAAAAGCCTGCATATAGACATCCTTTTGACGACATTAACACATAGTTTTCTTCATAAATTTCAAGTAATGATTTGGAATTCAGGACAATTTTAGGGATTTAACTTGTATAGTGATCACTACTGTTCAAATAATATGTCACCAAATAAAAATATAGTAATTTACTTATTAAATAATGATAAAAACCCTAATGTCAAATGGTTCAGCTATTCATGTGCTTTGGAAAAATATACTTCAGGGTGACCCTTGGTGAAAATATATGATTTTTTCACTAAGCATGTTTTAATGCATGTTTGGAAAAAACAAGATGGCTCTGAATATAGAAGGAGATGAATCACAAATAAACTAATCGCATACATTATACCAGAAATAAACCGAAATCACTAATAATATGGCTATAAATTGGCAAGAAACTGAGGGGCGATCTAAATTATATCTCACATCATGTGTTCACTTTGAAAAATACTTTTAAATAGCATCACTGGTACAACAATTGAAATTAAAAGTTCTATTTATTCAGTCTGCATGAAGATTTCTCGGTGCAGTTTTGGCAGTATTCTTGATTTCGTCCCTTAAGATACAACAATTCGACCTTGTGTCAAAGAAATGTCATTCAGAGTTCACAAAAATGGTTAAAAAAGTTTAACAACAGATTAAACTATTAGGCTGATGTTTTGATATATCACATATATAGTTGTCGATATGATAATAAATTGTAAAACAATATACATATAAAATATTTATAAAAATTCTAAGTTTTAATTTATGTACTTAAAATATTTTAATGAATTATCAAAAAAAAGCAAATTTCACAAATAGTTTTATTCAGAATTATATAACGTTAAAAATAATATTAAAGCATTGATTTTATAATTATCCTCGATTACAGTTTTCAAAAATTCATTTAAAATTAAACAATTTCTTATATACGTTTATTTAAAATTATTTAAAAAGAATAAAATTTTTAATATATAATTCATTTTTATTAACATAAATCTCCCCTTAAATCATCCAAAATTCTGAAATAGTTATTAATCTTCATTTACTTGATCGAAAGATACTTAGATTAAAATTTGAATTATTAATTTTACAATATTAAAAATATATCGAATGAAAAAAATGACTCATTCAATAAGAATTTTCAAAATTCTCTATATATTTTGGCAACATTTAATGAATGGAATTCATGTTTTCCACCAGAAATATATCATTACTTGTTACTTTTTAGTGATCTGAGCTCAAAAATATTATCGAATTAATAAACTGTTAATATATAAATTGTAGAATTTAATTCAGTGTAAAACAAGTTTTTATTAAATATTATTTAGTTTTAATTTTAAAAGGTTTTTTTTCTATTTTAACATTTTGAGCAATTAATTATGTTTGTTAAAATGTTTTTATTGCATTCAATTAAATAGTTGTATTTAATATTATATGTATAATTTCCATGAAATTCTTTTTTACGATTGTATTCAAAGTCCAGTGCTTAGTAATAAAGAATATGCTTGATGACAACTCTAATGTTTTAAATGAGAAAAATACGAAATTCAGCAAAGGAATCATACTTATAAAAAATTGTTGCAGTGACTAAAATTTGTTTTGAATATAAACAAAATATTATATATCTATAGGAAAAAAATTGTGTTTTACAAATAAATAGCAAAACATAAAAGTTTAATTATTTTTCCTAACACCTGCATTCTAAATTAAAGATTTTGATATAATTTATAGTTTTAGTTTTAAGTTAATAATTCCATACACTCATAAAATTATAACAAACATATTCAACCTAAATTGGCATTTATTTTGTTTATATTATGGAACAAATTGGTTTGAATCCTGTGGATTATTAAATCGAAGCTTCTTAAATACATTGTGTAATATTTTAACAGAGTGTGTGTGTGTTATTCATATTTTAATATTTTAAATAACTTTCCCATTCTGGATCAATTATTTAATTAATTAATTGGATTAACATAGTGAATGTATATAAATATAATTGTAATAGTTGATTTTTGCTATTTAATATGGCACTAGATAAAAGTATAAAATGCAAGAATTTTTGAATTAATTAATAATAGAATGTAACTTACTATTGATTCAAACACTATATTTAAATAAGTAAGGATTTAATTTGAATAAAATTAGTATGTTCTTTGTCGTAAATTAATGGCATAGATTTCTTCTGTTGAATGAGAAATAGAATACAAAATTGCATAGTTATATCTGATAAAGCAGTGGTTTGAAAAATGTTCCTTGATTTTCATCATTATTAGAAGGCAATCATGCATCTTTAAAATCCCAATTTTTCAAATTCCAATGATCTTATCATTAACTTTTAAAATAAAACTCATTAAATTTTATTTTTATTCTTCATTGTTTTATTGTTTGCAATATGAAAAACATTTTTGTCAATATTCTTAAAAATATACAAAATAAATAATGTACTTTGCAACTTCCTAGGAAAATTATTAACTATAAAGGATTTTAAAAATAGAAATTTACCAACTTATTATTATTTTCCTTAATCTTATTGAATCAAAAAATTAAAAATGAAAGTTCATATATGAGGCAAATTTATTTGTCTTCAAAAAGATAAAGTATTTATATAGAAAACTTATTAGCTTTCCTTCTTCACATTTTTTATAAATTTAGAAAGAGTTTTCAAACACTATGAAACGAAATAATATTTTAACAGCACTCATATAAAGCTATGAATGTGTGTAAACATCACAGTTGCATTTATTAAATTATATGTAATTCGATATTCATTAAGAAATAAATGAATATTTTTGATTTTATACTTGGGATAATAACTGTATATTTTGTAATTATATAAAAATAGTTGAAGCAAATTTTTTTTTTAAAGTAATGCAGCAATTGATGTATTTTCCAGATGTATCCGCACTTGAAAATTATAAAAAGATTATTTTTGTTGATATGAGTATCTTAAACTTATTTTCAGATTATGAATAAACAGATCTGTCTTGAAATAATTTTAAGACGAAATCATTAGCATTTTTAAGAAATATTTCTTTAAATTATGCAATCATTGTTACATTTTATAAATCATTTTTTTATTTTTACCATTTTTATAACAATGATGATTTTAAATTTTCACAAAAGATGAAATTAAAGTTAGAACAATATGCATTCAGAGCGAAGTCATTAAATTCAAAATTATTTTCAGGGATTTGATTGCTACATAAATTTTGAATTTTTATGCGAATTGATTATAAAGGATTAAAAAATACACAACGTATTATATAAAATATTAAGGTAAATGTTATATAAAGTATTAGAAGTTATAATAAGGAGCGTTTTTAAATATTAATCATTTATTTAATTTTCTTTGAAATTATTCTATCATTTGAAAATACAAATCTCAAACTTTGGTTGTTAGTAAATGAAGCGTGATTTAATGTGGTTAATCTTAATGTAGATTGTTTATGGATTTTCTTAAACTGTTGTCCTTTAAATGACAAATGTATTTTAGTTGTATAAATAAATAAAAAAATATTCATAAAATTATCTATTTCTTTTCTATGAAAATATTCAATTAAAAACATTTAGAAAATAGGTATGTGTAAAATGTGTGGAATAAAATAGTAATGCTTATTATTTTATCAGCAATTTTATAGATAAATATATATTAAAGTATTATAGTAAATATGAAAATCATTGAATATAGAGTATCAAAGATTTACATAATTGGCGATTACAATTGTATTAACTTGGCGACAAAGCGACAATAGTTTAAAAGAATGACTACTCAATGGAAATTACTCTAATTTTCATATTTCATGTGGTGTTTAAAATTTCTTAACTTAATATATCATTTTCTCGGGATGACCATGATAGACCGTATTTATGTACGTCTTTGTTTATGTGCCAATTTGCCAAAAATATCGTTTGCAGTCTCGTATCTCATGACAGGCATGCTTAACTAATTGATAAGGATGTTTCTGGACGTGAATGGAGTAGACATATTGATAATACAGAAATTTGTCGTATAACGTATGGATACAACAGCGCGCATTTTGAAAATGGAGTGTAAGAAATTAGAAAATATGCTTTTTATACAAAATATCACCGATTATATTTCTCTACCTTGTGAATGTAAGCAAATTATACATTTTTAAGTGATTTTCTTGAATAAAATGGATTTTTTTTGACGTCATTTTGAATTTCATATTCAAAATATAATTTGCTATTTTCTGAAAATTTATTGTTACTACAACATTATTTCTAAAAATTATTTATTGCACCAAACTTTATACAATAGAAGAATCATTATGCATAAATTAATAAGTTTGTGAAATTTTTATTATATTAGATAAAAATACTAAATAAATTATTTTATGTGTAATAAAATTAATTTTAAGCTCAAATGAAAGAAAACGTGCATTTAATACATCACTAGTATGATTTTTTTTTTGTATTGACAATTTCATATCCGTAACATTTCTTAAAAAATGACAGTTATATATCGAAACTTTTTTTTTTCCGCAGTATTCTCTAAAAGTACTTTAACTGGCTTCCTAGCGTAACTGTGCTTACAAATTTACTAAAAAATAAAAATAAATAAAAAAAAACTAATATTTAATTTTAAATAATTTCTTGTACTTCAAGTTTATTTAAACATACTGAAATATTTTATCCTTGATGTGTCAAGAAATCCAGGTAAAATATGTTGTAATTATTCATTACAACGTCTTAGAGTGTATTAAAGTTTTTTATAACATTCTATATTAAATAAATTGATTATTCAGTGGTTTGGCATATTTTACATTTTTGAAAAGTATTCATATTTAAAATAGTGAAATATTCTCTTATTACTGCACACACATACACACATATCACGTATCAGTTGACATCAGGAAGCTGATCAAAATTATCTTTCAATATTCACCTTTAATAGTTTCTGAGTAGAACAATATCCTTCTCAACAAAAATGTGACATTTTAACAAATCTAGAATGCTTTGAAATCCAGGTAATTTCAAGTAGGGTATACTTTATTTAAAAACTGAAAATAATTTTTCAGACACGTTTTCCATTGTTGACTCTATGCAACAGAATCCTATGTTGCTACTCGAAATAGTGTTGTTTACATTTATAATTTTATGATTAGATAATAGAAAATTTCCAAATTACTTTATGAATATTTAATTCTTAAATATCTATTTATCAATAGAAATAGTTGGAATCTTAAAACTCATTTTAACCTGCTGTGCATGAATTATTTTGAATTTTAGATGCTAACAAATGATGTGCCTGAATTATACTGATGACAACGATGTATTTTTATGGTGTATTCGCACATCTCAATTTACCAGCTCAATATGATGCATTTTGAGTACAAAAAATGACTCACTGGAACAAAAATGCTTTTTATTGGCTATCATACAATAGATAATTTCATTTCAAAGATCTTGATTATTCGATACACATTTTTATTTCCACAAAGCAGCAAAATATTTCATAAACTATCGTAAATATAGTCATGAAAGTTAATATTTACTATCTCCTTATCAATTTTTTAAAAAAGCTTTGAATTTTAAGCTTTGAATATTAATTAATTTAATCTTTCTGAAATATATTTAGCTTAAATTGCAATAAATGTACATTTATGATTATAAAGTTCATACTTGATATCCTATTTATAATGAAAACCTGGTTTCTGTAATAGGAAAATTATTTCAAATCAAACTTTGTCTCAATTTAACATCATTCTACTAAAGTTGCCACAAAATTTTGATCAATGTATTTTCGATATTTGACATGTTTGTGTTAAAAATTTTGTCTCTCCCAAAATAAAATCTATAAAATATAGAGAAAAGAATAAGAATTCCCAAAATAAGAAGAGTGTATTATGAGTCAAAGCAAAATAAAATTCCATCATTACTTATGTCTGGCATTCTTTATGTTGTAACTGGAAAAAGAATCTATAAAAATTCGGAAAAATATTTCTTTTAAAATATTTGTCCATTCACTATGATGAATCCTAGCAATTCAGTATTTTTACCGTTTCGTTGATAATGTTGTTCTAGATGACAAAGAATTTAGAAAGTCAAAAGAAGAAAGATTTTTTTTTAATTAAAACATTAAAACTTGTAGAGGTAAAGAAAAACTAATAGTAAAAGTGAAAAAAAAATGTGATCCAAATTTTTTGATTTTCTTCTATTTTGACAATATTAAATATTTGTACATACTTCATGTTTTATTCATTTTTTTATAAATTGAATGATTCTGTAATATAATCATAATTTTTCATTCATATTTATTGCATAAAATTCAATGACTACATTGTTCTAAATATTATCATACTATTTTAAGTTCATGATTTAACAGTGCAAATTATTACATATTTTTTTTTTCAAAAAATAGTAATACATAATATTCATAATTATTTATTACATATATATGAAATATAATTCCAGTATTAAAATAAAAATATTAGCAATTTTTATTAAACTAGGTTAATTAGTGTCAACCATCAATTTCAAAATTAAAATTTCTGTACGCTTGCGGCCATTTTGGTCAGGGTATTATCTTCGTCATCAGAAGTTGAGTGTGCTCGAGTCCCGACCCAACATGTGTTTAGTATGGCAGCTGGCAGCATAAAATTCCTCTCTTGGTTGTATTTCCGCTTAAGTAAAATGAGACTTCTAAGGGTAGTGGCTTAATTTTGGAGGTTTTCTACCGAGTCTCCGCTTTTAAATTAGAGTATTCATTTTTTTGGTGCTAAGATAGTACACTCACTATATAAAATTGCACCTAAATATAACCCGTTAGAAACTTTATGCTCTACTGTTTAAAAAAAGAGATATCGCGGCCAGCATTTCTTTTCATGAATGATAATAATCCTCGAAGCTGATCCTAGGAAGTAACAAATTCCATAACTGCTCATTACACAAAGAGATGCATTAGTAGAATTACAAATGTTTTGTAATTTCATATATATAATTGCAAATTCTCTCATTTGTATAAAAGGCAGTCTATCAACTATTTATAAACGAAAATGAGAAACAAAATTTATTCTGAAATATAAAATAAAACACATAATTTCCAAAATAAATTAATAAGGCAGGATTAACTTATTCTGTTGTTTATATTTGTTATCAAATAAAAAAAGAATTTAATTATTAAATTAATTGATAATGTTGCCTATTACAATTTCCAGAATTTCATAAAATATTAAAAAAAAATACTTTAAAAATTATTAATAAAGGAATTAATTCCAAAATTAATGAAAATTTTATTTCTCCAATTTGAAATGTATAGTAATCTCACAAAAATTTATAATACATAATTGCCCGTGGTTGCCTAGTGGTTACTAGTGGAAATCGAATCGGGGTTCGATTTCTAATGCCACCAAAGACCCACCAAGTACATGCGATACACGTGTTCATTAAAACTGTGGAATCGAATGTACTGTGGGCAGTCGTTGAGCAGTTACCATAAATGCAAAAGTCTGGAGACAATGTCCTCTCCCTTCAGTTCAATATAAAAATTGAGATAGTGGATTCTTTTGTGGTGCCATCTATCGGAGGATATGAAGAGCAAAGTCGTACTTTTACCTTCGTGGTGCTCTGAATGAATGAAAGGCGCACCCTACTGACTTAAATTCACACAGCCAAGGCATAATGAGCTTTTCTTGTCCAAATGTCATTATTAACTACAACATTTATAATTCATGTTATTGAAACAAGACTCAGTTATTAATATTTTTAATATGAAATGCAAAGTAAAATAAATTACCAAACTTTGCTGGATCATTTACTTTTCATGTTTTAGATAGTTGAAATAGGCAAAAATTAAATAAATTTTCTAAAGCAACACAAGGACAATGTATTTTTTTCAGTGATTGTGTATTTCTATTTATCAAATTTCAATATAAATATTGAAATATATCTTGAATCATTTAAAAAAAATCAAAGATTTATCATTAAACATTTAATTTTTGTTTCTGAAATAAAATTTGATTATCTATGGTATAAAAATAAATAAATAATAAATATACGAAAGTAAACTTTAAAACAGCATTAATATTTGCTTCTATCATGAAATAGTTAATTTTTGATTGTTGAAAGCAAAGCATTAACTTCTCAAAATAATGCTTAAGTTTACATACATTATTAAATAATTTATTAAGATTCACATTTGTATAAATTACCGAAAGACATTAATATCCAGTAGAGAGAAAGCTAGCAAAAAAAAAAAAAAAAAAAACTCATGATTACTTACTTTAAAAATAGAGATTAAAAGTTTACAAATGATACGTCAATCGAATTATTCAAATTTGTTATTGAACCCGTACCATTTACATCGTTGAAATAAAATATAGTTCATACCATGAACCCGAAAATATGATAAACCATTAAAATGTGTTTACTATTTATTCTCATTGAGAAATATTTTTTAATGGTTAAGTTGCAAGGCAAGCAAATGAAAATCCTCTCTTTACCACTATTAGATCGATAATGAATGATTAAAATTGTTTCCATACTTTCTTATTTTTTTCCTTCCCCGGTTGCCCCGCGAAATGATCGAGTTACCTCCACTTTCATCCCCAAGTTTCAAACAACGTACACTTCATCATGATTAGCACACATCGCGGGGATAACAGCCTAAAGAAAATTTTCCGGCGCCATATGGAAAATGTTATTTGCCCCATTTATCTGGGGGAGTGCTTACAGTTCCTGAGGTTGTGCAGTAGTTGACTATTAGGGTTTTTTTTTATTTGCTATTTTTCCTTTCTTCTCCCTTGAATATATTTATTTTTGGTTATATACATGTTGGTGGGCTTACGAAATGAGGTAAATTTATCACCCAGTGACCGTTAATAGTGGTAATTAAGATAGACATTAGATTACTTAATTATACTAATTCTTTGTGTATTTGGTGTGAACTTTTTTTATTGACTGTTACTTTAATCGCTTGAACAAGGTTGTTAAAAAATAGCTACGATCACAATAACAGCTGTGGAAAATATTTTTATCTATGGCAAACCGTTATTAATTATTTATAGGTGCATAGTTTCTGAAATAACAATTTAAAAATTATTTTAAACTGTTATATGATTCACAAATTAATAATATAGAAATGCTATAAGTAAGTCACATAACTAAGATTTTCAAATTTACAAAATATGTTCAACATTACAAATTTGAAATTTTTACACAATAGTTGTATAGAAAACAGAAGGATATTGAGAAGGATATAGTAACTGTGATATTGATACTCGAATATTAAGATTCAACAATTGAGGGTCCAAATCGTTAACCCACCAATCACAGAACTGAGGGAAACACTGTGTATTAAATAAATGACTTCATCTTTTATATCCCAGAAAAGCTGTAATTATTTACGATGCATATATTAAATTACCCTCTCAAATACCAATAAAAATGTTACCAATTACAATCAGAGAGGATATTTTCCAGCTTCTTAATACAATTTTCTCTTTATTAAAATATACAATAATCCCCTTCTATGACAAAAAATTATCGATATTAAAAATGTTACAAAACAAGCAGAATTATGTGTTAAAAATACAGTTATAAAGAGTGAAAAAATCAAAATATTCAAAGAAGGTTTCTTAAGCCAAATATTTCCCTTAATACATAGTACTGAGCGAGTATCTAAGAAAAAAATTATCAAATTCAGTTTCAGTACATGTAACATTCCATAAAAAAGTGATCTAAAGGTTTATTGTTAACAGTTACAAGAAAAATATCTTTTAGCATCCTATGCGCCAATAAATAAACTATTTCAATTACTAACTCGACGACCAAGATATCCTGCAGAATTTACCCATTATATATCCCTCCTAATGACTTCCAAATGCTATATCGCTTTGTAAGCTACAACAAGATCTCCTATTAGCAAATCTTTAGGTTTCTTTGTTTCCAACATAACAATGATTCAAATAAATTATTCGTATGCTAGACCTAAAGATTATTACTGTCATCAAGTCCAGCCCATCCTGGCAGAGAAGTTAAGTTTCATCTGTTTGAGGAACATTATGGTTTCATTAGAATGAACAATTTCTAATGATTTGACTACAACCAAGTGCAATGCTAGTATATTGCTTATTGTGTATACCGAAAGAGACCATATATTTTAAGCTATTGCCAATTACATTGAACGTCCCAAATCACTTGCACTACTTCAAAAAAGATATGATACCTAGTATAACACATATCACTCTAAATTTTAACTCCACAACCCATAATACGAATCATTAATCTCAAAAATAAATTCGATGATAGTTATCAAGAGTACTTATCGATAGTCAGATCTAGTGCAATACATTTATCGCTAAGATATCACTAAATAAATAATCGAGAACCACAGTGTCTAATTTCAAGTAATATCCAATACTGTAAGAGAAACCCACAATAGTTGATTGGAAAAATCTGCAACACATTTTTTTATAAACGAAATGTAAAGATTACAGAAATATATTAAACGGGTCTTGGATGTGTTATCTTCCAAGTGATTTTATACCTCTGGTGTGGTATACAAAGTATTAAGGTATCTTCTACGTGATCCTCGATATAAAATTACGAAGTCTCCCACCGGGCTGCTTCCGCTAGATGCCAGGAAGCATGTTGGCATATTATTACAACAACAATCAGAACCTCACTTAAATATATACCTATTAATTTTCAAAACAGCAGATCCAAAATCTTCAGTTCTGTATAAGCCAATGATAATCTCAAAATCCCATAAGCAATATAATTAATTCTTGCTATCTTAGACTTCAATGTATGCCTCCAGACATCCAACTTTCTTTCACAATCTGATGATAGTCAGTTGAGGAAGAATAGCAAACTCTTGTTAGTCCTTGGTGCATACAAAACATATTCCATGGAGTATTTTTGTCAAGTGTTCACTGTAATACTTCTTTTACTTATTTATTTATAATTTCTGTCTGTACAGATTTATATATATATGTGTGTGTGTGTGTGTGTGTGCGCGTGTGTGTGTGTGGTGTGTGTTTGTGTGTGGTGTGTGTGTTTGTGTGTGGTGTGTGTGTGTGTGTGTGGTGTGTGTTTGTGTGTGGTGTGTGTGTTTGTGTGTGGTGTGTGTGTTTGTGTGTGGTGTGTGTGTTTGTGTGTGGTGTGTGTGTTTGTGTGTGGTGTGTGTGTTTGTGTGTGGTGTGTGTGTGTGTATGAGTGTAAAAATACTACACTTAATATTAAATATTACTCCAATTAAAAAATGTATAAGGGGTTAAAAATGCACAATATTCTATTTAACTTCTATCCATCATATCTCAATATTATTTTAATTACAACATCATTAATATATTTTATGAATTTTTTGAATTATGATAAAATCAATAATACATTTACACTCATGATGTATTAAATTCATCAACATTAATAATTATTATAAAAATGTAGAAAAAAATTACAAAACAAATCTTCATTGTTTTTTAATCTTAAATGAATGTGAAATTTTAAGCATTGGAAATAATATATTCTTTACAAAAACTATCACCCAATAACAATGAACCCAATAAAAGTATACTTTAAAAACTTTGAATATTTTTTAAATTAATGAAATTGAAATTTTAAAGTTCAGTTGTATTCTCATTTGACTATTATTACCTTTTTAATTTAAAAATATTTCAAATCTTGTTCATACTGTATGAAGGCATCAGTTGTTAAAATAGAAATATTTTTGAATCCATTACAAAGTATATCCCTTTCTTAAACCATATTAAAATCTTTAACTTCTGTATTTACATATTTTGGAAACAGTGATTGATTAACTATCTCAGCATTAAAATAAGCAGCCAATTGTTTCAGGCTTTCACTTCCTTACAGAGTCGTTCAGCTCAAATGAAGCAGTGATATCGAAAGTTGGTGCGCCTACTATAGTACGTCATAAAGCATTAAAACCCCTAGAAGAACGCCTGGAGAACAATTATGACGACATTAAGGAGAGCTCAGGGTTCACTCTTGATGTTTGCAATGCCAGAAGATAATTCGTTTAGATGACTCGGAATTCTCGCTGTAATGATTTTTCTTGAGCCTCTCTAGTGGGATGGAGAATATTACACTTTCACATTGGAAAAGTCTTCATTAGGTGGGATCAACTTCCTTTTCCGGATATTTATTTTATAAGAAAAGTAAAACTATTGGATGAAATATACAATAGTCATTTTGAGAAATGTGCTATCGCAATGCAGTTTTAAGGAATTAGTTGTCACATATGAAAAGTTTCAGTTGTTTGTTATAATTCACTTTCCATTAAGTGATAATTTTAATATTTGCTTAGTAGATGTTTAAATTATAAACAAGAAGCTTTTCGGAAGTTTGTCTTTCTTTTTAAGATAACTTTAATTTTTTCAATGAACAATTGAAATGAAGAATGATAAATATTTATTTAGCGTTTTTCTTCAGTTAACGTAATTAGTGACGAATATTTAAATGCAAGATAAATTAATTGCTTTATTTTCTGCAGAACTTCATGTAAATCAATAACTTTATTTGTATTTTTCAAGTGCATAGCTAGAAGCCTTCAGTAAATATTTTTAGAAAATATTGTAATTATCGTGAAAATATTAAAAAAAAGACGATAAAGCAAAATTTAAATGTTTAGACATATTAATTAAATGATTTTCATGTTTTGATTATAAAATTGTTAAAATACTATTTCATTACATACTGCAGTTTTTTTTTACTCTGTATCTTTTTTCAAATTTGTACGTAATATCCTTCAAAGAATTTTTGCTTGTCCATTAATTGTTTAATATTTAATAATCTGGTTTCAGACATGTTACAAGAGAGGAGGGTTTAAATTATAATAACAATTCGAACAATATTACTTACTACTACTCTAATACTAAAAGAAAACTTCCAGCATTGTATTCAATTCATGGCACCAAAATGTCATTAATATTTTAAGATTTATTAATAAACTCCATGTGATAAGTTCGAAAAGCAATGAAATATATTTGGGTAACTATTAATGAGTTATTATGAATGATTTTGAGCAAGTGATTAATTACATAAAATGCTATTAAATATAGCTACAAAACCTTAATTATTTATTTCAGCTAAATAAAATGTAAACTATCTTCAACATTTATGACCAATGATTTCTTCATAATATCTTTCTAGAAGAAATCAAAATGTAATTAAATCTAAAAATTAAATTTTTCATTTAACCTTCCCTCAATATCATATTATTAAAATTTTCAAAAGTATTGTTTTGTTTGAAATTTGATTTCATAAAATATTTGTTTAAAACTATCAATTAAAATAAACCATTTTTATTAATTGATAATTAATAAAAAATCACATAATACAACTGATTTCGAGGAAAGAGTCATACAATAATATTATTTTATATTTTAACACTCATTGTTTAAGATTTTAAACTTTATTTATTTAAAAATAAAATTTTCTTTAAACAAAATATTATTGGATTATATTTTTGAAAATATTATTATCTGTTTCCAATTTCTCAAAACTTTCTTGAAAACTTCAATTGAAAATCAATTATTTTTGATAATCTTTAATTAAATAAAATTCACAAAATGTAGTTATTTGCCAGAATAAATCATAAAATAAAATTATTTGGATATTTTAACATTCAAGTTTTAACTTTTTAATTCTTTATTTATTTCAAAATTTAGTTTTCGCTTTACACATTCTTTCATATTACATTTTAAAAGGATATATTATTTAAACTCTAAAATATTCTTTCTAATAAATTCAAGTACACAGAAATTATTTCAAAGAAGCATAATCAATTTAATAAATACTAAACATGTCGTCAGTTAGTAATCAATAATTTATATAGAAAAACATTTAAAAATTTTTAAAAAAATAATCTTTATCAAAAGGTGAAGTTTTCTTATTTAGTGCATTGACATATCAAACAATTAAGCATCCATTTTAATGTATAGTCAAAAAACAACAAGGAAATTTATTATAAGTTTAATTTATTATGGCAAATTTCATTTGTTTTCATCTATATCATAACAGTTAAACTTATTCTCTAGTATTCACACGAGCAAAGAAACATTTGTTCCCCCCAAAATTTTTTAATTTGTTGACATAGCAACATCATGTAGCTATATAAAGTACAGATTTTTTTCTCCAGAATTTTATTTGATACATTTAAGTAATGTACATATACAAAATACCAATCCATTTCAGAAGGCCAGAATAATATGTGAAATCTGGACAGTAAGAATTGAAGATGGTATTTGTAGAGGAGATAGTAACCTTTCTAGAATGGGAGGAAAATTTTGAGAAAGAAATGTATAAATATAGAGGAATAGATGAAATTTATTTACGGTTATGTTCATTTTATTTTTTATTGCATATTAAGTACTAATTATTTATTTTTCAAATTTTTTATATTATCAAAACATATAGAATTATCTTTACTAATTTTGTAAACTGAAAAAAAAATTTACAATCAAATATATACAAAATATGCAAAAAAAATATTTTTGTCCACTTTAAGACACCAATTTGCTTTAAGTACCATACTTTTTCTGATTTGTTATATTCTAAACTTTTCAGACCTGATCACTAAGACTTCTGGAGAAGAATTGAAATTTTTCTAATTCTCTCATACAGTGATAATTCTCCTATAGGATAATGTTTAATTTAACTAAAAGAGTAAAATCTCTCTTGCAATAAATACGAAAAAAATTTTAAGTGAAATTCGAATAATTATTTAAGAAATACTTCACTTGTAGAAAATTTGTTTCCTGAAAAATGTCATGAATTTCCATAGTAAACTAAATTTATTTTAATGAAATTTCACTGGAATTATGTTCTACTGGAATTATGTAAAAAAACACTAATATAATCGAAGACTAAAATTGAAAATTTATTCAAACCAGTACTTCTATGTAAATATTGTAAATGATGATCACAGATACATAGAGAATAAAGATTTCGTAATTCAACAGATAATTCACGAAGTTTTAGGTACTCTTTGAATATTTCTTTAGTTTCATCTTCACTAATGATCCTTATATTTTGCCAACGTCATTTGTTATTGTTAAACGTAGTCTCAAATTGGTCCTTAACGTTCTTAGATGCCAGTATTTCCGCCACTCGTTATAGCGTATTCAAATGGCTGAATTTTGCATATCTTAGTGAAAGGGCAGAAATACATGCAAGGGAATATTTCAGAATCAATCATGGCTATTGTTTCAGAATAAGAGAGCCTTAAATAAAATACTAACGTAAAAGAATATGTTTAATTATAACAAAAATTAATTAACTACAACAAATATTAATAAATGAAATTATAGAAAAGCATGTTTCAAATTTAAATTTACAGGAAAAAAATTAAATTTTCAAATTTTAGAATACCGTCGAACAAGAGAATTTACATAGAATTATATTTAGATGAATTTTAAAGTATTTTAGTTATCTGTATTAAAAAGCAATCCTGTTAAATGGAAATTCACTAAGAAAACAGAAGAGTATAGTTACTAAGATTATTCCTAGTAAATAATAAAAATAATGGCATGTTTAAATGGATACATTACCTAATAACTATGATTATTTAAAATGATTTCTATTTCACCGTAAATAGTTCAGAAATAATCCCTTTTTACGCTTAGAATATGGATATCTTAGGTAGAGTGATTATGCATTTGAATTAAATAATTGTCATGGGGGACAATTATAATCTTTAGATGCAGTAATATGTAAGAGGATTTTGAATAGAAGATAGTTATATTGACTGGCTAGAATAAAAATGTATTGTCGAATATTCATCGAAACTATCTAAAGAGCGGAGATTGGTAATAATTACATTCGAAGAATCCAGCAATGTTTTAAAGCTAAAATTCTTCAATCGGAGATTAATTTTGAGAAATGAAATTATCAAAGTATACAGTAATACAAATTAATGAATGCATAAATTATATTATAAATGCATTATAGACAAAACAATTTAATCATTCAAAGGTTAAAGTTTAATAATTTTAAACAAAGTCAGTATTGAATTAATGATTATAAATTTGTAAAAAATACAATTATACAAAACATATAAAGGACTGAAATATTAGTAAATATACAAAAGCATTAGACAGAAATTAGAATTATATACATTTTTAGGTTACTTATTAATGTAATCGTATTATGTAATCGATATTTTAATTATACATTATATAAAATGATTGCTTAATGTTGTTAACCATAAGTATTTTTCTTTATTTGAAACTGATTATAATATAATTTAAGAATAAAATTCTTCAAAAAAAAATTATGTTCTTCCAAGATATAAAATTGCTGATTGAAATTAATTATTAGCGTATATTATTTTAAGTTACCCGCCTACGTTAAAAATATGATTTTTTTGACTGCATGTGTCAATTTTTTTACTACTGAATCTTGAATTCAGGTCTTTCCAGTTTTAAAAACATTTTTCGTTTTACTGTGTATAAGATAAAAATTAAGTTAAATGAATTTTAATATATGACGTCTTTTGAAAAACGAAATTGAAAAAAAGCTACATTTTCAAATCGGAAGTTGTAAAAGAAAATGACATCTCCACTCTTTTACTATTTTTTAATTTACAAGTTTTTCTATAAGAGGCTAATTTATACCTATTATTATGTTTCCTTTATTTGGTTTATACATACAGAAGGAAGTGGCAACATCGTCACTATCACAAGCGAAACTATCACATTAAAAACGATATTCTCACAGCTTTGTTTTTCGCAAAATCCCCAAACCGTTAACATGATATGTCGAGTACTACTGAAGGAATTCGTATGATACTTAGTCAACATGTTTTAAGAGCTATTATCCTTCATTTAAATGTATTTTTAGACGGAGTAGTATGCAAAATTTCGTAAAATATCCAAATTGTTGTATGTTTTAAGTGTTTTTTTTTCTTTATCGCACAATATTTTTATTATATTTTGCTTCACTTCAAGAAACATTTTGTCAATTTTATTTTATGCTCGTTTAAATTAAGACTGATGAATTAAAAATACTTAACAATGTTATTCACTTTGATAAAATTTTATTAAAATTTGATAGAAAATTACCACTTTTTACAAAATGTAATATGTAATTAAACTTTTGACTAATTTTATATTTTTACCATAATTTATAAGTAAAAAAGATTAAAAAGTACTCAAAATTACTAAATTATTCAATAATTTGATTTACACATTCAATAATTTGAAACAATAATTTGAAATCATTCAATAATTTGAAACATACTAAATTATTCAATAATTTGATTTACACAATATTTTAATTTCTATAACTATCATAAACCACCACTTATAATGAAAATATGTGGCATACCTTTTATTGAGAGTACGAATTAAACTATTTTTATTATAACTTAGAATTTTTCTCAATATTACCAATCTTTCTCAATAGTTAAATACTAACAATTAATTTTTTTATGAAAAATTAAATTTAAAAGTAGGCGGATAACTTAATAGAGATTAAAGAGTTGAGCACTTTAAATTCCAACTGCTTAATTGCTTCAATTATTTACTTTTAGAAGTTGTAAATAATGTCGTAATAGCATTTTATTCATAACAGCAGCATCATTTGTTTGTTAGGAATCCCTTAACATAAAGATACATCGATATAATTGTAAAACTTATTTACCCCATTGATCTAGTAATCAGTTATTGTAAGGATACATAACCAAATAGACGTATACTTGAATGGTATAGAATCAGAGATAAAGCTAATATAGAGCTGTTCTTAAAGCATAAGTAGCGCATTCCCCCCTCTTCAGCTGTGTGTGCTTCTCTCTTTAACTGTGAACTACATGTGCATTTGATGAAGTAAAGTAGAAGATAGTGATTCAAGATGTTAAGTGAGAGTAATGGGATGGGATTCTCTCGTATTTCTAAATTGAAGGATAGTCATGAAATAGATATAAGTGAATTTAGCATACAATGAACATTTCATTTAACAATTTCAACATTAAATGAACATTGTTATGTAAAAATATTAAGATTAATGATGAGAAAGTTATTTTCCAATGTAAAAGAAATCTGTCTCAAAACCTGAAAGCAAACTGCGTATTTGAATTCTCATTAGCCAACATTTACATTGTTTCTTGTATAAAAATATTTCTGAAAATCAAATTCACTGAAATGAATAATTTTGCAATTAACTATTTAAGTGATTATTTAAAGAAATACCATTTTACAGAATTAGGTTTTCATAAAAGAGGGACCATATAATAAATAATGCTCATGATGTGTTTTGCGACATAATAACAATATTTTTGAAAGTTTGAAACATACTAAATTATTCAATAATTTGATTTACACAATATTTTAATTTCTATAACTATCATAAACCACCACTTATAATGAAAATATGTGGCATACCTTTTATTGAGAGTACGAATTAAACTATTTTTATTATAACTTAGAATTTTTCTCAATATTACCAATCTTTCTCAATAGTTAAATACTAACAATACATTTTTCAACATATGATGACTTATAGCATTTGTTGTACATATGATGATCGTCTTATATTATGATGACATCATATGGTTTTCAACATATATGACTTAATTACGCACAAAATCTAGAAAAACGTGAATAAATAAAGTCAAACTAGCTCTAAATTGTAATACATTCATATACGATATACGATTAACTTATATAATATATAATCTTTATAGTATACATTACTATAAAAGTAGAATTCAGATGCGCAATGATAACTAGTACTGATGGGGATAAAGGAATTATTGAATTAAAGCGAGCCATCCTGACATCGCGAAATAAAATATTACATATTAAAACACTTTAAACACCATTTTATATGCTCTATTGAATTCAAATAAGCATTTCAAATCGTTTCAAATGCAAATGGTCTTTTATGTAAAAAGATTTATCACATCCACCTAAAAACCATAGTTACATTCCAAAACAAATTTATCGTTATATAATGAATTCAGGCATGTATAAATTCATGGGTTTCTTAAAAAATGTGAAACATAATTTTATGACTTATTTTTTGAGATAATTCATATCCTTATGGCGTATAAAACGAAAACGGATTATTAGGAATGGTGAATATAATACATAATTGATGTATGAAGTAAAAAGAAAATTGTTTTAAAGTATAACTAAGAGCTTAGCAAAAAATGAGTCACCCAGGAAAAACAATTATGAACATGAAAAGTAAGATACACACGACAAGTTTATTGATATAATAATTTAGCAAGAGGGATCGTTTTTCTGCTTTATATACTCATATTTCAACTCATTATCATGCTGGTAATATCAATGTTAAACATTATTTGGCGATTTTTGTATCGGTCTTATAGCAGTTTAACCTTATTTGCATTTTCTGGAGAAAGTGGTCTAAGTAGTATTTTTTTCTAATGTACTTTCATAAGTTTTTATCGGGTTAGTAAATTAGACCACTGGACACGAAATTATCTATTTGAATGTATACTTGAATATTTTTACACATTTTTTATTTCCAATGGCACAGATGAAAAGACAATTAGAGCAGAAATACAAATAACAACAAGAAAACTTAAACATAACAGCTGTAACAATAGTCTATATATCTAAAAGTTATCTGGCCACCTAGTAGCGGTCCTTAATTGAGCGTTTCGATAACGCCTTACCATGAAATAGATGGTCACGATCCATGTCCCGTCCCAGATTACAGAGGTTGCAGATAGGACTTGAAACCATGCGAAGACGGTACAAGTGTTTAAGAAGGCAGTCATAACCGGTGGAAAGCCTAAATTCAGCCACCATTTTAGGTCTGGGCTATTTTGAGACCGCAGAAAGTCAGTCTTTCCAAGACTTTGCTCTAATCGAGATTCAAGATTTTTTTTTATTTTTTTTATTTTATAATCTTTCAGAAAATGTATTTTTAATTAGTCGGTTTATTATGGAAAAAGATACACTAGTAAAAGATGTTTGTAAAGTCAAGGCCCCCATTTTTGCCAGTATATCGGCAATTAGTTTGCCTCCATAACTGTAAAAATGTCGATGTCAAAAGTGATCAAAAGTAATAAATCTTCTTAGGCTGGGACATGCCGCCAGCATTCTATTGAAGAATCCTCAAAGAACACATGTCTCAGGAGGTAAGGGCAAACTAAAAATACCTAAAACCGTAGATCTCTTATCCACAATGTGTTTCAATTTTACACCAATATCTATGGACGATCACAAATATACTACTGAAAATATGCATTGAATATTATTCTTTCTCATGTTGGCATGTCTATTCTACAAAAAATGTCAAGCTTTAAAATGTTGAAGAAATAATTTAATGTAACTAACCCTTTCAAAAGGAGAACATATTTTGAATATTCTGCAAAAGTAAACATTAGCTCATCAATAAAGAGAATATGGATCTATGAGTTTTCAAATCAGTTCTAATGTTCTTTGCATGAAATAAAGATATTCTTTTTCTATTGAAAAACCTGCGAAAAGCATATCTTTGGATTTGTGACATAATTGTTTTTTTCAAGGAACAGTGAGTTTACCATTCCGTGATACTAAGTTGCAAGTGTAAGAATAGGTTCTGAATTTAACTGGCAAGCAAAAAAATATCTGTTATGGTGGATACCAAGAGTCTCATATCAGTCTTCAGAGGAAATTTTCATTTTTAGAACATCATTCGATCTTTCTTACAACAATAGCTTCATTGTTTTGTATTTCTTGCCTAGTTTAGAGACATTAAGTCTTGAAATATTAAGATTTGTCTTCTTCCGTGAGCGACTATCCTTTATTTAAATAGTCAGTGAATCATCACTTTACAAATTATTTCAAACTTTAAGTCTAAGATATTATACATCAAATTAATTTCTAACTGAAATCAAATGAGATTCGTAAACACTCTCGCAAAATTCATTCAGATATCCATTTTGCGCACAACATTGATTCAAGACGTCTGAAGACGTAACCTTAGATTCTATATCACAGAAAACGTTTTGACATTTTTTTTAATTGAGAATGGTTTTCTTTGCATTCCCAGTAAAAAAGGATCAGACTGATTGATTTCGAATAATTAAATTTAGGATTATTTTTATGCGTGTAAAGATAAATTTTCAGCTAAGTTTGTACTTCAAATCTTATACGTATAAGGGAATAAAAGGTGAAAGAATTAAATTTTGCAACATAGTAAGGTTTATTAGCACTCTGTTTATTACCTCAAATAACTTTTCGCATAAGTACAGTTTCAATGTAATTAAAATAAAATTTAAAATATTAATATACTGAAATAGAAATAAAGTTTTAAAAATCAAACGTATAATTATCATACACTCAACTGATATTTTTCAGAAATTGAAACATGGTTGAGAGAGTACTCATTATAGAAAAGTAAATTTATACTAGAAGGACAATTTTACTTAAAGAATAATGTTGACGCATTGAAAGAGATGAAATGCATTAAGGAAAAATGGAAATGAAATGTATTTTGGAGCGAATGTTTGTGAAGTTTATAAAGACTTAATACAATGTAAATGAAGTTTTTATTAGGAAAACATATTTTAAAGGAACTTATAAAATCAAAATAGTATGTAAAATAGAATTATTGTCTATAATAAAGGAATATGAAATAATAAAATAATTTATGACGAAAGGAATGGAAGGAAAACGTTTCACGATAAAAGTACATTGACTATAAATGAAGATTTTTTGAAATGTTAATTATTTATTGATGGATTTAGAAAATATGATGAATATATCATTAAAACGTGTACTGAATGAGTATGTTATAATGTAAAATGTGAACTTCCTGAAAGGAAGAAATAATTTTAATATGATTGTAATTTTTTTTATAATATATTACGTGAATTACAACTGACTTTTGAAATTACTAAGACATTTCTTAAAACTGCATATACTTTGAAAATTCATTTGTTTCTGCTTCGATAAGTTGACATGATCAAAAGGCATTCATGAAAAATTGTAATATATAAATAACTATTATATATATATATAACTAGAATAATGTATTTTTATAAAACCATTTTTATATTTGCGATTCCTATATGCGTAATTTATAATACGTTATGGTAGTTATAATAGTTACCATTGGCAGAATTTTCAAATAAATGCAAATGATTTTCTAAAGAAGGAGTATCACAAATTTTGCTATTATTAAAATATGGACCATATGAAATTTTTTTAAGATTTCTACTCTCAAGAATCTAATCAGATCGTCATGAAGTATCATCATCAGTTTTAGCAAACATTAATATTTCAGACTTGTCAATTAAGTAATTTAAACAATTTGCTGAGTTATGTGTTTTGGGGTATACATCTAAGTTTATATTCAATAATATGATAAATTATAAATAGTACAAAATTAAACACATTTTAATTAACATTGAAGTCCTTTCTAAATTAAATTTTTAAATGACAGTTTTTTTTTTTTTAAATGACAATTCTCGTTTTAATTTTCAATTTTCTATATTTTTAAATGACATATCTGGTTAAAATAAAAATAGCACTAATACGACTTAGAAAATTCCAAGAAAAATGGTATCACATATTTTATCTGTGTTACATATATAAAATATCAATCTGCTGTAAAAGTTACAGTGAAGACATTTATTCGATTTTGCTATATCTCTCTATCTTTATGATTATATTTTTGAAGTTGATGACACAATTTTATAACTAAATTACGACAACTATTATTGAATTTTCATTTAATATCATTTTGAATGCTTACAACAACTTAATGTTTAATTTGAAACACTTTAAATTTAGTCAATGCAGAAGTTATCGTCCATATTCTGTTACGAAACTATTTTTCCTTAATTTAATACCTGCTATTATTGTTGATTTGAACATTTACATATTTAACATTCAAATTCTTTATTCATCGCAAAAACTGCATAATTTGAAATATTTCATTTTGATTTTTTAAAATAAAATTAACTTCTAAATTAATAATGAGTTATGAAATGAATATTTCTTATTATTATTTATTTCATAACTCATTATTATTATTGGCTTATTAAAATATTTTACTCAATAGATTGAATGGCACAACATTTATTGCTTATAATGCTTAAATAAAAGACATATTTTAATGGAAATAAACACAAAGCAGCCTAAATATAAGTTAATGACATTTGAATAATATTGGGTTTCTCTCAACGAAAGTAAAATGTGACTTTTTTCTTGTAAAAGGAGTATACTTTATATGCAGAATATGCCCGCATTACCTAGTTATTGTGCAATATAAGCGTGCATTTTTTATGTTACTCATAAATTTCTATTTTAATTGGAACAAAAGTTTTAATCAAAATGATGTCAATATATATTTTATTAAAGCAAAAGTGTATAGACCCTTTTTTAATTCTTTTACATTAGAAATTTTTCGATATATTTTGAGAAAATATGTGATTTCTTTAACACATGCATTAAAAACTAAACTGAAAATTGTTTTAAAATACTTTGAAATAAAAAGTAATTTAATTTTTAATATTTCAATTCCAGTAAATCAAATTTATGAAGTAAGTCATCCCCGGCATTTTTATGCAATATTTCGTTTTCTTTCAATGCTGGGACAAGTCATATTCACTAAAAAATGTTCTGTATCTTAGAGTATTACTTCATTTCTCGATTACTTGTGAAGGGTGTCTTATAACATTGTACGAAAACTAATACATTACATTCTTTTCCTATTAAACATTTTATAAAATGTTTCAGTTTCATAAAATTTAATAATTAATTCGTAAATTGTTTCAAATCTCTTTTTAAATATTAAATTTGTAACAGATTTCAATTACTTTTCAATAGACTAATCAAATTATAAGTTTTTAAAAAATATTTTTAATTGTATTCCATCATCATCCAATTTAAAGACAGGTATTATATTTTCAAATTAAGTATTAATTACTCAATTGAAACATTTGAGATAGCCTATTTTGTGTATTTCTTATTATAATTACCAAACATAAAGCATTACCTTTTTTTATCAGTTCTATGAAAATGTTGCCCTTATTTATGAAATATTCTGTAAAAATTTGAAAATTCTTTAATAAATTATATATATATATATATATATATATATATATATATATATATATATATATATATATATATATATATATATATATATATATATATATATATATATATATATATATATATATATATATATATATATATATATATATATATATATATATATATATATATATATATATATATATATATATATATATATATATAATTTTATTTAAATTATTTTTACTTCTAGCCTCAATAAATTAAATCTAATTTTTCCCCAATGAATAATTTGTATCAATATTATCAAATTTTGAGAATTTTTTTAATATATGGAAATCCATTCAATGTCGAAGCAAAAAAATAAGAAATATCTTCTCAATCGGAGTACTTTATATCCAATCAGAGTATTGGATACCGCGAGTATCTATCTATCTTATATTCTAAAAGAGCAGCGAGCAAGTTTTTCTTGCCTTCAGTAGTGTCAATAATTTGTCTCTGGACTTATTTGCTCCACTACTAAGAATCATGTCCGTACAAACTGTATTTCGATTTGTTCTTTTCTTCCGAGTGCAATTTCTTCTGTCAGTCAGTTTCTTGGCTTCTGGAATGTCTCAAATCTGGACAGGGATTCGATTTCTTTTTATTGTTTTTTTAGAGTATCTTTCCTAGGTAAAAGTTTAAATAACGATAAAACATTTCCTCAGATTTTCTGTTACTTATGATTATTATTAAGTTTATAATTAAAATATTATTTCTCCCTTCATCTTGTTTTCGAAGTACATTTTCATTTTTATTTTTTATAGTATCGTATTAAATTACTGTCATGAAGATACTTTAGATTGATATTTAATTTAATAATTGATAATTGAAATCTAATTAATGTTACTTTTTCATATTTTATCATTAAGATAATTATATATAACTTTATCATTAAATTTTATGAATTTTAGTTCATCAGTATTAACATTTCAAGTAACATTCTAGAGAAAGTATTTTCGAAATAAATCCTATTTTCACAAGTTTTTAATTATTATTATTATTATAAACAATTTAGAAAATGAATACACTTTAAAATTAATTTTCTTCATATATATTTAAACTGAAGTCTTATATTACTTTTTAACTGAGTTAATAAGTTATGCGGTTATAAAGTTTTGAATATATAGTTATACAGTATTATTAATAATTAGTATTCTATTACTAGTATACCATGCATAAAATATGAAACTTATATTGGTTTAATGTATTTAATGTTAGTGCCGGTGATAAATATAATTTACTGAAGTAAGCCTGAGTAATATCCTTATGAACGTAATGAATAAAATAAATGTATTCATACTGGCTACTATAGAAGTTTTATATTATGTGCTGAACACGCGCTCTGAATAATAAGTCCAAACGGCATGGAAAGTTTTACTAAACACGTATTTAAATTACCAAATGGAAATTATGAAGAATGCATATCTATTCAAATTTGTGAAGGTAAAATACGTGCTTGCTTTAATAATTATCTTTGTCATTTAAATACAACATTCATTTCAATTGACTTAATTTCAATTGCAGTCAGTATTTTGATATCAAAAATATAAATATTTGACGACTTAATATCCTCAATAGATAAATTATGTGCGCTGTGATTATAATGATCTTATTTTGAATACAATGCCTTTCATAATAATAATAATAAATAAATATTGATAAATTTTCATACCTACAATAATGTGAAATATGAATAGCTCATATTTTTTTTTTGGATTAATAGAAAAAATTAGGTGATTGTTAAAACGTGATTTAATGTCTGTTGTAGAGATAATTGGCAAAAGATTGAGCTATCGTTTTCATTATATATTACCGCTATTAATTTAAGATACTTCTGTAAGAGTTTAATTTAAAAAAAAATGTAATATGTACTATCGTTATTATAATATAATAAATAAAAATGTGTTTTATATAATAAAGTCATAATTGTAGATTTCTTGTCATCTATGTAACGATTTATCAAACTCTTTCTTAAACTAACGTGGAGGGCAAAATTACAAGTAAGCCTTTGCTTAATTTTTATTTGAAATAAAAGTTTGCTGATTCTCCCATTTTCGTCTAATGCAATAGATAAAATTTCTTTACTAATTTAATCATATGTGGCATTTGTTTTGGTAGTAATTTATTGTAATTGACATGCACTTTCTTCTTCTACTACAATCAAAAAAAAAATTTAAGCCACAAATGAACAGAACATTTAGTTAACAGTTTTGCTTATGCAATAAACCGAAATTAATAATTACTTAATATTTTTCAATTATTTATATCTTATAATAGAATCAATATAAAATTGTTTTAATGAAACACTACCTTAATGTTTACCAAATTATAACACTTTTAATTAGAATTCATCATATTGCTCTATCCATAAAACACTCATTTTTACCAATCTAAGAATTTTGTTACGTCAAGCATGCATTTTTGGTTCCACTCAAGTAACCAGTTTTATCCATTTTGATTTTTACTTAATATATATCAGTTTCATTTGTTTTAGCTTTCATACTTAATTCTAATGACTAAAATTTGGGGACGCCTCACCACGCATGGACAATCAAAGTTTTATCATTCGATGGGCTCCATTGATTTCAAGTCCTGGCGAATATGTTTCAGTGACTTTGGATCGACATTTTATGCCTCATTTGTTTCTGCTCATATTACTTTCCAATTTTGACAATCAAAGACTTTTAACAGGCCAGGAAATATTCTCCGCTTTTAGAGAATTTTTTTCAGCAAATTCGGAATTTGCTGCATTCATTTATCACTTAAGCAAAATATATTCTTTATTAAAAATGACAATGGATAATTTTCATACATTTTTAAGCTGGATATAATATCTTTTGAAAATGGTAATGAAAATTTACTAGTGCAAGAAATAATGAAAATAAATAGGTAGTAAATAAATATATTTTAATTAAATATAACATTATATTTTAGTATTTCTATGAGCTCTAATGAATATCAATGTAACTATTAGTTATATCTGATATGCATTATTTATATTTTCATCAACATTATTATTGAACATTTATTCGTATAATATAAAATTAGTAGTAATGGTCAGTTAATGATATTTGAGCAATTATATGTGAAATTATTACTTCATAATGTGTGTTAATGATTTTTGTATATCTTTAGTACACTGGAACAGTTAGTATATTTGACATGTATTTTGAGATTTAATGTGAAATTTTCAGCAGATATTTTTAGCACGAGTTATATGCAGCAATAAATTTTGAGATAAAATCATTGTTGCTGAGTATCAGATAGAAAATACATATTTAATTTAACTATAAGAGAAGTTAAGTGTTATATAAGAAAGTAGTAATATGTGTGTTGAAATTGAAAATAATGACATTTTATTAAATAGAGTAAATACTTAAGTTATTTATTTTAAAGAATATTGAAATTCATAGTTAAGAAATGCTTCAAAATGATTTCTTATTTTTAAGGAAATTATTCAATAGTTGATAAACTTTGAATAATATGATTAAAAATAAGAAATTGAAATTAAAATTCCCAGAGTAATTTTTGAAAAATAAATTATACACATTGGATAAAAGACTTAATGGCTAGCTACAAATATCATCATTTGATAAAGCTGTGTTCCAACATCTTAAAACTGAATCGAAAATAAACAGGTTTGTGGAAGTAATCATTCTGTCTACATAAAAATTGATTGAATTTATTCATAATTTATTTATATACTTAGAAATCTTATTTGTATACTTAGAAATCTTCCAACTGTCATTAAAAATGAGCTAATAATTATATTTTTAATTATTTGTGAATAAATTACATATTAATTCTATTAAGGGCTAAACTTAACATTTATTGTTATATAAATATGCGAAAAAGTTATAAGTGCCTATTTAATTATAAATGTTTAGCATCAAATGAATATTCATATATTGTGGTTCCACTTTGTGTTATTTTTAGTGTTGAAATAACAAATGAGCAAGTTTACATAACTGTGTAAGGAGCAAATAACGGATGATATGATAATAGCGTATGTGAATAATGCATCTTCATAATATAGACTATCTGCCTAAGAAAAATATCACGAGTAAAATGAAGATAATGTGGATATTTTATGGCTATAATATAAATGGGATACAGTAAATTCTTGATAAATATAATTATACTTATTAAATAAGTAAGGAGTAAGAAAAAAAATAGAATGAAATTTATTTTTAATATGCTGGCTACAATAAATGCAATACTCTGAAGGAAGCATCTGATAACATGAAATTTACAACATGCATTAGCGGAGATAAGATATTCAAATGATTGGAATTTCAGCGCAAATGCACATCATGTGACCTTGTGGCGCCATTTCAAAACACTATTAAACACTATTAGATTAGAGATTCCACTATAGGATTGGAGATTTCAACGATTTGAATTTCAGAAAATATGTTTTCTTGTGTTTTTCTAAGAAAAAAAAAGTAAAAAAATAAAAAAAAATAAAATAAATAAAACAAAAAAAAGAGATATGTCTTGTAGACAACAACCATCTTTTCTTGCTCAAGTTTCTGAGTTCGACAGAGAACGGACTTGTGAATATTGTGAATTATCTTTCAGGGAAATTGGTAATCATAGAGGACGAAACCAAAAAACTGTAATACGGATATATGATCATTGGATGCAGAAGAGTATGACGGCTCAAAGTGTTCGAGTGCATCCAACTCAGTGCACCACTTCACCTGATGACAGGAAAAATGCGCGCATCGCAGTGAATGATGACTGTGCCAAATCACGAACTATAACACAGCATATTCCATCTGTAACGTATCGTCCAGTGTCTGCTCATATAATATGACGCCGCTTACAACAAAATGGTTTGTCCACAAGACACACATTGCTTCGTCTACCCTTCACGCAGAGCCAGAGACGTAAAGTAAAGTAAAAACCAGCAGAGGTCCCTACCTAACCCTAAAAGAGTTTTACCAGATTTGATGGACGCTCGGTATAGAAAAGATAACGGAACACAGTAAATACAAGACAAAACAATTATGCTTGCAATCATATGGAGACACTGAAAATTATTACATTTGCACAGTAAAGAGGGTAGTAAAGTATAGTATTTCACACAAATTGGATTGCAATTGAGAGTTAACATGGGGACACGTAAGAAACATTCAAAATAGGTGTATGACAAAATACATGGCAGTATGTGGTGAAACAGGCATATAAAATACAAATCAAATTGCATATAAGAAATAATGCAAATAAATGGAAAAACAAAAGGAAATTAAAAATGATAAAACAGAATTGAATACATATACCTGCACTTACTGCAAATTAATGAGGTAATAATGATTAATGAATTATTAATGCATTTAGTATATGGATTTGGTAGTTGGGTGTATCGGCTCAAATTAAATTAGGTCATATGGAATTCTAAGCTATATATACAAAAATTTTAGATAGGTTATACATAGGAATAAAGATGATAAAATAGCAAACAAATAATAATGAACTATATACAAGGAGATGAAAAACCGGCGAAATGTTAGAAGTAGAGAGGGAAATTTTTAAATGTAGAAGATGAGAGAGATGGAGTATTCGGATATTACGGCATATCCTCTTAAAGGTGAAGTCTATCACCATCACGGGCATTATTATCCTCCTATTCCTCTGTAATTATTAAGTCCCTATATTCAAGGAGAAAGTTTAAAAGGTTTATAATTTTTAGCATTTCAGCCTTGTTGATGGTGATGTTTTTGAGACAGACACTTTTCAGACTGTAACTGGGGGTAGTAAAATGCCAGGAACTCGTGATGTGGCATGTTGTAGCGTCATCAATAGGAGTACCTTCTTCTTCACATGCACAGCTGTCAGTGGGTTGTACACCTATTCTATGCAGGTAACTTGGAAATGGGCCATGTCCCATTACAAAAATCGTTATTTGTGTTGGCGAGCACTGTTGGTTCAAATTCACTTTTAGCAGGATGGAGTATACTGGTATTCTGGGTGAATTCTGATGAAAAATGGTGGTATTCTGATCCCACAAAGTTTGCCAATCCTGAATTAATGCCATTTTCTTGATCCTTTTGGAGTGAGACCGAGAAAGAGGAAGATGGATTTCTAGTTGATCTGAAGAAGCAGCAGTTTTTGCTAGGCGGTCTACCATTTTGTTCCCTTCAAATCCTACATGAGCCTTTATCTAACAGTGCGAGATGTTTTGTCGGTTGTTAAGTACCTCTTGAATTTGCCTGGCTAAAGGACTGATGGCTTCCAGATTGGAAAGCTCATAAAGACTTGCTTTACTATCTGACCAAACGAGGGAATTCCATTCTTGGTTTATGGCCCACTCAATAGCCTGCTTAATTGCGAAGATCTCAGCCTAAATGACTGAGCAACTGGCATTCAGTTTGTGACTTTTATTGTGGATTACGATATCCTTCAGTGTTGTGACAAACGTGGCTCCTATACCTCCATCTATCTTGGAGCCGTCACTGAAAATATAGCAGAACTGCTTCTTCAGGGTAGGGTCGTACTCCATGTTAGGGTCGACAATCGTATCAACTCTGAATATTCCTGGATGGCTTGCCTTGCCTCCATAATGTTACTGCTTGTGGTTCTAATTTCTTGTTTTATTTGTGCCTCAGTATTGATGGTGAGATGAAAGGGGGTATGCCAGTAAACACTTGTAAAGCTGTTGTCGATGTTGTATTGTAGGCCCCAGTTATATTAAGCAGAAACTTTCTCTGTATTTTGTCTAATTGTAGCTGAGAAAACAGTGGGATGAAAGAAGGATGCGAACGGCAGAATAGAATAAAATTGTCTTGTCAGACGAGTTACACTTTTGTCTGCAACACCACGTTGGTCGCATTCGAGTCTGGAAACACCATGGAGAGATGGTGCTGAACAGCTGCTTTGTGCACAAGCATACTGTTCCTGCACCAGGTATTTGATATTGGATATCACCTTCTTTCTCCTTTTGTATGCATTGCCGGTACTTTAAGCAGTCAGCGCTACATCTCCGAGGTGTTATAACCAGTTGCCCTTTCTTAACTTCAGAGCTTCCTAATAGCCATATTTTAACAGGATAAGGCATGACCACACTTGGTATTCATTGTCTAAAGGTTCTTCGTCAATCGTCAAATTTACGTGCTTGCCTGTCTGGTTTGCTCTCTAGATCTTTTGCAAATATAAAACATTTGGTCCATGGTTGGTTAACTATTTACCCAGATTATTTTCCGAACTGCCCCGCCATATCAGTTTCGGTTTCGTGTGGAAGCTGCTTTTTCTTCTGTCCTCCAATAACACATCCAAAGTCTTTTTGAGTCAATGTTTAGGCATGTGGAAGCAGTAATCTACAACAATGAGGCTACTCTGGCTACTGATTTTGGCAGGAACACCTTCATGGGAGTCATAAATTTAATCATTTGATACTTCGTCAAGATGTCACCTACAAAATAAATTTTGTTCTGATATCTCTTTTCTTTCTTGGTGTTGCAATTTTGGTGACCAGCAGTGTAGTTCAAAATCTTAATTTAAGAATATTATTAAAAACATCAGAAAAATACATAAAATATGCTTATACAAATGCATATGAATTTAAATATAAAAAATACTAAAATTTTTATGCATTTGTTTGAATATAATACAATCTCTGGTATTTTTTTCTTGGCGTTGTAATTTTTCATAAAGATGCCTTTTTTCAAATGCCTTTTATAACCAATTTAATGGTGACTTGCACTATCCTTGCGCACTCAACGCCATCCCTCTTGGCATTCCAACATGTAAAAAGCTGTAAAAAAAAAACTCATTGGAGAAGTAAAGACTTCTATTCACTTATGTAACATTAAAAATACTTTTTTTCTGTTTCTCGCATATTAAGAGCCCTAGCGATGCAAAAGAATTGACTTTCTGAGCAAATCTTCTCTATCACTTAAGCCTTAACTAAACCATTCTTCCCAAGTCTTTGATTAAATCCATTGCCCAAACAAATATAATCACAGAATGGATTTCATGTTTTCTTTCCAATACCAATTGTAAAAGGATTAAATAATTTTTTAATTTCAGTTTTCTGCATAATTAATAACCATTGCTTTAGTACCGACGTTAAAAATCATTCAATATTTTAATTGTCACGGAAATTCAACTGCTACCTCCATCATCTCTATATCAAAAACAATGACGAATTTGCATGAAAATGAAACTTTTGCAGTTTTATATTTTTTCTCTTACAATATATTTTCACCTCGCATTCCTTATTTCATGTTTTTTTTAAGTTGTTATGCAGTACGTGTGATAATTCTTGGTAATAGGGAGATATTTCTGTTCTTTCAAATAAAAAACATTTATGTTTAAATACATCTAAATAATCTTTATTAAGAAATTAAAAGTATTTACAATTATGAACTTAATACTTTGAAGTCAAATTTTAATATATTACATCCGTTGCTTGAAAAAACAAGATATGATATTTATAAGAATAAATATGATAGATTTACAAAAGAAATAAAAAAAAGATTTAGGTAGTAAAATATTTTGAAATTAAAAATTTATTTATACTGAAATGCTGTTTTTTAGAAAAAATGTATTTAATTAACTTCTGTTCTTATTATTCTCAAGAATTAGTAAGGATGATTTTTAAGAATGATTTTTTAAGGTTTTATTGTCATCTTCAGTAACGTTCAAACTATATTCTACGATAATATTTAAACAATATTGTTTTTGTTTATTAAACGCTAGTACTTATTACTGCCAAAACTATATCTTAACATAATATTTAAGGAATATTATATTTATTTACTGAACAATAATTCTTATTGCTACCAAAATAAGATGTTTTCTCTGTTGTTGTTTTTGTGAACTAAAATAGATTCGCATTATATAAATGTTTTTTCTTTGTAAAAGCAGTTTCATTTACTAGAAATAGGAATTTTACAAACATATTTACTTTGACTTTTGTTTTTTAAAACCTTTGTTTGCTTTTAAATCTTATTTAAGTAAATTCATAAAAGTTAATTGAATTTCATAGAAATAAAATAAAATTATACTGAATAACAAATGAGAAAATAAATTTTTAAAGTGAACTTTTTACTATAACAATTTCCAAATGATGTTCTACAGAATGACATTTATAGAATATTTACTTTAAAAGTTCATTTATAAATTATGCTACTTATAGCGTTTTATTACATTTAAATAATTTACATTTTTAGAATATTTAAATTTTGTTGCCCTTCCTAAGTAATTTCAGGTTATTTGCATGCATAAATATTTCAGGAATGTTGAAAAAAGTATTTACGCAATATTAAGTACTTGTTGATGTCAAAAGAAGAGGAATTCACTGTTATTTTTGTGGATAAATATGGAAGCAAAATAATTAATTTGCATTTTAAACAATGATGTTCATCTAAGATTTTTTATTTCCTAACAATACATATTTTAGAAATATATTTACATTTAAATTTTACTTTGGCTTTTTTTTTTTTTTTTTTTTTTTTTTGAAATTGTTCAGCACATATATTTATGAACATATTTCAAAGCTATTCAAATTTCATAAATATGCATTAAAACAAAACATAATAATAAAGAAAAATTAAAATTTGTAAAAATTTTTCATTAAAAAGTTCATTTATAAATAATATTTGTTTTCAAGCAGAAAGTTACAAGTAAACGTGTATTGTTTTTCAACATTCTCAAATTCCTCTTAGAATTTAATAAATATCCATTAAATTCTCGCACATTTTAAGTACTATTTATTTAACTCAAATTAAAAATAAATGTTCAGGATCATAATTTCTGTATGGAAAAAAAAAGTATTTGAAGATTCCGGTAAACAACAATAGAAAAAATCATAAAAATGCAATAAATAGTTCTCAGCTAAGCAAATATTGATTATTTTGCCTAGTTTGAAACATTTGTTACATTTAGTTTATTCAAATGACAATATTATACAGTCTTGGTATATAGAAAAATATTTATGTAGATAGAAATATATATATTGTACATAAATGATGAACATATACTTCTATTAAAAATTTAACATATGTGTATGCATGTAGAAATGTCAACAGCAATATGGGCTTAACATATTTATCAGACATCATCTTCAACATTTTTTGACAAAGTTTCGAGGGCGCTTCTTCAAAAATCAATCCCAAGGCATCATCATTCCAAAAATTTATTTCATTTCTTGCCAAGAGAAATGCCAAACCTTCTTTTAAGAAAATCGTTTATGTCCTTTAAGGCTTACTCCTTGATATTAAAGAAAAATAGTACTGAAATCTCTGAGGTCTCTTCATCGTACAATATTGTATTGCAGATATTCAGTACATTCAATTTTATAGCATTTCAAATCAGCAACATAAGCATTACAAAATTACTCGAAATCATAGATTTCATAGATTCCTTAAAACAAATCCTTTCAGGTTGTATACCATGAAATGGTATATAACCTGAAAATGGTGCTAAGAGACTTAAAAATCAAAATAAATTGTAATATAAATCAATTAGAACTACAAAAACTAGGAAATATTTAAATTACTAAAGTTCTCATTAAAAAGAAAAAAAATTTGATCCATTAAGAATATCCCAGTAAAGGACGGTGTAAAAACTAGTGATTTTTCACCTTGGTACGTTTGAAAAGACAAGTTAAAAGATATATATATATATATATATATATATATATATACGCGCGTGTGACAACTATATATATGATTTTTAACAGACTTCTTCAAGCTAAGATTAATATTTTCTATTCAAAAGTGAAGTACCATTGTTTACTTTGCATTTGTGCATGCTGTTTTCCTTATCCATTAATCAAAATATATTTAAAGCGGAAAAGTGTGAATTTAATGCAGTTATTCTCGCTGACGTCATGTTTTTTTTTATTGCTTTCACAGAGACAAGTCATTTATCAGCATCATTTGTTTTACTTTTCTCGAACATTTAAATTCCATTCATGATGTTGAAAACTTAATTTATCTTCTTTTTTTAGTAAATTCTATTCATTACGAAATGAGAAAATATTTTAAGTTATCGAGGAACAATTCGTTTAAATTATACTTCTTCGGAGACGTACTTCATTATTGTTTTCAGTTTTTCTTGTTTTTATTTCGTTGTTTTTAAAAATTTCGATGACAATCATTAGGGATATATGTAATTACATTAACCATGTTTCGGTAAAAAATGCTACTTTTGAGTTTTTGCTCATTGAAAAAATTATTTCATATTTAATTGAATAAGTAGAATAGTCGGTTATTTCTTGTAGGATGAACATTCATTTTTAAAAACGTTTTTCAAACATCAGATAAATAACGCGATGTTTAATCATTTGAATCATTAGGTTCTATTATTTAATTACTGAAAATGGAAGAAAAATAATGTTTCTGTTTGAAAATTTATTAATTTTCTGCATCTTTCGTATGTATAAAAATAAAATTAATCAGTTTTGACATTACTAGCTTCTTACTTTAAAAAAGAAATAACTTAAATCTCATTATATATATCACGGAGAATTTCTTAGAAATAAATTTCTCTTGGCAAAAAAATCATTTCTACATTTAAATTGTTATATTAATGCAGATATCTAAATTTTTGTAAATTATAAATTATAATATCTTTATACTTAAAGAGAGAGAGAGAGAGAGAATAAATCACCCAAAGAAACTACATTCTTAATAATACTCTAAGAGTTTATTAGGGAAACTAGTTTTCAAAACGATCCTGTATTACAATTTTTAATATTTTATTCAAATTTTTAAAATATTTCCCTCAATATTCGCACGCAGAAAGAATTGAAAAATTGAAACATGTAAATTAATAATACTATTATAAGAATTATTTTTAAAAATTTATCATTAAAATTGTTTAATTTATCACAGTATCTAACGACGTTAAATTGTTGTAAATGCATTCATTTTCAAGATAAAAAATTTATTTGGATAATTAAAAATGACAGATTCTTTGTTAAATACAAAATATTCACTCCGCATAGTATCCCAAATATTAATTGGTTGTTTTTTTGGAAAATTATAATCTATATTTCTAAGTAGTAAATGTAATTTTAAAAATTATATCCTTTTCTCCATTTATTGCAAAAGAAAATTAATTTTCGGGTAAAATTTTGGATTTTCTCGTGTTATTGGTGCTTAAAATTAAAGATACTTCCACGTGTTATAAAAATTTCCTTTTTACTTCTATGTTGTTCTACTACGGCATTGTTATATATGATGATTGCCTGAATGAGACCTCCAGTCAAAATTAGGGTCCAAACCTCCAAACTCGCTAAAACATGTACAACTGAATTCAGCAAAGAAGCCACAAGAAGTGAAACTAAAAGCCAGATCATTATTCAGTTGGCATCTTTGTGTAAATTTTCATGAAAATAACCTAACTAAATCCATATTTTATTCTTTAATAAATAAAAGCAAGGCACGTGTATTAAATAATAGCTCTAAATATGTGACGTAACTAAGGTGAGAAACAAGCACAAGATATCCATGTATTAAAATTTACATTTTACTTTTTAGTCAACTTCCCACATTATCAGCGTTCGGTTAAATTTAAATTATATTTAGTAATAATCAAGCAAATCTAAAAATCTTATTAACATTTAACCTTACTGTTATGATATAATTGTTTTGTAAAATAGCTTACTCTGAAAAATGTATAGTGAATTCTAAAATAATATTAATTAAATATTTAAGTGTATTTTTAAATATCGATAAAAAATCTTAAATTCTTACAAACACTTTAATGAATAAAATTAAAAAATGTCTTTCAGATAACAAAATTTTAATATTTTTTATAACAGTATGTATTAAGATAATTATTTTATTGCTGAAAGCTAATATCAGCTAATAAATAATAGTTCTTCGTATTTCATTTTTTTACAGTTATTTCCAAAGGACTGTGATTCAATGTACAAAAGTAAATAATTGCTACTTCATTTCATTTATACTCTATTTAACATTTTTCATTCATCAAGATATTCCTATTAAATTATTTATGCAAGATTAAAACATATCGGAAAATCAAAGTCAATACCATTATGGAAAAAATTTAAAGAAAATAAATTTTACTAAATTTTTTATTCACAAGTACTATATTTGTGATTAAAATAATTTTCATCAAAAATTCCGAGAATAAGAATGGAAATCCTAAAAATTAGTTCGCATTTTTGTCAAAAATATTAAAAATATCTCGGTGATAACTCTTTTTCAGTGTTAATTTATCGCCAAAAAATTAATTTACACAGTTATTTAAAGTATGTAGTTATTCAGAATCGAATTTTACTTATTATATTAATCTAAATCAATATGCCCTGCATCTGTCTTCTTTTCGCCATACTATGAAAATATTTTATTTCGGTTTCAGTTGAAGTTATTAAAATAAATGAATTTAAAAAGGTATTACAGTTCTTTTTCTAATTTAACGTACTTAAATTGCAAACTTAAAGACTTCGATGAAGTGTTGGTTATTATGAATCCATATAATTTTTATTTTATTTTATAACATTTATACAGTACATACTATTTTTGCATTGATATGCGTTCTTAAGCTAGTTGTTATCTAATTTCGAAGAAGGGAAAAGTATAACACTTGATAGTGTTCTTAGGGGACATATACTTTCTTGCAAGTGACAGTTCTAGCATCTGTGAATGAGACATCATTCAACAGAATATATACATCATTTTCTGTTGAAACACGTCATCTGTCGAAGTAGACGGAGCAATAAACCACACACAATTTTTTAAACTGTCTCGGAGAAGGACAATCCATGTATTGTAATTTCTTATTTCTATAATAATTGAAAAAGAACTACGATTATATTTCTAAATTTTGATATTATGCAATTAAATTAACCCATAAAAACTAAAGTAAAAAAGAATTATTCAGAAATTTTTTAGTTGGGAGAGCTTTAAATAAACAGTGGAGATAGTGTGATGAAATATTATTGAAATTTTGAGGAAATACTCTTATTTAACAGAGTTCTATAGCTATATCAAATTCGTACATAAGTCTTTTTTCAATGAACAAAAATATTTTTCTGACTTAACAATAGAATAAAATGAATAAGACTTTCATAAATAATAACTATATTTTATAGAAAATAACCAGGTGTACAATGTAGTGTTACTGAGCATCTTTAATTAATTGATTTTAGAGAAATTTTAATATTTTATATCCTGTTTCATTCAGTATGCTTTTAGAAAACTTACCATTTCTTCCCACAAAGTATATAAATAATGTTAAAGAGAATGCATATATAGCTCCTGATATATAAATTCTGCAAATAAGGAGTCTTGAATAAAAAAAAATTATTCATTGCTTTTATCCAATCATACTCATATTCATCATTGTCAATTTAAGGTACCGAAAATTTATTTAGCTAATAAAATACTTTAAAAAAAACACTTTTTTGACTATTGAATGAAATGAAGTTAATGAAGAATCTATAGATAAACTTACCAACTTGATCAATATTTGAAAAAGAAGCTGGCAGTCATGGTTAAAGATAAGGGAATTATAGATATCGAAACTTATTTGGACATAACCTTATTCGGATGTATACTGATGAATCCTCTCTGGATCCTCAGATGAACCAAGTCCGAACAGTAGAACAGGCATATCTATCAATCCGACTAATGATTATAAATGCCAAAAAATTATTGGAACAGGTAACATCGCTTAGAATTTAACTTTGAATGAAAGGCAATCCTAGAGGACCTACAAATGTAAATTTCGCAGAGTAATACTGATAAAGCTAGCGGGCTTGTCGTTTTCTGCCACTCCAGGGCTACCCAGGAGGCAACAGACTCGCACAAGAAAGTTATCACTACTTATAGGAAATTTTCCACCAGGTATAAAGCTGTACTATCCACTGGATACGGGCCCATGTTGGCATTGAGGAGAATGAGGAATCAGATAGACTTAGATAGACTTGATAAGGAAGTGAGAGAAATTAACTCGTAAACTTTTGGCACCATAAACTTAAAAGGCGCTAATTCATTTTCTAGATGCAAACTGAAAGAAAAACATTTAAAAATTTAACATCAATGATGTGTTATCAAAGCAGACAGGATTATTACCAAGACAATTTTCAGACCTATAACCCAACATTTCTGTGGAATGACTATAAATGCAGAAGAACTTACAAATCCTGTAGGAGCTCACAATGGAATATTTTTAATTTCTTGCCCATCATAGAAAGTTTACACATGTCATTGACGAATGCAACTTTCAGGGTTATCTCTATAATGACAAAGATCTCTAAAAGCCAAGGCTGTGATTCTGGCATATGGTGTAATTTGACTTTACTTCAAACGGACGCGAAACCAATCAACCAAACACAAATAAATTTAAAATATATAAGAGCATAAATTAGTGTACTAAGTAGAATAACTAGATATATTTACATATTTAATCCTGAGAAACTGTAGTGTTTTAAACTATGCAACAATAAGGAGCGTATTTTAGGTAGTGTGTGCTGCTTAAAAAATCGAATATTTCTTTGCAGATATACTGAGAAAGTATGTAAATGAAATTATAAATTCTTATGAATTCTCTAGTATATAAATAGTACACATATTTCAATTAGAAAAGTAAAAATTATCATACAGTATTCAATTATCATACAGTCAATTCTCATATTTAATATTTATCAATGCAAAATTAATGCAATGATACTGTTAATCAAATAAAAATTCTGTTAAGAATTCCTTTTTGATGAGTAATTATCAAAAATAAGATAAATATATATTTCATACATAAACATGTTTCAAAGAAAATAATCCAGTTTACCATGTTGAGTAATCAGGCATCTTTAATTAATTGATCCTGAAGAGCTTTGACATTTCCTCTCCTGTTCCATGGAACGTGATTTCAGAGAGGGAGCTCTTAGAAAACATGATATTTCTTCTCAGGAACATCCAGAAAATAAACAACATTTTCTTCATGAGCACCGAGAACCGAAGGATGAAGAATTCAATACCCGTTCCCAAGAGAGGCTCATAATGAATTTATGTCAAGTATAATTTCGCCTCAAGCCTTACCATCCTCGCGTTTGGGAAAGCGTTAAAAGGTATTGAAAGAGAATGCCATTAAATATTCAAAGGCAGTGTTTCATCATGTTTCATCAAATAAGAAGTATTTATCAGCGTACAACAAACTGTATCCACGAGAAAATGGATTCTATTAAATTAAGAATTGAAAGGGTAAAATTGTGTAGCTTACTTTGGAGTTATTTAACTCGTGTTGCTTCGTGAGACACATGTTGCTAATTGCATATTTTTTTCATTGTTAAACAATCTAGCACCATAGTCACTTATTTTGCTATATATGTCTTAACTGTGAAAATATAAAACTGAAATAAACGCAAATGTACACTTTGATTATATAATAGATAAACATTGATGTTATTTAAGCTTTAATTTTACATATATAAAATTCAGAATAAATAGAATACTTTATTAGTGGCCCAATCCATGTTCATAACATTGATAAATATATATGGAAAAACATATTTAAGTTATAACTAGAAACATAATTTGCAAAATAATGTTTAAATATTTAGTATCTATAGTTAAAATGCTTCCTTTAATGAAAAAACTAAAGTACTTTATATATTTTTATATAGAACACTGTACTTTTTTTTAAATAGAAAAAAAACTTTTAAGAAAAAGGTGTTAGATATAAAAGAAAAAGGAAGAATTAAGAAAAATGTGCTAGATAGAAAAAGCCATTATTTATCAAACAATTTAATAATAATAATAAGTGAAAAACATTTTGCTTACAGAATTTGTATGCAAATTGAACCTCAGAGAATAATTAATATTATACCTTTACTGCAACTGTAGTGTTAAATATATTTTAAAAAACTGTGTTAATATACAATTAGCATGTTTATGTAATATAAAAAACATAATCATCATAGCCAATTTATAATACTTCAGTTAAACGTTTTCACAATGTGTGTGTTTGTGCAATTTTAAATCTTTTTTTCATTTTCTCTCTCAATATGTATTATACTTTATTCTCTTAAGTGACTTTCATATTGTGCTCATTTTTGTTAGAATTCAATGATTTTTTTTTTTTTTAATTTTGGTAGTAATTATTTTTTTACTCATAAATCCGTGATACTTATTTCTGATGAATAATTTCATAATAACTTTAAATTAAACAAATTTTAGTGTTCTTGTTGCTTATGACACTTGGACAAGCCAAGCTCGCTATGTCTTGGCAGAGCGAATTTAAGTCAATAGTCTTTCGTTTTAATCAAAGCGCCACGAAGGAAAAAATACATAAGGTAAAGGTGCAAGCTTAGGCAAATTAATTAGTTATAAAGTCAAATTAATTTAAGATTCTAAGCAACAAAATTTGATTAAAAACAACAAGCTGCTTTTATTACCATGGTATATAGAATTTTTTGTTATAACAAGGAGTAAAATAACAAATCAAATGCTAAAATCCTGAACAATTATCCCTATTAGCAATTGAAAATGAATTTCCAAGAAAAGTAAAACATAGAAAAACCAAATATTTTTCAACGTATTGTACAATTTAAATTTAATCTCTTAATAAATTTAAAATATGACCACAAAATTAGCAATTAATGTAGTTACTGATTCATCAACATACTTCCCTATCTAGATCACAGTTATGTTTGTGTTTACAAATCAGTGAAAGCGGCAGAATGGGAATGTTCATAATTTAAAAGCAAAGATTAATTAGTTATAAAGTCAAATTAATTTAAGATTCTAAGCAACAAAATTTGATTAAAAACAACAAGCTGCTTTTATTACCATGGTATATAGAATTTTTTGTTATAACAAGGAGTAAAATAACAAATCAAATGCTAAAATCCTGAACAATTATCCCTAAAACATAGAAAAACCAAATATTTTTCAACGTATTGTACAATTTAAATTTAATCTCTTAATAAATTTAAAATATGACCACAAAATTAGCAATTAATGTAGTTACTGATTCATCAACATACTTCCCTATCTAGATCACAGTTATGTTTGTGTTTACCAATCAGTGAAAGCGGCAGAATGGGAATGTTCATAATTTAAAAGCAAAGATTAATTAGTTATAAAGTCAAATTAATTTAAGATTCTAAGCAACAAAATTTGATTAAAAACAACAAGCTGCTTTTATTACCATGGTATATAGAATTTTTTGTTATAACAAGGAGTAAAATAACAAATCAAATGCTAAAATCCTGAACAATTATCACTATTAGCAATTGAAAATGAATTTCCAAGAAGAGTAAAACATAGAAAAACCAAATATTTTTCAACGTATTGTACAATTTAAATTTAATCTCTAAATAAATTTAAAATATGACCACAAAATTAGCAATTAATGTAGTTACTGATTCATCAACATACTTCCCTATCTAGATCACAGTTATGTTTGTGTTTACCAATCAGTGAAAGCGGCAGAATGGGAATGTTCATAATTTAAAAGCAAAATTAATTAGTTATAATGTCAAATTAATTTAAGATTCTAAGCAACAAAATTTGATTAAAAACAACAAGCTGCTTTTATTACCATGGTATATAGAATTTTTTGTTATAACAAGGAGTAAAATAACAAATCAAATTCTAAAATCCTGAACAATTATCCCTATTAGCAATTGAAAATGAATTTCCAAGAAAAGTAAAACATAGAAAAACCAAATATTTTTCAACGTATTGTACAATTTAAATTTAATCTCTTAATAAATTTAAAATATGACCCCAAAATTAGCAATTAATGTAGTTACTGATTCATCAACATACTTCCCTATATAGATCACAGTTATGTTTGTGTTTACCAATCAGTGAAAGCGGCAGAATGGGAATGTTCATAATTTAAAAGCAAAATTAATTAGTTATAAAGTCAAATTAATTTAAGATTCTAAGCAACAAAATTTGATTAAAAACAACAAGCTGCTTTTATTACCATGGTATAGATAATTTTTTGTTATAACAAGGAGTAAAATAACAAATCAAATGCTGAAATCCTGAACAATTATCACTATTAGCAATTGAAAATGAATTTCCAAGAAGAGTAAAACATAGAAAAACCAAATATTTTTCAACGTATTGTACAATTTAAATTTAATCTCTTAATAAATTTAAAATATGACCACAAAATTAGCAATTAATGTAGTTACTGATTCATCAACATACTTCCCTATCTAGATCACAGTTATGTTTGTGTTTACCAATCAGTGAAAGCGGCAGAATGGGAATGTTCATAATTTAAAAGCAAAATTAATTAGTTATAAAGTCAAATTAATTTAAGATTCTAAGCAACAAAATTTGATTAAAAACAACAAGCTGCTTTTATTACCATGGTATATAGAATTTTTTGTTATAACAAGGAGTAAAATAACAAATCAAATGCTAAAATCCTGAACAATTATCCCTATTAGCAATTGAAAATGAATTTCCAAAAAGAGTAAAACATAGAAAAACCAAATATTTTTCAACGTATTGTACAATTTAAATTTAATCTCTTAATAAATTTAAAATATGACCACAAAATTAGCAATTAATGTAGTTACTGATTCATCAACATACTTCCCTATCTAGATCACAGTTATGTTTGTGTTTACCAATCAGTGAAAGCGGCAGAAAGGGAATGTTCATAATTTAAAAGCAAAGATTAAGCAGAAGACCCCCTAATACTTGACTTTCCACCTCAAAAGTATCATTTTACTTTAAATAAAATGCGACCATGATTTATTTAACATTCTTTGGACAACTGCAGTGAACATGATCGATGTTTAGTTAAGCCGGGATTCACTCTCACTGCCACTTTATAAGGAAGCGGTGAAATAACAAACTACTGCGGGTTCAACAATATATATATATATATATATATATATATATATATATATATATATATATCAACAATATATATAAAATATTATTTATATATATATATATATATATATATATATATATATATATATATATATATATATATATATATATATATATATATTGTTGGAGCGGATGTGATATTTCTGAATTTTAGCAATAATAATGATTATTAAAACTTAAAAAATTAAATGCTGAATTTTCTGACAGTCACATAAATTATGTAAAATACTAAAATGCTAGTATTAATAACTTTAAGATTGCGTTTTTCAAATATATTCAGAGTATGATTGAGGTTAGCAACAAAATAAGTCTGTAATTTTACATATTTGGAAAAATATTGAATTTTCATTCATTGTCAAGGATTATTTTATTGGATAATTTTTAATTTTTCGCACTTAGCAATTATATTTACAGACATATTTACATTTTCAATATATATATTCCCCTCTTTCTTTCTCTGCAGCACGACAGCCGATATGGAGGCCAAGACCTACTGTTTTCAAGACTGAGAGCCCTGGAGTGGAAAAGTGTATGTCTGATTATATATTCTGCCAAACGTGAAAACACCCAGCTCTCAAGCATACTTTGTTCTCGGTTTCTTGGCCCTGCTGAAGGTATGAAAGGCTAAGACTATCTCGACTATCCCGCTATTCCCCAAAGTGCTATCACTATGTCACTGGGAATATTTACATAACATAATAAATATATTGATTGGAAATATGAATAACTCATTTAGTTTTTAGCGCATACTGCACTCATGTACTAATATTGATATTTACATAACTAAATTGAAATTTTATCATATAATTTAAATTTCATAAAAAAATAAAATAATCATATTAACAGTTAATTTAAGCCACTGTTTCGCGATTGAATCCAAATAACAATTTTCGATTTCTACTCAAAATCCTGTTTGTATTACTATTATACAAAACATATGAAAACTAACTTAACATTATGAAATGCAATGCTGATCATTCATGTTTCGTGAAAATCTCAGCACTTAAAGAAGGCATTTTTTATAGTATAGTTTTTAAAATATTTACCATTCTATATTCATAATAAAGTTATCCTTGGGCAGGAATCCCCCAAGACTTGGTCCTCAGTCTCTTGCTGTTGCTATTCTGCATGAACACCATCCATGAATGCATTAATGGAGAAACCAAGATAACCTTTTAAATAGATGACATTGCTATCTGGAATACGAACACTGACTTGCTTGTATCGGGGGTTATCCTCAACACTAAATTGACGAACGTTGAAACCTGGGCCTCAAACGTTAAACTCCGAATTATCCCCGAAAAATCTAATCTCTGTGTATTTACCACTGACAGGAAAAACAGGAAATATTTTCTCTCTAGCGCCAAAATCTTCAACTCGTCCATCAATCAAATTTCAAATCCCAAATACCTTGGTCTCACGCTGGACTCCAAGCATATTGAAAGAACATCATTCAAAGCATTAATTCAAAAGCTAAATATTCTCAGAAAAGTATATGGTTCAACATGGGGCTCCAGTCCGAAAATCATCCTAAACACTTACATTGCACTTATTATACCAGTTCTAGAATATGCAGCACCAATATTGGCTCCAGCATCCTCCTCATCAAAAGAAAAACTTGACACCGTTCAATACAGAACAGCCAAAGTCATCATAGGTGCAGTTTCCTCAATTAATAAACTGCATGCTGAGACTGAATGCGGTTTCACACCATTTGAAAACAGACGAAAATTGGCCACCATTAAGTTCACCAACAAAATCAGGAGCAACAAACAGGAACACATCTCAAATGTCACTTTTCGTGCTTGTACCAACAGGGTGAGGGTAAAAAGATCCTTCTCAGCTTTAATATGACAAAGACATCAGAAACAGCATCCGTCTGAACCACACATGCCTTGACATTATTGAAGAACCAACTTTTGCTGTCAAGTCACCACCCACCGTTAAGATCAGTTTTTAAACCTGCTGGAATCATGTTAAAAACTATTACCAACCTTTTTAAATCATTCCTTTTCACTGCTTACACTGACGGTTTTACTAACTCAGAATGCGATTGGGGAGATTCTGGCATTTTCCTTATCCTTCCAGACCAATGATCCCACAAATATCGGGTGGCAGCAGTAAAAATTCCCTCCAACTTCACCAATGAACTGATTGCCATAAAAACAGCTCTTACTCCTTACCTCACACAATCAGTCTCCTCGAATAATAATAATATTCTCTGACTGTAAATCTGCTCTGGAGGCCATTAAAAGAGGTAAAACGAGACATGTCCGTGACATCAACGTGCTTCTGTCCACCATAGTTTCAAGGGAGAATACTTGCACAATCCTATGGATCCCTGCACATGTTAACATCGGGAGGAATGAACAGGCGGATTCCCTCGCCAAGGAGGATGGACATATTAATTCCCCTCCCACGACTACCAGTTGCTTCGATGCACACGCCGTTGAAAGGAATCAGCTTTGCTGGGGACTACGGAAAAAATGGTGCCTACCGTGGTATCACCTCTACCATCAATAGAATGTATACTGGGAATACTATGGTTATGAAAATTATGCCCGACAGATCGAGAATATACGCAGAATGCAGGCAATGCACAAGAGTTCCACTGGATCCGAGACATCTCCTCAACTGCATCTCCGTTGCCTCAACTCTCTTCAGCCTAAACCCCAATAGCTGCTATGACACCCTCTATACAGAAAAAGCTTAAGATGTGGCCATGACAGTGCTCCATGCCTTTGGTCCCATATGATTTGTCTTTTTTTCTAAAAAAATCTCTCTTTTTTTCTCTTTGCACTTGTCACACGACAACAACAACAATAAAGTTATCTATTAAATATGGTAAAAAATATTGAAACATACTTTTAAATTTTATGATGATTTCAACAAGTCATTTGATGATTTATCGGAGAGTGATACTAGAAGAATATAAAACCTACATGAGAAAACTTAACGATCGTTTTATTGTTCAACAAAGAAATAAATAAAAATTTTGAACGCAGGCTGTGTTAACCTGATTGGTTAGGGTGTTCGTTCTCGTTATCGGAAGGTACTGAATACAAATTCTGATCTAATCAAATAACCATTGTGTTTGCTAATCATGACACATTAATTCGTCGTGGTTGCAATGTCCTCCTTGGGAAATGATAACTCTGGGTGTAACGGACAAAGTCTAGGACTCTCTTTCTTGCCCCAGGCTTTTAAATTACGAAGACCCACTTTCAGGGCTACAACAGCACATCCACTGGCTGCTTCCGTATATGAGGTGCAATCACTATCGCTCTTTGTAGAATTGAAAGGTGGAAATCATAATAAGCGGTCACTATACAATCACAACAGTTCTGAACAAAAAGTAAGTAAATATGGAGTTTTCAAAATACTCGAAAATACTCGAACATATTTATCTAGAATAACTTAAACTGATAAATAGTCAAAGAAAATCAAACTTCTTTTGTCATTGTCAGGCACATTCGAGAAAGTTTTACTAATTACTCTATAAATAAAAAAAATATTTATATTAAATAGCATTTAAAGACCAGTGAAAGTATTATACCTCAAGCATTTTATATAGTAAACAAGTTCTTTCACTTGAAAGCTATAAAATAATAAATCTTTAATTGATGAAATAGATAAAATTTTTACAAAAATATAAATAATTCAATTGTTTTAGTAAACACTAGGCTATGAAATTTCAATTAATTTTAAAGACTGTAAGATCTATATTTGTAATAGTTTTTGTCATTTGAATAATATACAATGCGTTAGAAAATTATAGTTACCTCTTATTTTTATTGTAAGTATATAAAAACATAGTAATTTTTTTATCGAGGTATAAGTAGTTTTTAGGAGCAACATATAAAATTATTTGAGATAAAAAACATTAGTTTGGAATGTCTTGTTCTAATCATTAAATATTTCTTGAAAATCTAACGTTCTGATGAAGGATCAATGCAATTATTCCACATGCATGTTCACAAGGGCATATTTTGGCATATCAATAGTAAAATGTGTCAGAAAATTAGTTAGCTCTTATACATATTATAAACATATAAAAATACAATAATTTTTTGTCGATATAAAAAATAATAATTTTTGGGAGCAACAAATAAAACTATATTAGTGAAAAAAACATTAGTTAGAATTTTTTTCCTAATCAATAAATGCTTTGTGAAAATATAATACCTTGATAAACCAATGTAATGACTCCATGATGTATGTTTATCCTGGCATATTTGTGCATCATTCAAAAGGTAACTTAAAATATTTCTTGCATCTAACAGGATCAATACTATCCTCATTAATGCAAGATAATCTTTAAATGTTATCAAAACAAAATTGTATAATATAAAGAAAACTGATGGGCATAAAGTGCCTGAGCTATTTTTCACACACACAGTCTATTTCTTTCTTATTATTTCTCTTGAAACATTTTTGCCTTGATGTACTTTATTCGTTCTAAGGGTTATGGTTTTGACTTAAGCTACATAATCAGTTTTATTCATGTACATTTTTTAATTCATCCGCAATTAAATCGTAACATTTAAAAGAATGACTTCAAATGAAAAAAAGTATTGAAATTTATATGAAAAAAATAGATGTTCAGATAAGAACTCATTAAATGAAAATAGAAAAAAAATTAACATTTAATTTTATATGTTAATATTGCTTAGACAATAACATGGGATATTCTTGAATTTGAAAGATTTTCACATTTGGTGAATGCTAGTTTTGCTTAACTATTTTACTAATTTAAAAAAAAATCCAATTTGGCACTTAATTGTGTGGAAAAGATTTGATAACAATAAGATTAGATTCACTTTGATATTTTGATCTGATTTAATTTTAGAGCTTTATGATGGTTGTATTTTTGAAGAAGTAAAATCATAAAAATTCACTCTATTTTTTTTTAGAATTCTATACAATATCATAATTTTCCATGTAATATCATAATTTCCCATTCGAAATCAATCATTCAATTATATAATCATAATTTTCTTAAATAAATCATGTGTTTTTCTTTATTTTGAAATACACATAATTTATTTAAGAATGAGATACAAATAAACGAAAAAGGCATTACATGGCTGTAGAATAACATTTATGTGTGCCAAAATTTTGGGCATTGCAATGAAAATTACGATATAAATATATTTGGAATTCCATGATGTTATAGTCTTATTGAATTGTACTCATAATAAGCTTGCCCCAAATATTAAAGTTTTCAAATGTTTCCTTAATTATTCCTTTTATTCAATAACTATTCTTTTGTGTTTGTATATTTATTTATTTAAAGTCATAAACATCCATTAAATTTGTTCTTCTTCAGATAAACTTATTAATATTTTAATTGCTTAGCAAATCAGAAACATCATTGTTAACAAACATTAATTTGTTTTCAATGATATATTTAATGAAATTTTTACTTTATAAAAAGTTGCTTCGAAAGCGAAAAATTTCTTAAAAAGCAAATTGCATGTTTAAATATATACTTTTCATAAATAAAAATGAAATAAAGAAACTGTGTTTTAAATTTAAGTTTTTAAAATACACAATGCATATTTTTTGAGTTTGAGAAGGAAACAACAATTAGTCCGTTTGAAACAATCTGGATCTGAAGTTATTTTCCGTTTGAAATTTATTTTCAAATGATTTATTCAAACGTATTTTTATAATTAAGAAAAATAAAAAATAAAGATTTTATGATTCAAATGTTTGTATTTTTTTTATTTTTTTTAAGTTTTGAATTTTTGAAGAAAAGGAAATCTCTTAACCCTATCAGAAATAATCATAATGAAGAACATAAAATTCTAGTAGAATTTACTTTTCATATTATATTTGCTAAAATATACTTCTCTAAAAACCAAATATTAGGTTTTAAGATCCAATTTTTAACTTGCATCATAAAATTATACGAATTAAAAAAGCAACAAAATATTTACTTTATGATAGAAATAGTTATTTTATAATTATTATGTTAATATTAGAAACTAGGGGGGGGAGGAAAGTTTGAATTTTTAATGTTTCGATACTTTAGATTTTTAACACATTTATACTGCCGTACATTTCATTAAATAACATAAATTTGCATAAAATATATTAAATACATTACCTTTAATCAATGAAATATAGATTTAGAATTTTGAAGTATAAAATACTGTTAATTTTAAATTTTTAACATTATAAAATGAAGAGTTAATATTCCAAGAAACGAAAATAGAAAAAAAAAATTAATCATTTTAGAATGGCACTAAGTTGGGAATATGAATCGTACCATTCGAAATTACAACAAATTTTATTGTGCAATTAATTTTTTATAGAAAATTCCCCCCCCCCAAAAAAAAAACGTTTGAATTAAACATATTTCTGTGGGAAATTCATATTGTTTTCTGAATATTCCGTAGCTTCAATATTATTAAAATTAACAGTTTATTGTTTAATATTATAACCGATGCAAATACATTGTAATGCATTTTTGCCTCATATACCTATCGGATTCAATTCAATTTAATTTATATTTGTAAAAATAATTCACACCTTAAATAAAAGTATTATTCCACATAAAAATTTGCATGCAAAAATTTATTTTTAAAATTAAAGATAAAGTTGATTTATTTCCTAATTCTTAACGGAGTAAGTATAATTTATATTTGTAAATCAAAATATTTATATTTGTTTGAATTCTTACTAGATTTATTTGATTGTAGAGATAATTTACAATTTTAAATAAAATTTTCTAGAAAAAATGTATATTTATTTTTCAATATTTCAATATTCAATAGTTCATTAAATTTTACTACACTGCCATAAACATGTACAAATATTTATAAACAATAATGCCTTTAAAACGAAAAAAAAAATTTAATTATCAGACAAAAACATAATTTTGTTATCTGAATTTAAAGAAAAATATAAAATATTCACAACATATGTCAATAATCTGTTGTTAGGTATTCGCAAATCTGGAAATAGAATAGCTTTGCTTAGTGATTCATTCATGTCGGTTAAATTAAGAAAAACAAATCAAAATATCCATGCCCAACTAAATTATGATGTTTAGTTATGTGTATATGAAAAAAAAGACACTTAGGGAGGCCAGCCCTGTAAATAACCGTACAACAAACGATTTATCAAATACGGAGGCTTCCAATCTATGTAAGTTAGAACTCAATTTTTCATGGACTTTTAAAAGAAGCTTGCTTGAAAGAACACGGTAAGGCAATGATACCACGACGAAACGGCTTTTACATTGATTTCCGCACACTCATCAATTTAGGGAACAAGTTTTCCCCTAAAAAGGGGAATTTACGTCGATAATTTAATCGCTACTCTTCTATCGATTTTGGTTTTTGTGTATATATTGTTATCCTTTCAATTCCCGCTTGAATAATTCCAAAAGAATAGTAAAAACGAAATAATATTTTGATGAATGTTTATATATATATATATATATATATATATATATATATATATATATATATATAAGCATTCATCATATAAATATATATATGATAAAAGCATTTATCATATATATATATATATATATATATATATATATATATTGTCAGTGTAAAGATCTAGAATCTACAATATTATTTACTATATTCGAGATACATAAGTGCGTAAATATTTTTCTTAATTTTTATTTTCGTACTTAATAAATATTCTTACTTTCTGATATTATCTTAATAAAACATTTTATCCACATTTTGTTTTTAAATTTAGAGAATATATATCATGAATTTAAATATTGATTATTTAATCTATATTATATTCTTAAAAGAAAACGAATATTAAAATTATTGGTAAGGAATGACAAATATCAGAGTTACTATAAAATACTTGATTTACTTGAAGGAATCATTTAATGCTCATGACAGAAATATTTTTTTCATATTGTAAACAGGTTTCAAAATCAAAAAATATTTTTTAAATTTGCTTAAAATGTTTTTCGAAAATTCCCAGTTACAAATAAATGTGGGATATTCATAATTTATTGTTGTGAATATCATTAAATCATTTCACAATTTATTATTGTGAATGATGTTGCATGCCCCTGAGGTCAGCAGTGCTAAACTAGGTCCATGATCACCAACACCTTCAAAAAGTCCAGCACCATAAGTATATTCTCCATCAGATCTCTCTTTAAGAGACCAAGGCATTGAAGAATATGTTCAGGAGAGGTTTGTTCATTTAAGCCATTGGAGCAAATTTCGAATTTCTTCATACCTTCTACGAATTTCAAGTTACTAAGATGGCCAATTCAGAAACGGGCAATAACCGTTTTTTCTTGACTATTAAGACCAGTAGACAGGGAAGCACCTGAACGCGTGCAGCGGTACCAATGACGCTCGGGATTGACAATCCCAGCGGTTTTATTTTAGTGTTTAACCTTTGAGTGAATCTCCTGAAATGTGAAAGGTGCCGACGGCACACCATCCTCAGATACACCAGCTTTGGTTAAAGTGCGCAATCTCATTCCCCTCGTGATCCACGTGAGAAAAAGTCCACTGTAGATGAATATGATTGCGATATGGACAACTGTTGTAAATACAATTTATTATTACAAAAAATTAATTTAATATAAACTAAGAATCAAATAAATGTGAAGTATTTATTTATTTCTATGATGGGTACATTTTTAATAATTAAAACTAATTAAATTGTTTCAAAACTCCGGGCCGAATTTATAAATATGTGACGAAGACAATGAAAACAATTTCATAAAAAATTGACTGTTATTTCTATTTATTGATCAAAAACTGCATTTTAATGAACACTTGTACTATTTCTGTGGGTACCGTGTTATTGTGTGTGTGTGTGTGTGATTCTTAAAATTATAAGAACACATAATAAACCATCATATTATAAAATATATCACAACATCACAAATCAGTTCACAATAGATTCAAATTTGAATCCTTGTTTCTTTTTTTTTTTTTTTTCAAATTATTGTAAGAAATTTAAAAAAAATACAATTGATATTTACTTTTTACTTAAGAAGGATTCGCAAGTAATTAATCAAATTTCTTAATCAATATTTTTTTAAAAAATCATGTTTCTTCCATAAATAATGTTTTACTTTTTAACTTTTCATACCAAAAAAATTAGTCTAATCCATTTTTTTACTCTAATTTAATTTTTTTTCTAAGTTAATTTGTACTATTTGTGAATACAAAATTTTTATGCTACGAGTACTATATATTATCTAGTTTTTCTATTGTGTAATGTACGAATTTGAGATGATTACAACTTTAGAAATTATTTTGGTAGTTGCGAAGAAATTTATGTTTTAATAAATTTTATTATGAAATGTGTAGCATGTGCTAAAAGATTATGGTACTAAATCGAAGGTATGCATTTAAGTACTTTTCCAACTGTTGGTATTACTTATACATTATAATAACATTGAGAATTATGCAAAATCTAAAATTCAGTTTCTACTATTTAATTCTTAAAATGCTCTTAAAAAACATTATTTCTTGCAAAGGTTTAGAATTTTATTTTCTGTTTAAAATTTTAAATATTAGATATTACTGTGTAGTGGCTGTTAAAATATTGGTAGATAATATAACTTTCATAAGTTGCAAAATTTTCATACATATTCACACAGATAAAGCGCAGTAATTTGCAGTTATGGATTATTTAAATTAATAAAAACTTAGATTTTGGGAATAGTAAAAAACGTGCAGAGCAAAAATGCAATTATTTTTTTTTTTAATTTTTGAAACTATCTAACAGCACCTTTTATTTCATCTTACAACAAATAATAATAAACGAAATACAGTTGAAATGTCTGCATCTTGTACAATTTATGTCAAAATTAATACAATTTTTCTTTTAAAATTAATAATTTTTTTCTGTGAATATTATTAATTTCCTCATTTTTTAAAAAATAAAAGATAGTAAATGAAAAGAACACAATTTGAAATAGGATTTCTATATTAATTGCCCCTTTGAGAAGCTACCTTATATTTATATTTCTAAATTTAGAATCGTTCTCATTTTAAAGGACAACAGATATTATTTTCCCTTTGTATATTAAAGAGCCTTTTATTTAGAAATCTGTCAGATGTCAGTAGCAGAGTTTAAAATTCCATTAAACTGTCAACAAGTCTTCGTTCCCATCTTGCGCTCTCTTACTGAACTATCTCGTCTTTAAGGAAGATTTGAATAGGATATTCTGATTAATTCATGTGTGAATACTGACATTCAAGATTCTTTTCACAGTTACTTTCGAATGCTCATGGGAAGAGGGTAATGGCACTTTTATTTAAAAAGTTCCACTATGCCATTTAAGATATTAATGGCCCTCCATTTTTAAATTTCAATAGAATTTAGGAAGAAATAAAGAATACAAATATATTTTTTCAGTTTACCAAATAAGAATTGTATATAAGAATATTTTTTTTCTAGTTTACCCTTTAATGTGTATACTTATATAACTCTGGGAACGAAATGTACATACTTTTTCAGTTTAATTGTGATTTAATATTTGTGTTTTCTATCGAACTTTGAACTTATTTTAAGATACACAGACTATAAATCAAAAACTAGTAAAATAACCATTTTAAAAAAAGAAACGGTTGTTTCAATAAATTGATATGTTTTTAGTCACATTGTGAGTTATTTTTGCATTTTTTTAATTATATTTTCATCATTGAATGTTCTGTGATTTTTAAGAAATGCATGAATCTTCAATGTAAACATTTCAAACTAAAGGAATAATTTTAAGTAGCATGAAATGAAATTCAAATTATCAATATATTCGAATTATCATATAGGATGCTCATAATATCCATTTGTTTAGTTTGACAAAAATGAAATCTGTACATGCAAAATGGTGTAGAATATTTTTCATCTCTGACTGACTTATACAGGACTTAAATATAGTTTCCTAAGATAAGACAAATTCTATTGCCCTAGAGCTATTGCATAGCAAACGTTCATAAGGCAACCAGTTATATTAAAATCTAACAAAAATACCATAAAACAATAATAATAACAAATTAGTAATCATTTGTATAAATATTTAAAGAAAAAAGGATTTGTCTTTAAATTAAATTATAATTGTTATTATTTTATGAGAGAGAGAGATCAGGATTCCAATTTTTTGAGCAGATTTTTATCATCATGTCTTGAAATTACACTTGGTTATGCGTCATATCTTCCTTCCTTTGCGTTACATCGAAATTTAAAAAGTGCGGTATATTGGAATAAATATTCTTCCTAAATAACATACAAAAGAACCAAGCAGCTAAGAAGAATCTTAAGATATTCTAATAAGTTATTGAGTATTTGGTATTTGAATAATATTTTCAAAAATTTGGTCTCTATTAGGATATATATATACAGCGTGGAAAAAATCAGCCTAACAAATACCTAGGCAAATTCATTTGAAAAAATATTCTAACATTTATCAACCTGATTTAAACAAAAGATAAAATTGCGCAATACATCTTTTATCAAGATGTTTTTACTGAGACAGTAAATCTGTATAATCTGAAATGCATTAATTCGTTTTACTTTGGATATTTGAGAGAAAGCTTTCTGTAGATTATATATCTATAAATGCGAAAGTGCGCTTTAGTTTTGATATCCTATTAAGAATTTTTACAATACAAGTTGCGTAGTTAAAATAAAGTTTCTGAAGAATTATTAATACAATGTTTATTGAATATTAACAGAGAAATGTTATAAAATATGAACATGGAAATTAGATATTTTTCACATCGAATATTTTCTTCATTTTAAATTCCATATAAGAAAATTTCTTTGCATTTGCATTCAAGTTTATTTAGTGAACAGTTAACATAGAAGTTAACTGTTATATTTTCATTATAGAAAATAAAATTCAAGAAAAACATTGAAACATTGAAAGTCTTATCAAAAATATGGGTTTCAAATTGTTTGAAAATTTAAAAATTTATTGACTTTAATCTAATGAATTAAATAAGTTTCCCCATTAAATCAAATTACAATATATATTACATCATTCATATGCTAAACAAAAAAGGTATATCTCATACATTAATATTATAAATTTCTTCCAAAAGATGAAATGGCAGTCCTTTAATATAGTTTACATGTTGCTGCCTTAAATATTTACCAAGGAAAGCTTTCCTTTTTTTAGAAAACAATGATGGAAATTATTTTTTATTGCTTCATTGATTTTATCTTTTAAATAAAACCCATACTTTTTATATAGTCACAATAGATACACCAACAAATTTTTTAGACAAATTATTACATCTCTTTAACATATGAACCACATAAATCAATTCTATCCATTCAAGATGATGAAAACAAATTAAAATGTAAATAATACTTCCAACTAATTCAATTACCAAAACTTTACCAAATATTTAATTTGTATTTAATATATTTCTCTTAAGCTAATATTGGATCATACAATGTAACAAAAAGCAATTTACCACACCAGTTGAAAAGATTTTCATTAAATAAAACCTCTTTGTAAACTTTGATAGAACTATATAAGAGAATTTACATATTTTCCCCATTAATTTTAGACAGAAATCTCTGTTCAAATTTTAAATAAAAATTTATATTTGAACTTTATAAGCAGATATATTCTTTAAAAAACCTTTATAAGAAAATGTAAGAAACTATCAATGCAAATTTTGTGCAAGAATTCTCTTGTCAAAGCAATATAAATAGATATTTTTTAATTTTAGAAAATTTCAGGACATGACAAATTTTATTAATGGAAAACTTTGGAATTTAATATAATTTTTCCACTTTAAAGATGTAAGATGAATGATTAAAAATAGAACAATATAAAAACAGCTGTTTTACTATTTTAAAAATAAATATTTCGGAAATTTTAAGAAAAGCGTTGTCGCCAAAGCCTGCTAAAACTTATAAGTGAAAATCTCAGAATTATTTTAAATCAAAAGCATATTTTTATTTTCCTCTTGCTTAAGCAAGAGAGAAAATAGAGCAATGATAATTTTTTGAAACAAACATTCATTTTCGCACTTTGCATTATATAATATTAAGAAATTGAAAAAGCAGAATCCGAAAAGCTTGTGATCTTATTTATCACTGACAAATATTGAATTTTATATTTGCATGTAAAAAATAATTTTTACATTTTTTTTAAAATGATAAGAATTTGTAGACATATAATTTGATTCTTATCATACTTTAAATAAATGATGATTTCATTAACTAAGTTTTGTTTAGAATAATTTATAAATGTGTCATTTCATGATAAATATTTATTATAAATAAAATAACGATCATTTAATGTAATTTTTTTTTTCAAAAACAGTTTTAGTTTAATAGCCAAGAAAAAATCTACCATAGAATTTTTATTTCAAATTTTATCAGTACAAAAAATAAATTATTCCAATATGTAATACCATTTAATTATAATATATACTATTTATGTGTCGATTTCTTTTAGTGTTAAATCGAAAACTTTTAGTGTTAAATTTGAATTAATTTAGTATTTGATAATTATCTTGTTACATATAACAAGATAATTATAAACAAGAAACTATTTCGGTATTTATATTTTAAAAGACTGCGAAACCGACTTCAGTAAATTTTAAAAACTTTTTGATAATATTTTATTTGATTTCTTAATACCAATGAATTATCATGGCTCATTTCTTTCACATTTAAAAAGTCAATAAATAGTTTATAATTTGAAATATATTTAAACAAAAAATATGCATATTTATAACTTGAAACAATCGTTAATTTGAAGAAAGTTTTAAGGACAACTTAATATAAATTACATCATTTGCACAATACGTGAGTGGCCGTGGTAGCCTAGTGGTTAGGGCATCGGTCCTTCGTTAGGAATGGTGGGGTTCGTTTCCCAATGCTGTCAAAGAACCGCCAAGTATATACGATATATGTGCTCGATATATCTGGAAAATCGAAAGTCCTGCAGTTAGTTATTCGATGAGCAGTTATCATAAGTGTAATGGTCTGCAGAAAGTTTCTTCCCATTTCAGATCAATGTCAAAATTGTGGGAGTGGATCCTCTGGTAGTGGCATCGATCGGACGGATACTTAGAGTAAAATCTTACTTTAAATTTCTTGGTGCTCTGGTCAAACAAAAAATCCACACTACTGAGTTAAGATTCTCATGGCCAAAGGCATATCGAACAAGTCCAAGTGCCAACTTGTCCAAGTGCCTTAAGAAAGAAAACGAAGAAAAAATAATGCGTTTTATAATATTTATGCAAAATATATAAATCAAATTATACTTATATTATTTGATTTAATAATATAAATTTCATATCAAATACTGAAAAATAAGGAAAACGTACAATTTTTTAAACATTTTATGAAATTTTATGCAAATTTTCTTTCACTAAAACAAAATTTGAATTTCAAAATAAATAAATAAATATATAGTTTAGGCAAAAGTCTTTTTCTTTCTAACTGTAAAATATAGATAATAGTATATTAATTAAATATATGATACATAAATACTTTGGATATAAGTTTATAATTATATAAAATACAAAAATAATAAATTACAAAAATCTACATTACAAAAAATACTATAAACATGTTTCAAATTTTAAAAAAATATTGTTTATTTATCATAAATATATATTGGTATTTGATATATTAAGAAATTATATTAGTCACAAATCCATTATAAACTTATTTTCATAGTAAATACAAGAAAAAAAGATTCCATTTAATATACCTTTTATTTTAAAAGATTTATTTGAAAAATAACTTGCTTTTTCTTTATAAATGCCATTTTCTCATTATATTGTTATATTTTTTGAAGTATACGAATACGAATGTATGTATTTAAATATACATACAGACATATATACATACATGCATACATACACGCATACATACATACATATATATATGTACATTTACATATATATATATATATATATATATATATATATATATATATATATATATATATATATATATATATATATATATATATATATATATATATATATATATATATATATATATATATATATATATATATATATATATATATATATATATATATATATATATATATATATATATATATATATATATATATATATATATATATATATGTTGGAATGTGTAGTCTAAGAGGATTGGAATGTGTAGTCTTGAAAGAGTTTCTCCAAACATGAATACCATTTTATTGTTCCCATATAAAGATGCACAGAGAAACACAGGTGGATGCAAACTCAGATCTTGGAACTCCTAAAACTACACACATGAGCTTCAAATATG